>JAAALK010000288.1:65003912-65044869 GCA_019279435.1 Zizania palustris | reverse complement strand
TTAAGAATTCTGGCTATAAGAGAGAAAATAATGGAGGATGCAACTAAGGATGAACATTATTGGAATATAAGTGGTGAATTGTTCATCTTTTTCTATTAGTTTAATTTGGGTTCAACTTAATATAGTTTAGAATCAAATATCTCAAGTTTGAATCCTAACTACCACACAATTAAATAAAAATGTAGCTTACTTCTATTCCACGCTTGAGACTTAACGAGATCTCGTGTTAGGGGAACTGTTGGAATATAAAATGAATTATTGTCATTCCCCATCAATTTATGTTTTGGGTTGAATGATGGATACATATAATATGCAACTTAGGTGCCATTTGGTTCTGTTGATGCCAAGATTTGGTAAACTCAGGCCCACTAAAGATGTCGTACGATCAACAAAAGTCAAGAAGAGTCCAGTCAAAGAATCAATGAAGCTCGTCCATGCTGTTATGATATGACCGGATGTAAGAGCCAATGGAGATAAAGATAAATATAAAAGAGAAATCTAGAATCGGTTAGATAGAATGCTTATACGGCAGTTTCTGGATATAAATATGTACCCTTAACTTAGAAATACACATCTTTGTCAAACAACTACTCAACGCATCACCACCCTTGGTTCCCAAGGTTTATCCTGGTGAGATCAGTACTCAGAGATGGGCTGCATTGTTTCGATCTCCAGTGAAGAGGTGAGTATCCTCACAGCTGCATTAGTTTGATATCTTGAGGTGAAACGGTCAAAACAGTACGGTCGCTGGTCTCGGTGTATCGACTAGGTCTAATGCTGCATCAGATTAATCTCTTAGATGAGTGTGATCTAGGTGTGGTAGTTTGAGTCTTCATTAGTTAAGTCTTACATCTCTTGCTATGATATCTTTTTTATGTTGTATAACCATTCATCTAAATAAAGCATGCAATATACTTCAATATATTATTAGTCATCATAATTAGCTATTGTCTTGGGTAGGTCCGATCTAGTTATTGTGATGATTTTCATGATATAGACATGTTATTTGGCACGTTTTATTTAGTTCTGTCGGAGTACAAGCCAGTAGGTTATCTTGCATTCAATGCCACATCTTATTCACCATCGGACAAGCACTCATCAGCATATGTGGTAAAATTGCCCATCCTATCGCCGATGGCATGCTCGCCTGATCGCTTTACCTCTAGTCATCGGCCTTATGGCCGATCGGCATGATATTCCATGAATATCATATCCCCACCACGGTCATCGGATCGATAGCTGATAAGCCATGCTATTGATCATATTTTCTATTTCCTTCTCAGTTGTAGGCTCAAATTGAATAGCACGCATTGGAACCTTTTTTCTAAGAACGTAGGACCTGCATTAGAGTTAAGCAGATCTTCCAGGCCACGTGTGTGTCAAAGTGTGACCAAAAGACACACCAACATGCTTTTTTAGCACGCCCAGTGGGACATACTTCAGCAATCTAGCCATGGCAGGTGAACTCAACAACGACAACATTATTCTGATTACCATGGACATTTTGACTGAGGAACACAGGGTGGAGGTACAAAGGAACGTTGACACTTTCCAGGAGTTGTGCCTGCAAGCCTACAAGATGAATCGAGCAGGTCCCATCTTAAGGGATCTGCTACTAAGACCTACGACGACCATGGAGACCAGTCAGTCGATAGAAATCCCTCATGTCGGTTTCTAGGAGATCATCAACAATGAGCTTCACCACGCCACTCATCAATCAATCTTGAACACTGGTCAACACCCTCCACGGGCTAATCAAGAAGACCATTGATGCACTACAGCTGACGAACCGCACAAGGTCCATGTGTCTCCTCGATACTCAGACCAAAATGCTACAGAATCCATAGCACACCAGCTGGTTCCACAGCCGCAAGGGCCGACAAGGCTAGAGCAGTCGACCTTCTCGATCAGCCATGAAGGAAATAGGGCAACTAGAATAATCGTCCTCTGCTCGGGTCCTGCTATCGGGTTTACCGTATAACCTCAAAAGAAGTGCATCGGCGTCGTTCTCAGTGGCCTTCCCCAGGCCGATGGGATGGGAGGCCCAATAAGTCACATATGGTATCGCAAGGAACGCACTGCCAGATATCGTGCCACCTAGGGCGCACCCGACGGTATCCCTCAGAGGTACCATAGGACCGTGAACTTTGGAACGCAACCTTATGTGATGAGGGGCAAGATAGATACAACGCTATCCGTCCAGAGCAATATCATCAGCCACAATGTAACACCCCAATTTTCAAAGGAGTAAAAATATTAATTACTTCAATTTCCTTGAATGTTATTATTTTGAAAATACTTTTAAATACCCTCTATACCATTTTTAACTACAAACATAGAGTTAATGACCAAACCAGGAGCTGAAAATTTTTGTATAAACTCCCAGGCCAAAATATATTTTTGAGAATTTTTATAAATTTTTACCAAGCTTGGAAGTAGCCCTAAGATTTTAATCTATTTCCTGGAATTATTTTTATTTAGAAATGATTTGAAATAGTATTGGGCCTCCCCCCTCCTTTCTCTCTCTCCCGGCCGGTCCAGCCCATCACCCTCGCCCGCCTCTGGCTGACAGCCCGACCCGACCTGTCGGCGCTGATCGCCTCCCCTCGCGCGCACGCCCGACACCATGGCCCCACCAGTCAGCCCTCTTCCTCTCGCACTCGCGCCCGCTGGCCAGTGGCCCCCACCTGTCGGACCCGTCGTCAACCTCGCGCCACCGCCCCCAAATGGCGCCAGCTGACTTTAATCCCTCGGATTCGCTCGTCGCCGGTCCCCTCCCCTCCATTATTCGCCGACATTAAAATCCCCGTATCACGACGACTGTTCCCCTATTAATTCCACGCGTGATCGTCCTGTTATCGCCTGCATGCGGTGAAACCACCTCACCGGCGTTCACTCATTGTCTCCGCCAATTGCGCCCCTCTGCCCCCGCCGGTGGCCTTATTTAAACCCCTGGTGTCCCGCATTCGACCCCCACGCTCACTCGTCGAGAGAACGAACAGAGCACCCGCGATTCGCCTTTTAGCGCACTCCCACTATTTCGCCTCCGGCCACCGCTTGCCGTTGCCTCGGACCACCTCCGTCCACGCCCTCACCACCATCGTGACCGCAAGGACGACCCCGACCTCGGCCACCCCTTCACCAACGTTCGAACCCCGCTGGAACGCCATCGCCGACGAGGAACCCGAACCCCTCCATCGTCTACCCTCGCCGCCGACCGCGCTCCGTCGACCCCTCGCCTCGCCTAAGGTACCGTCGTGACCGCCGTAGCGTCCCTCTTTCCATTTTCTAAATTTGACTACACTAATGCAATAACTGAAAATGTACTTTTCCGCAATGTTAGCCATTACCCTTCCTTGTTTATTACCTTGCATTATTACTTGCATTTGTGGTGGCTTGTTGAGTACTTTTTGTACCTATACCCGTTGGACCCCACAGAGGATGTCTACTACGAAGACGGTCTGGAGTAGCGACCCAGTCAAGAGAAAAGATATTGAAGAAGGCGTTCGTCATACAAATTTTTAATTATCTTTATTACTGTTTTTATCAAAACTCTGATGTACTAAATATGGTCTGCGCACCATGAATACGGTCGTATGTACGCTTGTCGCATGATGAACCTCTTGTATTATTGTTTTTCTATGAAAATTCAATAATGTTCCGATTTGATAAATCGGGGCGCCACAAGATGGTATCAGAGCCGACTTGACTGTAGGAGCCAAACAGACCCGCCTAGCCAATAGCTGCAGAAAATTATTTCTCGAAAAACCTACTTTATAAACTTTGTCCCTCCCCTAACTTTTTCTTCAACTTGTTGTTTTGTAGATGCCTGTCTACCAGTCCACAGCTACTGCTGCCACTTTGAGGGCTTCGTCAGGGAGCTCCGGATGATGCTCACATTCCTCGGGTTCCTCTTCGAGCCCGAATTCCAAGGAGTGTACATGGAGGAGTTTGTCGGACCCTTCGACGTCTCCCTCACCGTCCACGGCTCCAGAGAGCATCTGCCGTCCTACACCACCGCGCTTGGAGGCCCGACCTTCGACGTCGCGTGCCAACGAGTCACCCTACAGGCTCTTATGGAGCTGAGAATGATCTACGACGATCGTCTTCAGAACTCGTCCTTCCGGCTTGTGCCGAAGCGCACTCCCGGCGCCTACCGTAGCATCTACCTCGGAGTTCACTCCGTGCGTGATCCGGTCATGGCCCGGTAGTCGCCTCATTTTCAGGCTATGGACGACCTCCATACAGAGGCGGTGCTCGACGCCGATGAGCACCATGAGGCGGTTGAGTTTCTTCGTGAAGAGACGAAGAACTTGATCCAGCAGAACGGCGAGCTGCAGCGGAAGATTATGTAGCTACAAAAGGACATCGCAGAGATGGTTCCCCTCCTCCCGAGGAAGAGGAAGCCCATCCGCGAGCCCGTCCCTCGCCCCAAGCGGATCCCGCCACACCCCTCCACCACCGGACCATCCACCAGCGCCCCTGCACCGCGCCCCGGCCTCGTCTCCGACCCCATCATCGAGAATTTTCTCGAGCCCACCATCCCTCGGGAGCCGCGTACTCGTGGTTCCGAGAGTACGGAGACCGCCTCCGATAGCGAGTAGGCGCTAGATACCGCTATCTTAATAAAATAATTCTTGTATGTGGTGCTATCTACAACGAGTTGTGTTGTAGATAGAATAAGAGCTTGAGTGTAATGAACAATTTACCACTTGGTTTATATGCATGAGCTTTATGAGCTATTTTCTTTAATGGTATCGTCATCATCTTTTTACTTTATATCATGGTATATTCAGAAGATGGCCGACCACCAGAACACCGGCTCCAACAACGGAGAAGGAGGAAGCCGTGACGCGCCCGAGGGTGTTGTACCTAACTGGGGTGCAACGGGCCCTCGTTAGTCTGGGTCGCCCTCCGCCAACCACCCTACCTTGGCGAAATGATGGCGAATCAGAACCAACTGATCACCGCCTCCTCACCCAGATGCAGCACCAACAAGATCAGTTGGACCGTCTGCAGAACGGAGAAAAACCACCCCTCGCGCACCAGCACCCGCACCCTCTCCCCAACTCTCGGAGTTCCTGCGTGTGCGTCCCCCTATCTTCTCGAGCACCACCAACCCAATGGAGGCCGGAGATTGGCTCTGCACCATTGGAAAGAAGCTGGACCTCCTCCCCTGCAACCGACCAGGAGCGAGTGGCCTTCGCCACTCACCAGCTCCAGGGTCCTGCCGCTGAATGGTGGGACAACTACCGTGAGTCCCAGCCTGAGGACCACATGGTGACATGGGCAGAGTTCACCATCGCCTTTCGTGCCACCCACGTCCCCGCCGGTGTCATCGCGGTAAGTAGCAGGAGTTCCGCGACCTGCAGCAAGGCAGTCCGACCGTCATGGAGTACCTCCATGAGTTCAACCGCCTCGCTCGCTACGCACCGGAAGAAGTGCGCACCGACGCCCTCCGCCAAGCCAAGTTCCTCTGGGGACTTAAGGATGAGTTGTCCATCCAGCTCGTCGCCACCGACTACGCCAACTTCCAACGGCTAGTCAATAAAGCGCTCATCCAAGAGACTGAGCAGAACAAGCTGGACCTCAAAAAGAGGAAGATGATCGCCTTCAAGCATCAACAGGCGAACTCTCAGAGGCCCCGCTTCGTCCCTCTGCCACCAGCGCCCTCCTACCATCCTCGGCCCGCCTACAGGCCACCTCACGTAGCCGGTGGATCCAACGTCGGGCATCCTCGCCCCGCTCCACCAGCTCCGGCCGCTCAGCCGACGCCAGCCGCCAAGGCCCCGATCTTCAAGGATCACCAAGGGAGGCTGGTTGTCTGCTTCAACTGACTCAAGGAAGGGCACTACTCGCACCAGTGTCCCCACCCCAAGCAGCCCCAAGGCGTGGCACCCAACCAGGCGGTTCGTGCCCGCGTCAACCACATCAACGCGGAGGAAGCTCAAGAGGCTCCCGAAGTCATGCTCGGTACGTTTACTGTGAATTCCGTACCAGCTACGATTTTAATTGACTCTGGAGCAACACACACTTTCATCTCTGAAGATTTTGTGCAAATCAACGAATTGGACGTACTCCCTCTATCCATCCCCATGATGATTGCCACCCCCGGCAATAGAACCTTAGCCCACTTATATAGTCCTAAGGTTCAGATAGAGATCCAAGGAGTATTGTTCTGGGCCGAGCCAGTCCTCATAAAATGCACCGGACTCGACCTCATCCTAGGGATGGATTGGTTGATGAAGCACAAGGGAGTGATCGACTGTGCCAACAAGTCCGTCATAGTGACCAACCCTGAAGGTGCAGCCGTCACCTTTCGGATGACCAGTCGCAAACCACTCGAAGCATCCCTCCACTCGCTAGCTCTTCAAGAAGTACCCATAGTCAAGGAGTTCATGGACGTCTTCCCTGAAGACCTACCAGGAATGCCTCCCAAGCGGGACATCGAATTCAGAATCAAACTTGTCCCCGGGACCACTCCAATCTCCAAGCGCCCATACCGGATGGCCGCCAATGAATTAGCCGAGGTCAAGAGCAACATCGAAGACCTAGAGCAGAAAGGGTACATCCAACCGAGTACCTCACCCTGGGGTGCACCGGTCATCTTCGCCATGAAGAAGGACAAGACCAAGAGGATGTGCGTGGACTATAGAGCCTTGAACAACGTAACCATCAAGAACAAGTACCCATTGCCTCGGATCGACGACCTGTTCGATCAACTGAAGGGATCCTCGGTGTTTTCCAAGATTGACCTCAGGTCAGGTTATCACCAATTGAGGATTAGAGAAGAGGACATACCCAAGACTTGCCTTCACCTCCCCGCTATGGACTCTACGAGTATACAGTGATGTCGTTCGGACTCACGAATGCCCCGACCTTTTTCATGAACATGATGAACAACGTTTTCATGGAGTTCTTGGATAAGTTCATCGTGGTATTCATTGACGATATCCTCGTCTACTCCAAGACCAAGGAAGAGCACGAAACTCACCTCCGTCTGACCCTCGGAAAGCTAAGGGAGCAGCAATTGTTCGCCAAATACAACAAGTGTGAATTTTGGTCGTCTGAGGTGAAATTCCTCAGCCATGTCATATCTACCGGAGGAATAGCAGTGGACCCAACCACCGTGGAAGCAGTAACCAACTGGCTGCAGCCCACGACCGTGACCGAGATCCAGAGCTTTCTCGGATTAGCCGGATACTACCGCCGGTTCATCGAGAATTTTTCGAAGATCGCCAAACCTATGACCAGGCTATTGCAGAAAGAAGTGAAATTCGAATGGACCACAGACTACGAAGCAAGCTTCCAGACCCTCAATAAGAAGCTCGTGTCAGCCCTAATCCTGACCCTGCCGGACATCCAGAAGACTTCCACGTCTACTGCGATGCCTCTCGCCAAGGTTTGGGATGTGTCTTGATGCAAGATGGGAAGGTGATATCCTATGCCTCCCGACAGCTAAGACCGCATGAGCTGAATTACCCAACCCACGACCTGGAGTTAGCAGCCGTGGTTCATGCCTTGAAGATATGGAGACATTACCTTGTGGGGAATCGGTGTGAGGTCTTCACCGACCACAAGAGCCTCAAGTATATATTCACCCAGCCAGATCTAAACCTCAGACAAAGGAGATGGTTGGAACTGATCAAGGACTACGACTTGGGCATCCATTATCATCCAGGCAAGGCAAACGTGGTGGCAAACGCCCTTAGTCGAAAAGGGTACTGCAACGCCATCATGATTCAGGACTAGGCTCCTTTACTTTACAATGAGATGGAAAGGCTAAATTTAGGGATCACCACCCGAGCGTACCTCGCTGCCTTGGAGTCTAGGCCTGTCTTAATAGAACAGATCCGAGAAAAGCAGAAGGAAGACCCGGACATCTTGGAGATCCAGCAAAACATGAGAAAGGGTAAAGCCCCCGGATTTTTCGAGGACGAGCATGGTACCATGTGGTTCGGAAACCGGATATGCGTACCCAACCAACCTGAGTTGAAGACCCTCATCCTTCAAGAAGCCCACGATACTCTATACTCCATACATCCCGGGAGTACAAAGATGTATCAAGACCTGAAAGAAAAATATTGGTGGGTCAGCATGAAGAGAGAAATAGCTGAGTATGTGGCCAAGTGCGACACATGCCGGCGAGTCAAGGCAGAGCATCAAAGACTTGCCGGACTTTACAACCTCTCAAGGTCCCTCAATGGAAGTGGGAAGAAATAGGAATGGACTTCATCATGGGACTGCCTAGGACCCAAGCTGGTCATGATTCTATCTGGGTGATCGTCGACCGACTCACCAAGGTGGCTCACTTCATCCCAGTCAAGACGACTTACACTGTCGCCAAGTTGGCTGAGTTGTATATGACCCGGATAGTATGCCTTCACGGAGTTCCTAAGAAGATTGTATCTGACCGTGGGAGTCAATTTACCTCCAAGTTTTGGAAGAACCTTCAAGAGGAACTCGGCACCCGGCTGAACTTTAGCACCGCCTATCATCCACAGACCGACGGTCAAACCGAAAGGGTCAACCAAATATTGGAAGATATGTTTAGAGCTTGCGCTCTAGACTTTGGCGGAATGTGGGACAAGAACTTACCCTATACAGAGTTCTCCTACAACAACAGCTATCAAGCCAGCCTGCAAATGTCCCCGTTCGAAGCACTCTACGGGCGTAAGTGCAGAATGTCGTTGCTCTGGGATCAGACCGGAGAGTCACAACTGTTTGGGACAGATATACTAAGAGAAGCTGAAGAGAAGGTTAAGATCATAAGGGATCGGTTAAGGATAGCCCAGTCTCGACAGAAGATCTACGCTGATAACCGTCGAAGAGACCTAACCTTTGAGGAGGGCAATTATGTCTATCTCCGAGTCACTCCCTTCCGAGGCACTCAAAGGTTCAACATGAAAGGCAAGCTAGCACCCCGCTACATCGGACCTTTTCAGATCTTCCGACGGCAAGGAGAAGTGGCCTATCAACTTGAACTACCTCCATCTTTGGCAGGAGTTCATGATGTATTCCATGTCTCTCAGCTGAAGAAGTGCCTTCGTGTGCCCGCCGAGCAGGCCGATCTTCAACAGCTCAACATCCAAGACGACTTGACCTACATCGAGAAACCTAGCAAGATCTTGGAAACCAAAGAAAGAGTAACCAGGAGTCGTGTAGTTCGCTTCTGCAAGGTTCAGTGGGACAACCACCCCGCCGAAGAAGCCACATGGGAAAAAGAAGACAAACTGAAAGCCCAATACCCCGAGTTATTCGAGTAACGTTCCAATCTCGAGGACGAGATTCTTTGTAAGGGGGATAGGTTTGTAACACCCCAAATTTTCAAAGGAGTAAAAATATTAATTAATTCAATTTCCTTGAATTTATTATTTTGAAAATACTTTTAAATACCCTTCTATACCATTTTGAACTACACCATAGAGTTAATGACCAAACCAGGAGCTGAAAATTTTTGTATAAACTCCCAAGGACAAAATATATTTTTGAGAATTTTATAAATTTTTACCAAGCTTGGAAGTAGCCCTAAGATTTTAATCTATTTCCTGGAATTATTTTATTTAGAAATGATTTGAAACAGTATTGGCCTCCCCCCTCCTTTCTCTCTCTCCCGGCCGGTCCAGCCCATCACCCTTGCCCGCCTCTGGCTGACAGCCCAACCCCACCTGTCGGCGCCGATCGCCTCCCCTCGCGCGCGCGCCCGACACCATGGCCCCCACCCGTCAGCCCTCTTCCTCTCGCACTCGCGCCCGCTGGCCAGTGGCCCAACCTGTCGGACTCGTCGTCAACCTCGCGCCACCGCCCCCAAATGGCGCTGGCTAACATTAATCCCTCAGATTCGCTCGTCGCCGGGCCCCTCCCCTCCATTATTCGCCGGCATTAAAATCCCCGTATCACGACGACCGTTCCCCTCTTAATTCCACGCGTGATCGTCCCATTATCACCTGCATGCGGTGAAACTGCCTCGCCGGCGTTCACTCACGGTCTCCCCCAATTGCGCCCCCTCTGCCCCCGCCGGTGGCCTTATTTAAACCCCCTGGTGCCCCGCATTCGACCCCCACGCTCACTCATCATGAGAACGAACAGAGCACCCGCGATTCGCCTTTTAGCGCACTCCCACTGTGTCGCCTCTAGCCACCGCTCGCCGTCGCCTCGGACCACCTCCGTCCACGCCCTCACCACCATCGTGACCGCAAGGACGACCCCGACCTCGGCCACCCCTTCACCGACGTCGAACCCCGCCGGAACGCCATCGCCGATGAGGAACCCGAACCCCTCCATCATCTACCCTCGCCGCCGACCGCGCTCTGTCGACCCCTCGCCTCGCCTAAGGTACCGTCGTGACCGTCGTAGCATCCTCTTTCCATTTCTAGGCTTAGCTAGGACCGCCGTCGCTCACCGTGGCCCCTGGCCCGCTCGCCGTCGTCGGAGAAGATGACCGGCACAGGTCGATTAACCGTGCCGTGTCGGATTCGATCCCGACCGTGCGATCGAGATCGAGCGGCGCCAGTTACACCACGTGCGCGATCCAATCCGCACTGTCCGATCTGGTCAAACCGGTATGTTTTAATCTCGCGCGTTCATTTCCATGTAAAACCCGCACTCGATCTCGTGCGTCCACGTAGTACCCTTTCGCGCGTTTTAATTGTGGCCGTCCGTTATCACTTAATCATCCCGCCTCGCTCTCGCGCGTTGGATCTGGATCCAACGGTCCAGATTGGACCGTACCACGCGCACAGTGTGTGGGTTCACCGTGGGCCTGGCTCACCGTGGACCCGAGGGGATTTAAATTTAAAAATAAATTCTAGAAACTGTTTAAAACTTGTAAAATTCATATCTGGCGCATTTGAACTCTAAAAATTGTCATTTCAACTCCAGAAATTTTATAATTTTATTCTCTACACTTTAGTTCAATAAAAACTGTATGTTACTTTAGACTTTTCATGTTTATTTAAATAAGTATTCAAATACCCTTAGGGTAAAAATGTACATTCAACTATTTAAATTTCATTAAAATTTATATGTATTTTTTTCTGTTCACATACTGAAAACCACTACATTGCCCATGAACCTTTCATTTTAAATTGATTAGAATGTTTAAAATGGGGTTACTCACAATTAAAACCTTTTTTCAAGGGACAACTCTTCATTTTAATTTCTGTTAAGATTATTTATAAAATGAATTTCAGAACCTTAACAACTTGATTTTTCTTTAGATTAAACCAACGTAAACCTATGTGCTCATTGTGTGATTTTATATTGTTTAGATTGGATGTTGTATTTATTTTATTTTACTTTATTTATATTGGAAAGACTACGACGCCGTCGAGGAGCCAGAATATTTCCCGGAAGTTCCTCCCTCACCCTTTGCTGAACAAGGCAAGTCACCAAACCAATCTTTTAAGCATATTGAACCCATGTTTTACTAAACTATCGCTACAACACATAGGTTATACATGCATTAGTCAAATGAAACCCTTACAATATATTTATTTAGGATCCCCCGACCTTGATGTGCAACTCAAGCCATGCTATCTCGCCTAACCTCCTTGTCACCATATGATAAATGATATTAGCTAGTGTCCAATGTATTGACACGATCGCTATAGGATAAAAATGAGTCGTAGCAAGATGGTTCTACTATATGATCCCCGTTACTTCTTATCCTTGGAATTCTGTCGGTGAAGAGTTATGGTTGTGAGTGTATGCATGGTGGGTTCTAGGTGCAAGCTAGGGCATTGTTCGGTAGCACCCGGGGCACTATAAGGACCGGTTTGAGGGATCCGTTGCAATACACTTCCGTACTAACCACAAGTCTAATGGGTAAGTCCTAACTAAGGTATGGAGTGTTCCAAACCGAGGCCACCATTTGGAGATGGGTCAAGCAGCACCTACGGATGGCTTGTACCAATGTGGCGCAAAAGGGGGTGCGACGTTAGCCGGGATGCGGCCCGGCGTGCCGGCGAAACCTAGAGCGGGTGGTTATCGCTTGGAGCATTTCATGTCGAGGTTTTGGCACGAGTTCCCGTGGTATGGGTCATCTCGTTTGGGATGAGTGCATGCCTTGTGGGTACAGTAGTACATCTCTGATCAGAGTCATTAATCTTTTCGAAAAGCCGAGCCCACGGTCAAGGGCGGGTTGCGTGACATCCCACAGTTAGATTACTTTGAATATGTATGTGCATGATGGTTTGACATGTAAGGACTGTTGTGCGAGGAGGTGAAACGTACTCCTCGAGTTAGATGATGTTGTTGGTGTTCATGTTTAATTTTCCGCATGATTAAATTTGACTACACTAAATGCAATAACTGAAAATGTACTTTTCCGCAATGTTAGCCATTACCCTTCCTTGTTTATTACCTTGCATTATTACTTGCATTTGCGGTGGCTTGTTGAGTACTTTTTGTACTCATACCCGTTGGACCCCACAGAGGATGTCTACTACGAAGACGGTCTGGAGTAGCGACCCAGTCAAGAGAAAAGATCTTGAAGAAGGCGTTCGTCATGCAAATTTTTAATTGTCTTTATTACTGTTTTTATCAAAACTCTGATGTACTAAATATGGTCTGTGCACCATGAATACGGTCGTATGTACGCTTGTCGCATGATGAACCTCTTGTATTATTGTTTTTCTATGGAAATTCAATAATGTTCCGATTTGATAAATCGGGGCGCCACACACAATGCCTGGACAATACCTAACCCAAGGAAAACAAGAAGATGATTGGGTGAATCGGATCACGAAGGTTATCAAAGATCAATTTGGGTTGAAGCCCAAAGAACATACGTACATGTATCGGTGGTCGTACCCAGAATGGTTCAACCGAGTACCACTACCCAGCCGATACAAGATACCCGACTTCACCAAGTTCTCGGGACAAGACTCAGTCTCCACGATCGAGCACATCAATCAATTCCTCACCCAGTGCGGGGAGGCATCGGCTGACGAACCACTGAGGTTCTGGTTCTTCCCGCTCTCGTTATCTAGATCGACCTTCGTGTAGTTTGTTTCACTACCGGTGGATTCCATCAAAGGATGGGCGGATCTAGATAAGAAGTTTCACCAATATTTCTTTGCCAACATTCAATAGATGAAGCTCTTGATGATCATAAAGGAAAGAATGGACGAGTCGGTGCAAGATTATAGCCAGAGGATCCAAGATGTACGAAGCAGATGCTATAGTCTGAGCCTCAGTGATACCTAGTTAACAGAGTTGGCGTTTTAGGGACTCCTGGACCTAGTTAAGGAGAGATTTTCATCACACGATTTTGAGAGCCTCTCCCAACTAGTGCAAAGGGTATCGACACATGAGAGCCGATTCCAAGAAGCTAAGAGAGACAGGTAACAAAAGATGGTGACATATACTCAGGTATACCATTCGGACTACGATGAGAGCAGCGACTTAGATGCAGGGGTCAGTATGGCTGAATGGTCCATAAATAAGAAGCAAGTTGCATGGCCCTAGGTGAAACCGGCCGAGAAAGAGGAGAAGTATGACTTTGACATCAACAAGTCTGATAAAATAATTGATCTGTTGCTCAACGAGAAGTAGATCCAATTGTCACCTAGTCACGTGATATCGCTTGCCGATGAACTAAAGAGAAGAAAATTTTGCAAATTGCACAATTCCCCATCATATCACACCGAGTGCAAAGTGTTCAGGAAGCAGATCCAATCAGCCGTGGAGCAAGGACGAATCAAGTTTGATGATGGAAAGAAGCAGGTGAATATCACAGTCATCTTAATGGGGGATTGGTCCCGATCTTCCGTTAGGTAAGGATAACTTGGGTTGGTGGAGAATCTCGACGTTGGCGATTCAAGGCTCCGGTCCGGTGGATCAAAACCTTGCAATCGTTACACCACTGGCTCCGTTGGTTATCAACCACGCAGGACGCGATTGACCTCGCCACTGTAGGACCGAAAGTAGCGACCAGAGGGGGGGTGAATGGGCGCCTAAAAATTCTTTCGAATCAATGGCCTGTTCCCAATACCCAACACACCTCAAAATACTAAGCAGCAGAAAATGAACAGAAAGCCTAAGTCTAAAGGTATCTAGCCTAGAAGCAACTGATGTCAAACAGAGAACTATCAAAGAAGTGCAACTAGGTACATAAACAAAGTATGTCAGGCCTAAACTTCCCAATGAAATGATCTAAGTATCTGTAAAGTGAAATGAGAAGTTACTGTTCAGATTTGTCTCCTGTTCGGAATTCGGCGAAGCCTGCTTCGCCTGTTGAGGTCTGCTTCAGAGATGGTTGACGAAGCCTGCTTCGGAGGTCGGTTGTGAGGCCTGCCGAAGGCAGTTGAAAATGCCGAACGTGTTTTGATCTAGCCTAGTTCGAAGTGGTAGATGACGAAGTATGCTTTGAAGCGAAGTATGACAAAGTCGGAGCCTGCTTCGAAGTATGTACTTCGAAGGCAAGGCTTCGAACACAGCTTCGAACCAAGTGCTTCGAAGCTAACCTTCGAACAGAAAAACTTCGAACGCAACACACGGACGGACAACCTTCGAATAAAGAAGCGAAGCCTGTCACGCGACAGAGGCATCAAATTCGAAGTCTACACTCTACCTTCGAAAAGAACAAGCTTCGAAAGGAGAAGCAAAGGCTGACACGCGACAAAGAGACCAAAATGAAGCCTAACAGACCGACAGGCTTCGAAGCTATCTTCGAAACCTATCGAAGTGTGGACTTCGAAGAGCTCGAGGTGGAGTACCTTCGCACCGTCGTTCGAAGTATGTGACATTGTCCGTTCAAAACGTACTTCACATCTAGCAACTCAGGACACAGAACAAAGTTCGAAGTACCAACGAAGCCTTCGAGCAAATCAGGTCGAAGCCTGCCTCACGGAGCTGAGGGGCTTCGAACAGAGAGGATGGCTTCGCCAGAAAAACAGACAGAAAAGTTGCTAGGGCCTGTCAACTTCGATCAAAAGGCTGAGCAGTAGAAAGCAAAAAGCTGGCACAGAGTACTGTAGCTACAGTAGAGGAGTACTACTTGCAAACAGCAAGAACTAGTACTCTGTTCGTGAAGAACAGAAGCAAAAGAGAAGCTTCTGCTCACGAAATAAATCTAGCCTGTGCCTGTAGCCGAAACATTAACTCCTCAAAACAAACAATGCACACCGAATGAAATCAACAGGGACCAAGGCTTTAATGCATCCAAAAGATTCTAACAAATGCAAGGCAAAATGGAATGAGCAAGAGCCTGGCGGTGCACACAGGAGAGAGAACGTGAGAGACAAAATGACCCAATAGATTAAAAAGTGAATTCTGGAAGGGGTAGTCCAACCCTAGGGATTTGGGGCCCTATTTATAGGCTGCCCAATGGCCTAGAATATTCCACCAGCCCCTTAGGGTTTTTACATACGCTAAAATAAAGGAAAAGACTCTACTGCCTTTAGGAATTTTTACAGACACGATTGACTGACTGTGGGCCTAGAGATACAGATGACTTATTCGGAAGCTAAGTTTTCGTAGCGACTACGGCTTCTCTTCTGGACAGTCGGATACAAGATCGATGGTCGTCAGTTTTGCGCCGAAACTGACAAAGCCTCCACCAGCTTTGCACCAGGTACCCGGATTGGGCCGGCCCGATTCCGCAGCTCTCTCAGCCCGGCAATCACTCACCGCCCGTGTACCTGAGTCAACCCTGGTCAACATCCCAGTGGGTCTTCTACTGCTTCTGGCCCATGCACCCGGATTGGGCCAGCCCGACTTCGCAGCCTCCTCTGCCCGACAATCGCTCGCTGCCCGTGTACCTGAGTCACACGTGGCCCATGAAATAGCAGATCTCTTCTTTTTCTGTCCTCTTTGACTATCGTTGACAATGACTCATCACTTCTGGAGCCATGAGGCCCACGCTATTCAGCATGGCTCCTTAGCCACGAAGGCTAATTCCTGCAAGCGAACCCAAGAACACAAGCAAGAACAGGAAGGATACAAGTCGAATGCCAAATCACAGATAAACTATGAAGAGGAGAGGTTTCACAAACGCCGATGCAGCAGCCAATCGGTCCGGTGCAAGGGGCGGGATCTAAACACACAAGTGTAGATGCAAACAAAGCAAAACCTAACCCTAAAGGCGGCTGGCGTGAGTATATAAGGCATGGGCATCCTGTAGAAGCTTACAGACTCTGACTATGGGCTAGAAGATGTACATACTTGGACTATGGGCCAACACGGCCCAATTCTGTCACGCAGGACTGTTTTAAACACACAGGACGGCTCGAGACTCCAAATGAGGCGAAACCAACGCCAAAAGATCCATCTTCTCCTTAGCTTTCCAAAAAGTCCAAGAACGCGCCAATCGGACTTCGTATGAGGAAGTTATGCCCATTTTGGTGCATGGTGGTCGATGTAGTCCGAACCAGCGAATTCTTGACATCAAATCATCCGTGCGACTCCGTCTTCAACTCCAACTCTTCTATTCCATCTCCCATGTTCCTAAGAAACAAAATATCACTAGTATTCAGTAGCATCCCATCCAAACAAATATTAACATAGTTGCTAAGGAAAGAATTAACCTCATGGTTCAAGCGACGGGCACGGGCGCGTGTGATTGGTCCTTGTAATTGAATTGTAGGTGGAGGCTCCATGTGTGTATCATGTGAAGTGATGTCCTCATCATCCTCCCCCTCTTTAATTGGAGTCGTCCTCGACTCAAGCTCATCGTCATCTCCCAAATAGGGATTTAAATCTGAAATGTTAAATGTGGGACTAACCCCAAAAGCTGCAGGCAACTCAAGTTTATATGCATTATCATTTATCTTCTCAAGCACACGGAAAGGACCATCAGCACGGGGCATCAATTTATACTTTCTCAAATCAGGAAAACGATCCTTGCGCAAGTGCAACCAAACAAGATCACCCGGTTCAAATGTTATCTCTTTTCTACCCTTACTACCATAAGCACGATATTTCTCATTCATTTTCTCTATGTTTGCTTTAGTAGTTTCATGCATTTTAAGCAATAATTCAGCACGTGTAGTAGCATCAAAATTCAATTTTTCAGATGGTGGCAATGGTAGCAAATCAATAGGCGCACGCGGATTAAAGCCATAGACCACTTGAAACGGACTTACCTTAGTAGTGGAGTGTACTGACCTATTATATGCAAACTCAATATGAGGTAGACACTCTTCCCAGAGCTTCAAGTTGGTCTTCAAAACAGCCCTCAGCATGGTGGACAATGTACGGTTGACGACCTCCGTTTGTCCATCCGTTTGGGGGTGACAAGTAGTAGAAAACAGCAGCTTCGTCCCCAACTTATGCCACAACGTCCTCCAAAAATGACTTAAAAATTTAGCATCACGATCTGAAACGATGGTATTGGGAACTCCATGCAAGCGTACGACCTCTCTGAAAAACAAATCAGCAACATTTGTAGCATCGTCGCTCTTGTGACAAGGTATAAAATGAGCCATTTTAGAGAACCGATCTACCACCACAAAAATACTATCCCTCCCCCTCCTAGTTCTAGGTAATCCTAACACAAAATCCATAGAAATATCCTCCCAAGGTACACTAGGAATGGGCAGAGGCATATAAAGACCATGTGGGTTTAGACGGGACTTAGCTTTATTGCACGTAGTGCATCGTGCCACATAGCGCTCAACATCTCGTCTCATCCTAGGCCAATAGAAGTGAGTGGACAGCACATCTTTAGTTTTCTTTGATCCAAAATGACCCATCAAACCACCACCATGTGCTTCCTGCAATAACAACAAGCGAAGAGAGCTAGCCGGCACACATAACTTGTTAGCACGAAAAAGATATCCATTATTCAGCACATATTTGTTCCAAGCACGGTCATCTGTATAATTTGCAAAAGCATCTTTGAAGTCCAAATCAGTAGCATACATGTCCTTCAATGTTTCTAAACCAAAGATCTTATAATCAAGTTTAGAAAGCAATGTATAACGTCTAGATAAAGCATCGGCAATCACATTATCTTTCCCTTTCTTATGCTTAATGATATATGGAAAAGTCTCAATAAATTCTACCCATTTAGCATGTCGTTTATTCAGATTTGCTTGACTACGTATATGCTTCAATGCTTCATGATCCGAATGAATAATAAACTCCTTAGGCAAAAGGTAATGTTGCCAAGTTTCAAGCACACGCACTAAGGCATATAATTCCTTATCATAGGTAGAATAATTCAACTGTGGACCATGTAATTTCTCACTAAAATAGGCCACAGGTTTACCTCCTTGTAGCAGCACACCTCCTATTCCAAAACCACTAGCATCACATTCTAACTCAAAAGGCTTACTGAAGTCGGGTAGCTGAAGTAGAGGTGCATGTGTAAGGCGATCCTTGAGTGTGGCAAAAGCTTGTTCTTGTGCTGGCTCCCAAGTAAAAGTAACTCCCTTCTTGGTCAACTCATGCAAAGGACCGGCTATGGTGCTGAAATCTTTCACAAAATGCCGGTAGAAACCTGCAAGACCAAGAAAACTACGTACCTGTGTGATAGTTTGGGGTTGCGGCCAGCTGTTGATTGCTTCTACCTTTGCCGCGTCAACCTCAATACCCTGTGAAGTGACAACATATCCAAGAAACACAACTCGATCCGTGCAAAATGTGCACTTCTCAATGTTACCAAACATTCTAGCCTCACGGAGGACAAAAAAACAGCACGTAGGTGTTCAACATGTTCAGTTATAGACTTGCTATAAACCAAGATATCATCAAAGTATACAACCACAAAGCGTCCTATAAAGTGTCGTAGGACTTCATTCATCAAGCGCATGAAGGTACTAGGTGCATTAGTAAGTCCAAAAGGCATGACAAGCCACTCATATAATCCAAACTTTGTTTTAAAAGCAGTTTTCCATTCATCACCTAGCTTCATGCGAATTTGGTGGTAGCCACTACGGAGATCGATCTTAGTAAAGATAATGGCACCAATAAGCTCATCAAGCATGTCATCCAATCTAGGAATAGGGTGTCGATATCGAATGGTGATATTATTAATAGCACGACAATCAACACACATGAGCCAACTACCATCTTTCTTAGGTACCAAAAGAACGGGTACTGCACAAGGACTAAGGCTTTCACGGACGTACCCACGATCAAGAAGGTTCTGTACTTGGTGCTCAATTTCTTTTGTCTCCTCTGGATTGGTACGGTACGCTGCACGATTAGGAAGAGATGCTCCCGGAATCAAATCAATTTGGTGCTCGATGCCGCGTATCGGTGGCAGCCCGGGTGGTATCTCAGCAGGAAAAACATCGTTAAACTCCTGCAAAAGGTCAGTGACTGCAACAGGAACAGAGCTAGG
The DNA here is from genome assembly GCA_019279435.1 of Zizania palustris. Taxonomy (NCBI): domain Eukaryota; kingdom Viridiplantae; phylum Streptophyta; class Magnoliopsida; order Poales; family Poaceae; genus Zizania; species Zizania palustris. The sequence continues at coordinate 65,025,578 of JAAALK010000288.1, read as the reverse complement.
AATGTTCGCAAGTGAAAACAGCACGTTCGTGCAAATCAAGCCATATATCATGGGAGTATCATCACAAATTTCAGCAAGGTCAGTTTTAGTTGCAAGCATGACATGTTCTTTCAGATTAATAACTTGTGATGAAGAAGGAGAAGCAAGTTTATCTTTCTGTTGCCTCGAAAGCGTTTTGGCTACTTGCTGATTTTTAGAAGGTTGTTTGCTCTTTTGTGCGTCCCTAGCATGTTTTTCTTGTTCAAATTTCACAATTTCAGCAGGAGTCATAGGAAGCAATGTAACTTTCTTTCCTTTATACATAAATGTGTACTTATTGCTGCTACCATGGTGTGTAGCATCAGTATCATACTCCCAAGGTCTACCAAGTAACAGAGAACATGCTTGCATTGGGACTACATCCAAATCAGCAACTCCGACGTATGTACCAATGGAAAATTTGATGTGAGCAGTTTGTGTTACCTTGACCTTACCGCTATTGTTGAACCATTGCACGTGGTAAGGGTGTGGATGCGCACGTGTGGGAAGTTGAAGCTTAGTTACCATGTCGTGGCTCACAAAATTGTTGCAACTACCGCTGTCGATGATGACACGTACACGGCGGTCATTGACGATGAAGAAGGTCTAAAACAGATTGTTCCGTTGTGCTCGGTCGTCCTGCTCCATGTGAGTGATTAAAACACGTTGTACAATAAGTGCTTCATGGTCGGCAGAGGCATCCGGTGCAAAAACAGCGTCATCGTCGGATGCATCGTCATCTCCTGCAATGTTAGCAGCAAGTGCATATTCATCTTCAACATCACTAGCACTTACGTAGCCACCATCTTCCGTAGCAATATAAGCCCGCTGGCTAGGGCAGTCCTTCATAACGTGGCCGAATCCTTTGCATCGGTGACACTGGATCGCTGCAGAACGTGCGGTAGAGGCCGCCGAGGAGGTGGGTTTGGCTGGCGCTTTGAATGCTGCAGCCTTGGAGCTCTCAGCCTTGGCTGTAGATGTAGAAGGTGCCGATGTAGCCGCCGGTCGAGAAGGTGGTGGTGGTGGTCGTTGCTGCTGCCCACTTGAGCGTGAAGTGGCACCACCAATGTTCGTCCTCATGTTGCGTTGTGATTGTTGGCGACCCTGCAATTCTTTTTCTGCAAGTATAGCAAGGTGGAAAAGACGAGTGATAGTATTGTATTCTTTATAATCAATGATATCCTGAATTTCACATCTTAAACCACCATAAAAACGGGCCATTTTATCCTCATTGTCCTCCTCAATTTCAGCACGCATGCAACCTATTTGCAACTCCTGGTAATACTCCTCTACCGATTTATTTCCTTGGTTTAGGCGCTGCAATTTTTTCTCAAATCATGTTTATATGAAGGAGGAACCCATCTACCACGCATTTGCCGTTTTAACATATCCCAATTTTGTGGTTCATTGCCAACCTGAACTATTTCAGTCCACCAAAGAAGAGCATATCCAGTGAAGTCACTAGTAGCTAAGCGCACGCGGTGGATAGCAGGAACCATGTGAGCATTATATTTTGTTTGACTGACATCTCCCAATCTAAATATGCATCTGGATCATAGGTGCCAGCAAAATGAGGTACTAAAAATTTTACCTTAGAGTAGGGATCATTGTTCCTGTGGTTGTCATTGTTACCTCGTGGATGGCGGTTGCGGTGGTCGCCCATACCTTGACGGTTGAACTGAAAGCGATGACGTGCAGCCTCGTCAGGGTCAATGGCATTGTTTCCGGCATAGGATAGGTCGTCTTCCTCCTCAACATGGTCGTCTTCCTCCTCAACATGGTCGTCGTCGGCTTGTGCAGCAGGCAATCATGTCTCCAGGGCAGTCATCCGGTCCACTAGGTCAACCACAGTACGCGCGACACGTTCGATGGAATGTTGGGTCTGCCGCTGAGACTCTAGTAGAGCACGTCGTGAGACACAGTCATTAAAATCAGATGGAGGGATACCGCTGTTATCTGCCATGTTAGTGAAAAGACAAGCAACAAAGAATAATCCTTATGGAAAACAGCTAGGTGGGGTGGTGGGTGTGTGGTGGAAGCAATCCGTCAAATGCCTTACCCACGCTTGCAAGTGTTCTTACCACGCCGCAGTGAAGTCACCGGCCTACAGGTGATGAACCAAGTGGAGGGTGGTGTGCAATTGCAAGAAATGAACCTGTCCTGACCAAGAGAAAGGTGTAGCTTGGAAGGCAAAGTGAGTAGCAAGGATTAGCAATAGTAATAACAGTTAAACCAAGTTCAATAAGTGTTCCCTAGTACTCGTCAAAGTTGCTGGCCTTAGTGCTCCCAATGTAAAAATTCAAGCAATAGAGGGAATCTATGTGCCCAAAGCTCAAGTGGAGGCAATAATAGGCCAAATTCAGCTCTTTGTCGCTGCCACTGATCGGACAAGGGATCGGACAAGAGATCGGACAAGCAGAATCTGCTGCTGCCGCTGATCAGACAAGGGATCGGACAAGAGATCGGACAAGGGATCGGACAAGAGATCGGACAAGCAATCGACAGGACCGGTTCTCTTTTTTTTCTTTTTTTTCACTCTATTTTTTTTGAACAAGGATGACAAGAGATGCAACCACAAAAATTGGCACCTGCAACTGAGGTGGGATGTGGTTCACAGAAATTCAACAAGTTTGCTGAACGGCAAGCAAAAACTTTGACCAAATTTTTTCTTTATCTTCCTGATTTTTTTGGCGATTCTGATGAAGGCTAACAGGGGAACCCCCAAATTGGGTCAGGAAGATGCTCAAAAAATTTCAGATTTTTCTGCCAAACGAGCGAAAAGTTATGCCTGTTTTACCGAAGGGGGGTCACAAAGACTTGAGGTGGAAAACTAGTAGGGTTGTGGAGGGGGTTTTTTCGGGTGGGGAATTTTTTGAGACACAAGACCAACTACTACTCAAATGACACAAAGGGATTACTAAACCAGCAACAAGACTCGACCAAGAACACAAACTCAACAAGGTTAAAAACTGAAATTAAAATCGCAAGGCACAAAGGGGTTCTCGGTGGGGATTTTTTGTGAGGATTTTCTGGACTCTAGGTAAAATAAAAGAAGATCGAGATTACCTAACGGGAAACCTTCGCTCTGATACCAACTAATGGGGGATTGGTCCCGATCTTCCATTAGGTAAGGATAACTTGGGTTGGTGGAGAATCTCGACGTTGGCGATCCAAGGCTCCGGTCCGGCGGATCAAAACCTTGCAATCGTTACACCACTGTCTCCGTTGGTTATCAACCACGCAGGACGTGATTGACCTCGCCACGAAGGCTAATTCCTGCAAGTGAACCCAAGAACACAAGCAAGAACAGGAAGGATACAAGTCGAATGCCAAATCACAGATAAACTATGAAGAGGAAAGGTTTCACAAACGCCGATGCAGCAGCCAATCGGTCCGGTGCAAGGGGCGGGATCTAAACACACAAGTGTAGATGCAAATAAAGCAAAACCTAACCCTAAAGGCGGCTGGCATGAGTATATAAGGCGTGGGCAGCCTGTAGAAGGCGTACAGACTCTGACTATGGGCTAGAAGATGTACAGACTTGGACTATGGGCCAACACGGCCCAATTCTGTCACGCAGGACTGTTTTAAACACACAGGACGGCTCGAGACTCCAAATGAGGCGAAACGAACGCCAAAAGATCCATCTTCTCCTTAGCTTTCAAAAAAGTCCAAGAACGCGCCAATCGGACTTCGTATGAGGAAGTTATGCCCATTTTGGTGCATGGTGGTCGATGTAGTCCGAACTAGCGAATTCTTGACTTCAAATCATCCGTGCGACTCCGTCTTCAACTCCAACTATTCTATTCCATCTCCCATGTTCCAAAGCAACAAAATATCACTAGTATTCAGTAGCATCCCGTCCAAACAAATATTAACATAGTTGCTAAGGAAAGAATTAACCTCATGGTTCAAGCGACGGGCACTGGCGCGTGTGATTGGTCCTTGTAATTGAATTGTAGGTGGAGGCTCCATGTGTGTATCATGTGAAGTGATGTCCTCATCACATCTATTTCTAGTAAACATGGTGCACGTGTACTACACTGATGATCGGTGTACAAGGAAAAGCAGGCAAGCCAGCAGCAATGTCGCTTCCTCCGATCTCATTAGGAAATATCAAATGAAGTAGAAGGAGAGGATGGACAGCGAAGACGACAATGGCTACTCACGTTTCAACTCACATTGGAATTGTAAGTTCTTCAGGCTCTGCTAGAATTAAAGGCTATGTCTACCATCAGTGGATGACTGCCCGGGATGCGGCACCAACAATACGACACAAGATGGTCATCGGCCATATAACGTCAAGCCAAGGACGCATGATTGAGAATCCGTTCACCAAAGATTGTTGCCACCAAGGGTATCAGCACTTGAAAGGCTCGCCCCATCAACTCCGAGGAAATCAGCCAACCGACCAATGGCAATTCCGCATTAGAAAAGCCGCGATGGTGCCCTAGTGGTATTTTAACGAGGAGTCAGAAGAGAAGGGTCCAACGTATGCGGCAAAGAGAATTGAATATATAGAGGTGGGATGAGGTAGTTGATCGGCCACGCAAAATCAAGAGAGAATGGCGACTGAAAGATAAGGTCGATCATGAAGTTAAGAATGTATCAAATAACAGCATCAACCCGATCAACGAGGAGCTGACCAAGCCCGTCCTCTAAATACGATGCCAAAGAACGAAGGCTGGACTATGTCAAAACTTTGCCGCAAATTATGAACGACGGAAATACAAACATTGGACACCAGCGATAGACCAAAGCTAACCTTCGTAAGAACCCAAATTCCCAATGAGATAAATGGATTAAAAGGAAACTACATTGGGGATGCGGGGAAAGGCCAAACGGGAAAGTACTTAAGGAAATATTGAGTGATCGTTCAGATGGAGCATAAAGATCCACACACAGAAATAGCCAATACCGATGGTATCGCCTTCAGACGACCGATGCATAAGCATCGCCCTTACACATAAAACGCGAACAAACTCAACATCAATTCAAAGACGATATATTACAAGAGGGTAACAATTTCATTACAAAGACCGGTAATTTTACATCAGGTCAAAGGAGGGCTTGGCAAATGGCTTCAATCGCCCGCAGTCAAATCACGTCAGCACTCTGAAGAACAGTCCAATCCTCAGTGTCTAAACCAAGAACAATTTGGATAAGGCGATGGCGACATTGCGCATGATGAATGGCATTGGTAAGCCAGCGTTTCTAGGTTTTAACATGAGCCAGAAGGAAGGACAGGACACTCTCTTTCTCGGCAATCTCTGATCGGACTCTATCCAGCTTTAACACCAAATCGGCCTCCGCCGTCTGCAACCGGTCAAGTTACCGCTTGCAGCCGATGAATTGCCCTCGAGGCAATCCAAGAGGGCACCTCCGGACTTCACTGTCGCTTTATCAGTCTTCATCGCCTCCAATAGTGACGGTCGACTAGCTCGATCGGCTATCTACTGCATGGCCCGCTACACCCTTGGCCGATGATACTCTAGGAAGGCGTAAGAGCATTGACTAGCTTCGGAGTAAGGGAAGCCGAGATATCATCAAAATGAGTCCTTATCGGACTCAAGTCATTGACCAATACCTCAATCGAATCTGCCAGTCAACACAGCAAATTCATTAAAATTTCCCTTACTTCCAAAGTTAGTGGAGCAGTAGCCGATGGAGCAATACTAGCAGCCTCATCAGTATCCAGATACGGGCCAACATCGAAGGAGAACTGACGAGTAAAATACTAAGAAAACAAAAGAAGGTTAGATAAAAAGATAGAGAAGCATGTCAGTGTAAAAATAAGGGGACTCACATCTGGTGACCAGACTGGAACAGTTGACTATGGGAGATCGGCAGCAATGGGAGCCGAGTCAACACCCCCCATCATAACGACCCGGGGAGAAGGTGGGTGTCCTTCATTAGGATTATTCTACTAAAGCATCGATCACATTCAAAGGGAAGTGTTATACATATAGAAGACAATAAAGAGAGACAAAGGATAAACAAGTAAAATACTTAGCGAGTACCATCATCACTGGAAGTCGATGCCTATGGAGTAGTAACAGCACCATCCGACGCATTATTCCTAGCAGCATCGACACCTTCTGGTGTGGCCCCAGCGAAGGCCACACTCACGGCAACAACATCGGCAATAGCCGATGCATCTGGATCAATGGTGGCAACCCCCGGCGTATCAGAAAACTCTACAGCAACTTCAGCGGCCTTTGACGATCGAGGATCGGTGAGATCATATTGCATATGATCAAACATCGCGTAGAGTGAGTCGACATCAACATAGCAGGGTGGGGGCTGCAAATAAAGAACGATGTTCGACATCATGGTTACAAAAAGGAGAAATGTCGGTTCCAAAGATAAGGACAAACCTAGACGGAAGATGGTACTTCAACCACCGACGGGAGACAAGCGGCTGAGGTTGGCACAATCAAAGAGGCATGCGGCCCCAAAGGAATCGGGTTCATCTGACTAGCGTGAGCCCTGGTAGATTGACGTGCGATTGGCACCAGTGCTTGACATTTGCGCGTCGAACCCTTGGAATGTCTCCCACTTACCCAAGCCATGGGAGTAGGAGCACCGGTTCTGTAACACCCAGAATTTAACTAATTCCGGACTTTATTGAAATTCCAAAGAAAATCAATAATAACAAGATGTTCATCACACGACATCGCTCATACATCAAACATTCGTTGTTCACAGACCACATTATTACTCAAACATTAAAATAAAATAAACTAGTAAAATAATCTTCGGGATGAACATCTCTTTTAGGCTCACATCCTTGACTAGGTTGCAACTCTAGACCATCCTCGTCATAATAGACCGCCTCTGAAGTGGGTTTTCAATGGGTATGTGTACAAAAGTACTCAACAGGCCACTGAGAATGCAATAGTAATGAAGGGTAATGGTTTAAGTGCAGAAAAGTACATTTTTATATTGCAACATTTAATGTTGTCAAGTTTAATCGTACATAAAATTAAATCATGAACAATGCAACATCTTCTAACTCGATGAGTACAATCAACCCTCCTCACTCAACAGTCCTTACATGTCCATTCATCATGCAACACTTCACAAGTATAATCTAACTGTGGGATGTCACTCAACCAACCCTTGACCGTGGGCTCGGCTTTTCGAAACGATTTAGACTCTGATCAGCGGTGTACCACTAGACACACAAGGCACTCGTTCCCACACACCGTAGTGTGTCCAAATGACCCGAGTCACAGGAACTCATGCCGAAACTTTTAGCATGAAGCGCTCCAACCCAATGACACACACTATAGGTTTCGCTAGCGCCCCAGCACACTGGACCAACATCATGCCACCTTTTGTGCCACATGGAACAAGTCACCCGTAGGTACTACTTGCCCCTCTCCACATAGTGTCTCGAGTTGGAACGTCCCATACCTCCAGTTAAGACTTACCAACTAGACTTGTGGTTGGTACGAAAGTGTATCGCAACGGATCTCGTAGATCGGTCCTTATAGTGCCCCGGGTGCGACTAACCAATGCTCTCGCTTGCACCCGGAACCCACCATAACTAATAGAAATCCAGGGGGAGAGAAATCATGGGGATCATATAATAGAACCAAAGTATCTACGAATCGTTTTTAAACCTATAGTAGTTGTGTGGATACATTGGACACTATCTAATAATTATTAGTCGGGGATCTAAATAACTATATAGTAAGGTTGTTAATTTGACTAATGCATTTATAAACTATGGGTTTTAGCGATATTTAATTTAAAATTGGGATATGATCAAAAATGGGTTGGTGACTTACCTTGTTCTGCAAATGATGAAGGTGGAACCTCGGGAAAATACTTGGGCTCCTCGATGAGGTTGTATTCTTCTAGGTACGTAAAATGAGAAGAATAAATAATTAAAAACAATAGAATAAATAGTAAAATCATACAAATTTCATTGCATAAACATGTAGAGAATAAAAAGATAAACTCTCTGAATTTTGAATGGCCAAATTTAGAGTTAATTCAAAGAAGTTATGAATTTTTGAAGTTTAAAACAATTTCTAGAATTTTATTTTAATTCCAATTAAAACCATATAAAAGTTTGGTATAAACATATGAATTTTATTGGACGAACATGAAGAGAATAAAAAGATAATTTTTTTGGAATTTGAATGGCCAAATTTCTAGCTAATTTGAAGAAGATATGAATTTTTGAAGTTTAAATAAATTTCTAGAATTTATTTAAATTTTAAATCAGATGCCGGTCCACGGTAAACCGAGGCCACCATGAACCCGCATACTATGCTGCAAACCGGAGCGCAGATCGTCGATGGATTGTGATTGGACACACGTGGTGGAGGCGAGGTGATTAAATGAAATAGGACAGCTCTCGTCGCTCGGTACCGATTCAATCAGACGAACGACCTAGATTGAATTCATGCGGGTTTTAATATCGGTCATTCACATCTAATTGAGAAGCGGTGATCGAATCCGACATGGCACGGGTAATTACCCATGTCGGTCGTCTTCTTCGGCGATGGTAGGGGCTTGCGGCGGTCGTGGCGGTGACGGCAATGGCTAAGACTACCAGGCGATGCTATAAATAGAATCAGTGTGGTGAGGGGAACACGATGATACCGGTGAGGTGGCCCAATATCGATGGAGCAAGGCTGACGACGAGCGGGGGTGGCGATGAAGTTTCAGGTCCTCATCGGCGATGGGGTTCCGGTTGTGAGGAGCTCGAACGGAGTGGTGGTCGGGGTCGGGGAGGCAATGGCGGTCATAGGAAGGCGATCGATGGTGATGGAAATGGGCTCTAGCGACGGCGAGCGGACGCTGGAGAGCGAGCAGTGGTGGTGGCACATAAATTCAATGTAGGGCTTTTATCGTGCGGGGCTTACGCGAATGTGAGGACTGAATACAACGGCTAGAGGGGGCTTTTATAGGTCGTCAGGTAGTGAAGGAGGGGGACGTGTGCCATGAAAGTAAAGAGGGGAATTTAACTCTGGTGAGGTTGTTAATGTGGGTAATTATGGTGTCATGGGGCTTAACGCAAGGGTATCCGAGGAGGAAATGATCGTCGGCGTTAAGGTGAGTAAAGACCTGGCATCAATTCGAGGGAAGGGGGCCGGCGAAGGTGGATTTAGGAGTTAGGGCAACGGCCAGTGATCTCGGGGGCGTGAGGTCGTGAGGAAGGAGAACATGACACGGCGGGGCCACTGTTAGTTGCCGGCGCGGCGCGAGGGAGCAACGGTCAGCACCGATAGGTGGGCCAGGGCGCATGCGCTGAGAGGGGAGGAGGCTGACAGGTGGGCTAGGGGCTCGGGAGTGCGTGAGAGAGAGAGGAGTGGGATTCTGATGAGTGGGACCCGTGTGTTAGTGAGGGGCACATGGTTGATGGGCTAGGCCGGCCTGTGGAGGGAGAAAGGGGGGTGCAGCCTAATGCTATTTAAAATTCATTTCTGAATAAAAATAATTACAGTAAATAGTTTATGAAATATGAGCCAGTAGCAAAAGTTATAAAAATTTGTAAAGATTCTCAAAATTGTATCTCGGTCTTAGGAACATAATATAATTTTCTTAGATCATGATTTGAATTATCTCTCTAAGTTTTTATTTATTTGGGCATTTTCAGCTTTATTGAAAATAAAAAATAAATCATTTTCTGGAATTTTGTATTCATGGTTTATTTTTACATTTTTGGAAATTAGGGTGTTACAAACCTGTTGGGGGAAAATATTCTATCCTTAGGGTTATTGCAGTAATAGGACAAAAGCAGGCGATTGAATCAAAGGTTTCCAACATGTATCTCCGGTGATGCACTAAATCTAGTTCGAAGTATGAAGACGGACTCTAGTTCGAAGTATATCTTCGAACCTGGACCTTCCCGGGATTTTCTTTGCCAGCTAAGATGGAAGACTTATCTTCTTTTTCACTAGATTAGTCTTTTACCATTCTAGCCCTATTAAGGGTACCGAATAGTTTCCACTATGTCGGTTGTAATAGAGGGGTAAAAGGGTCTTTTCCTTAATGTTTGGGCCTATAAATACCCCTCGTTTTACCCTGTAATACGGACCGAATACAGGTTATTTAATACACACTTTCGAACTATTTTAAGCTATTATCCTTTCGGAGGCTTAGAATAGTTTACTTCGCAAACACTTCGTTTGTTAGTTTCTAATCTACAGAAACCTATTAGCGTAATCTTTTACGCCAACAGTTGGCGCCGTCCGTGGGGAACCTTGTCCAAAAAACTTCGTTCTCTACCAAGTTTTCAAACCATGCCTCCTAAGCGGAGTGCAGGTGGTAATCCTGTTCGGAGGTCTCCTCGAACCTCCGGAGCAAGATCTTCAGACACAGTTGAGGTCGGAGGACCTTCGACATTTCCTCCACCTCAAACTCCGGAAGGGATTCCCCTTCCCCGAGCATACGGAGTTCCTCCGCCAACTCCATCTATACTTCGGCCAGCCGGAGTCCCTCTTCCACCTCAAGTTCCACTTCGAACCAATCCCTACAGTTCTCAAGACCCGGAAGATCATTCCGGAGGAGATGAAGACGGTCTTGGTGATATGGCCACTCAAATGGCCAGTCTCCAAGCTGAAGTAGCAAGGTGGCGGCAAGAAGCCGCAGATAGGTTTCATTCTCAGCCTACCCCGGTCATCCCTGAAGTGCCCGAAGACGACGAACTTATTTATCCCGAAGCCCCGGAGAACGCTTCCTTCGACACCGAGTCTCCGCTGCATCCTGATTTGCAGAAAGTACGCTTCGACCCTAAGTTCAAAACTTCGAAGCTTTGCAAGTATGTCGGAGATGAAGATCCTGGAGAATTCGTTCGTTCTTATGCTTTAGCAATTGAAGCCAGTGGAGGAGTGCGGGACACTATTGCAAAATGTTTCCCCCTAGCTCTTCAAGGAGTGGCATTGCGGTGGTTCTAGTCTCTGAAGCCAGGATCAATCAGTTCATGGGGGCAGTTGAAGAAGAAGTTCGTAAGTAACTTTCAGGGTACCTTCGTACCCCCTATGTCAACAGGAAGTCTTTTCCAGGTGAAGCAGCTCCCTGGGAGACCTTAAGACACATTATTTCAAGCGCTTCGCTCATACGACGTCGCAAATTCGAGGGTTAACTACGTCTTCTGTAGTTGACACAACTCGAGAGGGAGTTGTTCATCCAGCCCTCCTTGATAAACTTCACCAGAAAAGTATATCTTCTGTTTCTCAGTTGATGTCTTATTTCGAAGAATATGCAAGGTCAGAAGAGGGATGGCTTCGAAGAACTGTTGCAACCCCGTTGATACTGCAAGAAGTTAAATTGGAAGTGAAAACTTCAGCACAGCCGCAAGAGCCTAGCTTCAAAGCTCAGCATGACAGGCGTCGGGGGCAAAAGCATCCTCGTTCAGAAGTTCTGAACATTGCATCCCCGCAGAAGTTTGCCCAAAGGGCTCCGCAACCTTCAGGAAGCAAGACCAGCGGCTGGAGGCTGCCAGGGAAACCGGCTGGCAAAGGCCAGACCTTTTTCTGCTGTATTCATGGTGAAAATCGGAGTCACGCAACTGACGCGTGCAAGTCTATACTTGCTCTGAGAGGAGAGTATTTGGAAAGAACGTCGGGTCGAGGCACTAGTGACCGTGTTCCAGCTGAAGTGCGTCCGGAGCCTTTCCAGGCTGTGGCGCGAATAGAGAACTTCGATCTGGCAAGACGCCCTCCGGTGGTCAATGTTATGCCACCTCCGAAGCAAGAAGAAGGGAAAGATCGAGGAAAAAGAGTAGTCCTCCCCATCTCCGGAGGATGGACTCTCGGAAGTATGTCAAAGAGGCAGAGAAGAGAATATGTCAGAGAAGTGGGCCATATTGGAACCTCTTCATCTGCAGCTGCTATGCCCGAATGGTCCCATGTGCCAATATCTTTTTCCGTTGATGATGCAGCTGGTGTTAAATTTCCACATGCAGACCCACTTGTCATCACTGCCGACATAGCAGGAACTGAGGTTCGAAGAGTGCTAATTGACGGAGGGAGTTCGACGGATATTATTTTTGTCCAAGCCTTTGATCAACTCTGCATCTCCAGAAAGCATCTTCTCCCAGCAGCCCGTCCTTTACAAGGGTTTGCAGGACCCCCTCTTGATGCCCTCGGCCAAATTGTCCTGGAAGTTACTTTTGGAGAGGGGCCACTGGCCAGGACAGAGGAAGTGATCTTCGATGTTGTGGATGCTCATATGCATACAATGTCATCTTTGGAAGAGGCATGTTAAATCAATTCGGAGTTGTGGCGCATCATAATTACTTATGTATGAAGATGCCCACACAAGCGGGAGTGCTCACTGTTTTTGGAGATCAGGCCATTGCGCGAAGAGCGGAGTATGGTCACGGCCCTCCTCTTGACCCGAGACAGGTGAACAGTGTGCAAGATAATCCGGAAAATTTTTCTGCTCCTAGCGAATCTTTGAAGAAATCCTTCCCAAGACCAAGTCCCGAAGGAGAGATTGCAACGAAGGTTATTGTCAAAGATGGCAAGGAATATTCATTTCAATTTGGTACAGACTTGCCTCCAGAAGTTGCTACCTCCTTAGAGAAAGTAGTTGAGAAGAATTTAGATGTCTTTGCTTGGTCTGATGAAGACATCACCGGAGTCATTCGAGACATTATTGAACACAGTCTACTTGTGAACCCGAAGGCTCGGCCTGTTCGGCAAGGACTCTGGAAGTTGTCTACGGAGAGAGCTATCCTTGCTAAAGACGAAGTTGAAAAGTTGCTGAAGGCTGGGATTATCAGAGAAGTGGCTCATACAGAGTGGTTAGCCAACCCAGTCTTCGTTAGGAAGAAATCTTCCGGGAAGTGGCGCATGTGTATTGATTTTACATCCCTGAATAAAGCATGCCCCCGCGACCCCTACCCCATGCCCCGAATTGATCAATTGGTCGACTCCACCGCCGGTTCGGAGTTATTAAGCTTCCTTGACGCGTACTTCGACTATCATCAAATCTGGTTAAAGCACAAAGATGAAATAAAGACCATCTTCGTAACTCCTTCAGGAGTCTTTTGTTATGTAAGAATGCCCTTTGGCTTAAGAAATGCCGGGGCTACTTTTTCGTGGTTAATTGCTAAGGCTCTAGGTCGTCAATTAGGTCATAATGTAGAGGCCTATATGGATGATATTGTAATAAAGAGTGCTTTAAAGCACCAACATAGCCTAGACTTAGCAGAAACATTCAATAGCCTTCGGGCATGTGGGATCCATCTCTACCCCGAAAAATGTATCTTCGGGGCGCAGGCTAGAAAATTGTTAGGGTATCTAGTTTCAAGCAGAGGGATTGAAGCTAGCCCCACTCAGATAACTGTGTTGCAGAGAATGGCTCCCCTAGAGAATTTAAAGCAAGTGCAAAAGCTGGTCGGTCGTCTTGCAGCACTTAGCAGATTCCTGGCAAGGTCTTCAGAGAGAAGTTTGCCCATTTTCAAAGCATTGAAAGGGTCCGAAGATTTTGCATGGACACCGGAGTGTCAGAAGAGCTTCGAAGATATTAAGAATTATCTCAGTAACCTTGCTACACTCACGGTGCCTGTTGCAGACGAAACCCTACTCCTCTACCTTGCAGCTACTGGCTCTGCTGTCAGTGCAGTCCTTGTCAGAGAGGTTGATTTCAACAGGAAGTTGGTACAGAATCCAGTTTATTTTGTGTCCGAAGCATTGTCCGGAGCAAAAACAAGATATTCCGAGCTTGAGAAATTCACTTATGCTCTGATAATGGCTTCGAGGAATCTAAGGCATTATTTCCTGGCACATAATGTAATTGTACCAACTTCGTATCCTTTGGGAGATATGCTCTGAAGTAAGGATTCCACTGGAAGAATTGGGAAGTGGGATGTTGAGTTAGCACCCTTCGGCATATCCTTTGTGGCAAGAACAGCAATTAAGTCGCAAGTGTTGGCAGACTTCGTGGCAGAATGGACTCCCCCTGCAGCATGGGCTCCGAAGAAGCCAAGTGAAGGGATTTGGACTATTTACTCTGATGGAGCTTTCCAAGCATCCAGAGCAGGTGTCGGAGCTGTGATAATTTCGCCTTCAGGGCAAAAGGCAATGTACTCCGCCAGACTCATCTTTAAGTCTACCAATAATACAGCAGAGTATGAGGGAATTTTATTGGGACTCCGAAAGGCACGTGCTCTAGGGGCTACAAGAGTTGTTATTAAAAAAGATTCTCTGATTGTAGCAGGGCACGTAGACAAGAGTTTTCAAGTTCGACATCCACAGCTTGCAAAGTACTTAGAAGAAATCCGAAAAATCGAAGAAGCATTCAAAGGGATTTCCATTCGGAGTATACCTAGAGCAAAAATATGCAAGCTGACATCTTAGCAAAAGCTGCAGCCGAAGCTATGGACATACACGAAGAAGCTTTTTACGAAGAACTCAGTACACCTTCGGTGCCACAAATTCCTGCTGCGGAAGTCCTCTGCATTCCAAGTACAGATTGACGAAGTTCAATCATGGAATTGTTTCAAGGAGAAGCAAATATGTCCGAAGGGCCACAACTTTCGAGGTTAAAGCTTATAACTCGGAATTACCACATAATCAATGGTATTTTATACAAGGCCGGACTATGTTCCCCTCTGCTCCGATGTATATCTCAAGCCGAAGGTCAAGAAATTCTTCGAGAAATTCATGAAGGACTTTGCGGTAGCCATCTGGCCCCTCGAGCTTTGGCAGGAAAAACACTTCGCCAGGGGCTTTATTGGCCTACAATAGTAGCTGATGCAGAGATCTTGGTCCGCACTTGCCAAGTATGTCAGTGGATAGGACGAAGAAGTCATCGCCCACCAACAGCTCTTCAAGTCATTGCCCTAGTATGGCCCATGGCCAGATGGGGCATGGATCTTATTGGTCCCTTCCCAGCAGCAAAAGGAAATTTGAAGTTCGCAGTGGCAGCAATCGAATACTTTTCAAAGTGGGTCGAAGCAGAGCCCCTAACAGCTATCACTTCGAATAATGTTAAAAAATTTTCTGGAAGAATATTATATGTCGGTTCGGAGTGCCTCGGCAGCTGACAGTAGATAATGGAACACAGTTTGATGCAGAACCCTTCAGGAAATTCTGTGAAGACCTAGGCATTCAACTATGTTTTGCTGCGGTAAGACATCCTCAATCTAATGGAGCTATTGAAAGAGCCAATGGTAATATCTTGTCAGGGCTGAATCGAAGAATAGTGGGATTGGCAAAAGGATTGTGGACCGAAGAGCTCCCAAAGATCCTATGGTCCATCCGGACAACTCAGACAAGGTCTACCGGCTTCACTCCTTTCAAACTATTATTCGGAGATGAAGCTATGACACCAACAGAGCTCAAAGGAGGATCACTTCGCAGCACCAAACCGGAAATAGAAGAAGAAAGACAAGCTTCGCTGGATTTAACAGAGGAGACAAGACTTCGAGCTGTGGCAAATTTTTCAAAGTATCAGCAGCAGACGAAGACTTGGTTCGACCCGAAGGTCAAGATTAATGAACTTAGGCCGAGTCATCTCGTTTTGCGAAGTATCATAGCACCAGGAAAATTAGGAAATAAGTGGGAAGGTCCATACTTAATTGTTCGCTCAGGGCGTCCTGGTTCTTTTAAGTTAGCTAATTTGGAAGGTGAAGAGTTAGCGCATACATGGCATGCGGAGCACCTAAAGCGATACTTCGCATAGAGGCTCCTTGTAATCATTTGTAAACACTTTCCGAATTAATAAAGCATATGGTTCAGATAATGCCTACCCCTCATAAACGTCCCACTTCCGAGTGGACGCACTGGAATAGCGGAGTTGACCGAGAGGGAAGTGTCATTAATTTGAATCATATTTTCGGACATCGGACCACTGGTCCGAAGTTTCTGATGTGGTGGGCTGACTTAATCCGGAGTCCAAGTCACTGGCTTGTAGGCATCCGTAAAAGAGCCTGAGACCACAGGATGCGGAGTCCAAGCCACCGGCTGGTAGACATCCGTAAAAAGAGTCCAAGGAGACCAAATGATGCGGAGTCCAAGCCATTTGCTTGTAGGCATCCGTAAAAAGAGTCCAAAGAGACCACTGCGAATTCCAAACTACTGGTTTGACAGAATTCGCAAAAAGAGCCGAAGGAGGCCAAAACAAAACAGAGTTTGAGCCATGAGCTTCGAATGTCTGTTAAAAAAGTCCAAAGTGACAAATCATTTAGGACACTAAAGTGTCCGGAAAGTTGTCCAAAGTGATTTCTTTCAAAACATAAGGTACTAAATTACCAATCTTCAGACTACAAATAGTCAAAGACATTTTATAAGATTTTAATCAATCTTTAAATTGCTGAGGGGCTCCGAAACCCCAAAATTGTACTCCTAAGTTTTTCTTTGCGCCTAACCATCTTTGAATATAGTTCGAAGTTGCTTATGCCCAAAGAGGGGCTGGTAAATAGGGAGACAATTTTAAATCGATATTTACTATTCGAACAAAAATGATTACATCATGAAAAATCGGTATCTATACCAAGAAGGAATCGAAGACCCCTTCGATCTCTAGAGCTAAGGTTGGAACGACTAGTTCTAGAGCCGGGAGTTCTAACAACTTTGCGTTTAACTCTCCTACCTCCCTTCGAAGCTCTAAAGTCTTTCTGTTCTTGTTGAAGCTCGGCCCAAGTTCGAAGTCGTTCGGGGCTCCTTTCCCAGCTTCCAAGTTCTTCAGGCTTTTTACCTCGAGCTTCATCTTCGTCTTCGGACCATACGATATCTTCAGAAGATGAAGTTTCCAAGTTAACTTCTTTTTCTTCCTCTTTAATACAAGACAGTATGTCTTTGCTTACTTCGGGTGTAATCGCACCAGAGCTATCCCGAGGAACTAAAAATCGAGGGCACTTGTGAAGTTTTAAAATATCGAAGGTAGTCCATAGTAGGTGGAGTTCTTCGTTAACGTCTAACACTTCGACATCTTCCATGTGAGGCAAAGCCTAAAAACATGATAAGCAAATTTTCATTCATAAATGTACAAAGCATGATGCTTTACATAGTCGAAGATCCTAAGATATTTCTAAACCTGCGGGTTTGGCGGGGGCTGACTGCTCGAAGCTTGGGACCGAGCTTGCTTCTGGAGTTGCCCTTCATCAATCCAAGCCTTGATCGCAGAGCGACCTTCGGCTCTCCATGAAGTTTGAAAGGCTTGCCAAGCAGCGGCCACACCTTCGGAAGGAGTAAGAAGCTGATTGTCGTCAAAGGTAATGGGAGCCGCCCCTGTGTTCGGAGTTATCGATTGGCCTAGATCTTCATAGTAACGAAGTATGCCGATAGCAGCCACTTGTCCGGAGTTAATTCTCTTACCATTCCAGAGAGCCTAGCTGCCTCCGTAGCTAAAGAATTTTTCTGGTTGAGTAGCTGTCTAGCTTCTTCGGCAGCTTTGGCTTTTTCTTCTTGAAGCCTGACAAGCTCAGCTCTCGCCGTAGCGTGCTCCGCCCGCATCTTTTCAATTTCCGCTCGAAGCACAATTTGTTCTGCTTCGAGCTCTTTGTTCGCAGCTTACAAGCTTTGTCTGCCCTGCGCTCCGTTGAAACCATGTTGTCTAAGTGGGAAACCCGACCTTCGGAGATAGTAAGATTTCGTTGAAGAGTTGTATTTTCCTCTTGAAGGCGAAGGCATCCACGCTCATTTGAAATGTTTGCGGCTCGGGCCAAGACTGTTTGCTACGAAGAGAAAAAAACCAAGGTGAGAAATTATTTGTATATAAGTTTGATTTTGTTTTGCAGATACTTCGTACCTGGTATGCTGCACGTTCCATGGCAGCGTTAAGCTCCGAATTCTCCACCTCGCTTAAGATGGCCACCAAGTCCGTCTCCCCCACTTCACGGCTATCTCGATCCAAAGGCTCGAGCAAAGTCCGAAGTCCAGTTCTTCGCTCCAAGAAAGGAGCTAGAAGAGGGAGCATACTCAAGGCCTGCTGGTCATCTTCGTTTGGTGAAGGCCCGGAGTGTTGAGCTGTGTCTTTTGGATCTCCGACAGACTGACCCCCCTCTATAGATTGGCTTTCGTCTATTGACTCAGACGGAGTTGATCCTGAGCTCGGAGCAAGAAGGTGGTCCATCTTGCCTTTGCCTTTTCCAGGTCCCATTTGAGCGACTTCTGGAATCGGCTCTGAAGTTGTCGAAGGCCCAGGAATTATATCTTCGGGACAGACCTCTTCCACGAGAGTAGACCCTGTAGAAACAAAGGTATTATACATTGTATAATTTCGCAGGAAAAAAGAACAAAAGAATTATGCGAAGTTTACCTCCGACGTCTTGTCGACGGGTGAGCATTGGACTGCTTGGCGGGTCGAAGGCTACTCCAAAGTCTTCGTCGGAGTCTACAGTCAAATCTTCGACTGTTGGAGCATCTTCGGGAATAGCCGTTGTTACTTCACCCGGAATCGAAGTTGATTCTACAGCAACTTCGACTCCACCTTCATTCATAGGGGCTCCGTCTTGCGGTAAATTTTCTTGAGCAGCCGGAGTCCTCACTTGCTCGAGGTTGTCTTGAGACTCCGGCACGCTCGCAGCATCATCAATATTTGTATTTGTTTGGGCTGCATCCTTGTCGATCAGGTCAACCAGCATCCCGCCTTCATCCTCCAAGGAATCAAGACCGAAGCTCTTGGGCTTGAAGGCGCAGCAACTCTTGGCTTTCGAGCTACCTTCTTTAGCGGAGTCTTGGCAGACCTCGAGGCTCCGACTTCAGCTTTTCTCTTTTTGGGCCCTTTCTCCGAAGGTACCCAATCCACAAGAGGGGGCGGAACAACTTCGAGTAGTCCCCATACTCGGTTGGACCGTTCCCAAGTACCAACCAATTTAATTCTCCATTCCTTCTCGGTCGGAGTTGGGACGCCCAGAATCTTCTCCGAAGCTCGTACAATCTGCTCCGAAGTTATAGGGGCTGAAGAGGCTGAAAAATGAGTTAAGTTGGTTATTTCTTCGAATAAATATACATGACATATGTTGTTTTCGAAGTTACATGCAGGGCTCGAGTTCGAAGAAATTTTGCGAAGACCGCCCTCCGAATCTTCCTCAAAGGTGATCGGCCAGTTGGCCATCAGAGGAGGGATTTGAAGCCCGAGGAATTCTTCGGCTAAGTCCCGCATACTCAGGCAGCGACTGATTTTTTGGAGCAGGCTGAGGCGAGCTTCAAGATGGCCCGGATCCAGATGCACAAGAGCTTCCTTTCGGAAGTTGATATCTTGCAAAGGTCCAGCTAGACGACTGCTCGCCCCAACTTCGGCATAAAACCACTTCAAGATCCAGTCTGTATACCATCTGGCATTGATGGCCTTGGCGGGAAACTAGAGAGCATACTCGTCTCGAAGCCTGAAGTTGATGCTTCTGAAGGCCACCACCATCTTTTCACCTCCGGGGCCTACGAAGGTCTTTGGTTGGCACGAAGCTCTGTGCAGTGCTACGAAGATCTCAGCCCTTCCTTCGCAACCTTCGGCTCGTAACGCCCATTCGAAGATGGCCAGACGTGCTACTGCATTTGGAGAGAGCTAGGGGAGAGTAACGTGGAATAAGTCCAATACCTCAGCCAAGAAGTCAACTGCCAGAAGCCCCAAGCCAGCTTCGAAGAAGGCTTCGAAGACAACCACTTCTCCGGGCCTTGGCGACGGAATGACCTCTTTCCCGGGTTTGCGAATCATGACTCCAGAACTGATTTTGCCTTCTATTGCGGCCGTGAGTGATTCCCTTTTGTAGGTTGAGGGCCCCAATTGATAAGACTGATCTGTGTACTTTGTCGATGCCGGGAAGAGGTCTTGAGGGCCAACATTTTGGGGATCTCTCCCCGCTGCCACCATTGCTGCCATTGCTGGTGTCGGAGTGGCCGTTGCCGATATCGCAGCCGCCGCTGCTGCCGCAGCCTGCTGTCGAGCCAAGGTTGAAGCCGCTCCAGGACCCTTGAAACTGGTTTTCACCATGGGATTGCACGGGTCACTTGAGGAGAAAAATGGAGGTTAAGGTTTGTCTGATGGCTTGTTTGCGCGAAAGTGGTGGAAAGGTACTCGAGAAGGGGCTGGGCCCTCTATTTATAGCCCAGACCATGATTTTTACCGTTTGCATTTGTCGTTTCGCATTCTTAACCGTTACTTTGTTGCGGAGTTAACACATCGCGTAACTTACGTTAGAAGGAAAAAGCCAACGGCTATTTTTTCCAAGTCTAAAAAGGCTTTCGGGCTCTTCGAGTTAATTCTAAGACAGTTCGAATGTAATTTTCTTAGAAGTTGATTCGAAGTTTTACATTTCCATGTATTTCGGAGATGGATTAAATCTGCTAACCCCTACGCATGATTATTTTTCTTGCGTATACTGCTCTCCTAACGTTACAGATTTAACGGAGAAGCGTATTCGAGGGGCTACTGTTGGGGGAAAATATTCTATCCTCAGGGTTATTGCAGTAACAGGACAAAAGCAGGCGATTGAATCAAAGGTTTCCAACATGTATCTCTGGTGATGCACTAAATCTAGTTCGAAGTATGAAGACGGACTCTAGTTCGAAGTATATCTTCGAACCTGGACCTTCCCGGGATTTTCTTTGCCAGCTAAGATGGAAGACTTATCTTCTTTTTCACTCGATTAGTCTTTTACCATTCTAGCCCTATTAAGGGTACCGAATAGTTTCCACTATGTCGGTTGTAATAGAGCGGTAAAAGGGTCTTTTCCTTAATGTTTGGGCCTATAAATACCCCCAGTTTTACCCTGTAATACGGACCGAATACAAGTTATTCAATACACACTTTCGAACTATTTTAAGCTATTATCCTTTCGAAGGCTTAGAATAGTTTACTTCGTAAACACTTCAGTTTGTTAGTTTCTAATCTTCAGAAACCTGTTAGCGTAATCTTTTACGCCAACAAAACCTATCCCCCTTACAGAGAATCTCGTCCTTGAGATTCAGAGAGTTTCTCGAATAACTCGGGTATTGGGTTTTCAGTTCTTCCTATTTTTCCCAAGTGGCTTCTTCGACAGAGGTGGTTGCTCCACGGAACCTTGTAGAAACGAATCACTCGACTTCTGGTTACCCTTTTCTTGACTTCTAGGATCTGAACTGACTTTTCAATATAAGTCAGATCTTCTTGAATGTCGAGCTGATGAAGGTTTGCCTGCTCGGTGGGTACCCGTAGAAACTTCTTCAACTGGGATACATGAAATACATCATGCACCCCAGCTAAGGAGGGTGGTAACTCCAGCTGATATGCCACTTCTCCTTGTCGATGGAGGATCGGGAAGGGACCAACATAACAGGGAGCTAACTTTCCCTTCATGTTGAACCTCTGAGTGCCTTAGAGGGGAGTGACTCGAAGATAACATTGTCGCCTTCCTCGAATGCCAAGTATCTGTGTCGATTATCGGCATAACTCTTTTGGCGGGACTGTGCTATCTTTAGTCGGTCTCTTATGATTTAACCTTCTCTTCGGCCTCCCACAGAATGTCTGTTCCGAACAATTGAGATTCACCAGTCTGATCCCGTAGTAGCGGTGTTCGGCACTTATGTCCATATAATGCCTCGAAAGGTGACATCTGCAAGCTGACTTGATAGTTGTTGTTGTAGGAGAACTCTGCATAAGGCTAGCTCTTGTCCCACATTCTGCAAAAATCTATGGCGCATGCTCTGAGCATGTCTTCTAATATCTGGTTCACTCATTTAGGCTGCCCATTAGTTTGGG
>JAAALK010000288.1:64706976-65002912 GCA_019279435.1 Zizania palustris | reverse complement strand
TCGACGCGCCAGCGCACTGGACCAACATCGTGTCCCCTTTTGTGCTACATGGTACAAGTCACCCGCAGGTTCTACTTGTCGCTCTCCACATAGTATCTCGAGTTGGAACATCCCATACCTCTAGTTAAGACTTACCCACTAGACTTGTGGTTGGTACGGAAGTGTATCGCAACGGATCCCACAGACCGGTCCTTATAGTGCCCCGGGTGCGACTAACCAATGCTCTCGCTTGCACTTGTAACCCACCATGCTAACTTAAATAACCAAAACTCCATAACTAATAGAATTCAAGGGGGAGAGAAATCACGGGGATCATATAATAGAACCAAAGTATCTACGACTCGTTTTTAAACCTATAGCAGTTGTGTTGATACATTGGACACTATCTAATAATACTATTAGTATGGTGACAAGGATTTTAAGCTCGATAGCATGGCTTGGGCTTGCACATCAAGGTCGGGGATCTAAATAATTATATTGTAAGGCTATTGATTTTACTAATGCATTTATAACCTATGGGTTTTAGTGATATTTAATTTAAAACTGGGTTCAATATGCTCAAAAATGGGTTGGTGACTTGCCTTGTTCTACAAATGATGAAGGTGGAACCTCGGGAAAATAGTCGGGCTCCTCGATGAGGTCGTATTCTTCTAGGTACGTAAAATAAGAAGAATAAATAATTAAAAACTATATAATAAATAGTACATCATACAAAATTCATTGGCCAAACATGTAGATAATAAAAAGTTAAACTTTCTTAAATTTGAATGGCCAAATTTAGAGTTAATTCAAAGAAGTTACGAATTTTTGAAGTTTAAAACAATTTCTAGGATTTTATTTTAATTCCAATTAAAACCATATAAAAGTTCAGTATAAACATATGAAATTTATTGTATGAACATGAATAGAATAAAAAGATAAATTTTCTGGAATTTGAATTGCCAAATTTGGAGCTAATTTGAAGAAGATATGAATTTTTGAAGTTTAAAGCAATTTCTGAAATTTATTTAAATTGTAAATTAGACGCCGGTCCACGGTAAACCGAGTCCACCGTGAACCCGCGTATTGTGCTGTGAACCAGAGCGTGGATCGCCATTGGATCGCGATCAGACGCACGTGGTGGAGGCGGGGTGATTAAATGAAATCAGACGACTCTCGTCGCTCGGTCCGATTCGATCAGACGGACAGCCCAGATTGAATCCGTGTGGGTTTTAATCTCGGCCATTCACATCTGATTGAGCGGCGACGATCAAATCCGACATGGCAGGGGTATTTACTCGTGCCAATCGTCTTCTCTAGTGACGGTAGGGGCTTGTGGCGGTCGCGGCGGTGACGGCGATGGCTAAGGTACCAAGCGATGCTAGAAATGGAATCAGTGCTGTGAGAGGAACACGATGATACCGGTGCGGTGGCTCGAGATCGACGGAGCGAGGCCGGCGACGAGCGAGGGTGGCGGTGAAGTTTCTTGTCCTCATTGGTGATCGGGTTCCGGTGGCGAGGAGCTCGAGCAGAGTGGTAGCCGAGGTCGGGGAGGCAACGACGGTCACAGGGAGGCGATCGATGGCAACAGAAATGGGCTCCGGTGATGGTGAGTGGTGGCTGGAAAGCGATCAAAGGCGGTGGCGCAAAAATGCAATACGGGGATCTGATCGTGCGGGGCTTTTATAGGGCATCGGGCAGTAAAGGAGGGGGTCGTGTGCCATGAAAGCCGAGAGGGGAATTTAACTCCGGCGAGGTGGTTAACGCAGGTAATTACAGTGTCGTGGGGCTTAATGTGAGGGTATCCGAGGGAGAAATAATCGTCGGTGTTAAGTTGAGTAAAGACCGTGTATCAATTCGAAGGAAAGGGCAGCGAAGGCGGATTCGGGAGTTAGGGCAACAGACAGGGATCTCGGGGGGCGCGAGGTCGCAAGGAAGAAGAACCTAACAGGGCAGGGCTGCTGTCAGTGGTGGGCGCGGCGTGAAGGAGCAATGGTCGGCTCCGACAGGTGGGCCAAGGTCTCGGGCGGGCGCGCGTGAAAGAGAGAGAGAAGTGGGATTCTGACGAGCGGGACCAATGTGTCAGTGAGGGGGCGCGGGGTTGATGGGTTGGGCCGGCCTATGGAGGGAGAAAGGTGGGGTGCAGCCCAATGCTATTTAAAAGTCATTTTTGAATAAAAATAATTATAGAAAATAGTTTATGAAATATGAGCTAGTAGCAAAAGTTATAAAAATTTGTAGAAATTCTCAAAATTGTATCTTGGTCTTAGGAACATAATATAATTTTCTTTGATCATGATTTGGGCATTTTCAGCTTTATTGAAAATCAAAAATAAATCATTTTCTAGAATCTTGTATTCCTAGTTTATTTTTACCTTTTTAGAAATTAGGGGTGTTATAGGTTCCCAAATTCATGATGGACGATACTTGCCCATATCGTATCGGCCGACCGTTCGAACTCACTGAAGGCGCATCAAGGTCACCTTCCTATGGGAAGTAAAATTAAACATACGAGAGAGGGATAATAAAAGGTAATGAAGGAATCGAAATACCCACCTTGAGCACTACATCATCTTTGCCTAGGTAAAGCCGTTGCCGATAGAGCATCGAAGGACGGTTGAAGATGTGTTGTTTCTACTCATCCTACCATCGGTAGAAGACATTCTAAGATGTCTGGCAAGGAGTCCAAGAGGCGAAATCACCAACAAGGATCTCATCGGTCATATGAAATACATGATCCTACTCCAGGGTATTCTTGATCTCCCCGTGAGACCGGATTCGATCAACGAAAAACAAGTGGGGAGGAAGTTAACCGAAGCCTAACTGTCTAGCAAATATCAACGGATGATATAACTCATAAGAGCCTTTTCAAAGAGGGTCATCGGTGAAGTTGACGGGCAGAAGACAAGGGAGGATCGTGGCCATAAAAATATGAAGGGACTCTTTGTCCCCGAACACCTTAGGGAGGATTAGCCGATGAGGGCACACATATTCGGAATAGCATTCGAAGGGATACCAGAGGGTCTGATCAAAAACCCAAGGTAAAAACACCTGAAGCAAGTGGCCGAAGAAGCAGGAGAGAAAGGAAAAGTAGAACGTCATGATGTCGCCTCACCTAAGGAAGAACGGCGGCGATAGATGGGAGTAGCTGATTCTGGAATGGTAGGAAAACGTATGCGAATAAGAGGAGGTCCTCCCACGACATCGGTCGTGTACACATTAAGCTAGAGCTGGATAAACCACCATGGGTCGTTAAGATGACCGATGGGGTCCCGGTCAATATTTTGGCCGATGTAATATGAAGAAGATGATAAGCGGATCAAAGGAGGTATCGGCCAAGGGGAACTCTCGCACGAGCAGCAAGACGTTCAACCATAAATTGAAACTAGAAAGTTGGACCCAAGGTCGATACACTAAAGATGAACCTTTCCAACCACAAGGTAAGAACGGCTACGTGTTCACGAACATCCATCGAGCCAGTCTTCTTGTTATGCCTGGCGATATATTGGCCCCAACTATCAAGGGATTTGGTATTGAGACAATGGCTTGATTTGGAATGGAAAAAATAAGGGTCGGTCGATGAGTCTATGTCAAGGCAGGTCAGGAAAACAACGTCAAGAAGGAAGGACTCACCGGACCATGACCTAACACAAGCATTTAATGCATTAGACCAAAAATAACAAGCGGTGGCCAGCACCGACTCATTTTGTTATGGTTCGGTAAAGGAAAGACCGATACAATGGCCGATGTCATTTTCATCCCAATCAGCATGGTATGAGGCTGATACCCTAATCTACCAGTCACGCTAGCCAGGGAGAGAGGAGGAAAGGGTTCAAAACTGGATTGCTAAACTGAACAAATCATAGAAGAGAATTTGAAAGGGATTCGGCAATATTCAGCATTAATAAAATCCGTAGGGTCAAGATTACCCATAGGGCCTAGAAAGAAACAAGACGGACTAGTGCCAATGGGGATCAGAACTAGGTTCTGTAGATTTTGCAAAAGGGAAGAGAAGCAAATAATAGAAAAGGGAACATTTAGTAAAGGCAGTGAATGAACCAAGAAGAACCGAAGAAAGAGGAGGATGCCAAAAAGTTTACCTCGGGGATTGCGTCGATAGTGGCCATCGTTGGTGATGCCGAAAGCACGGGGTCAGTAAAGAATAAGGAAATGGCGCGCGGCAGCGATCACAAGGAAACGACGGCGAGCTCGGAGGGCAAGAATGAATAGTGAGCAAAAAGCATGAAGAAGAAGGGCGAAATAACCGGGGTACTTATAAAACAGGAAGTAATCCTCGACAGTCGTGTCAATCTGATTCTGCCATATTTGGTGGGGCTACCTGCAATGTTCGGCAAAAGGTAATCATGAGTATGGTTTTCAAAGTAACGAGATCTTTGTAGGCCCAAGATTATAGGAACCGAATATTCGGTTTAAAGAACACCAATACAAAACTATGTGGGATGAAGCTGGTATGACGCCACCACGAGGAAACGTAGATATGTCAGACCAGGCAACACCCAACGTAGTCGTGAATGACCCAAGATGAAGAAGTGGAAAAATGAGAGAAAAAATATGAAGCCGGAACCCTGGGCGAAGTTATAAAAGTACTAGAAGATGAAGGGTTTCGGCTGGCAATCAAAGTGAAAAGATCGTGCAAAATAAATGTTTGAGAAGACGTGGTGGTAGGGATAATGACAGTTGTTAATTTTGAAGCATCAACAACCACTCAATGCTCTGAAATTGAGGGGCATGTGTTGACGCCAAGATTTGGTAAAGCCCAGAGCCCACAAAGGATGTCGTACGTTCAACGAATGTCAAGAAGAGTCCAGTCAAAGGTAGTCAAAGAAGCTCGTCTGTTACAACACTAGCCAGATATGGAGGAGCCAATGAAGAGAAGATAAAGATTATCCATAATCGGTTGAGATAGAAAACTTAGACGGCAAGTTTCTGGACTATAAATATGTACCTCTTAGGTAGATTATAAAACACATCTCTGTCAAATAACTACTCGGCGCATCGCTACCATTGACTTCCCAAGGTTAATCCCAGTGGGGTTCAGCACTCGAAGCTAGGCTGCATCGTTTCGATCTCTAGTGAAGAGGTGAGTCCCGCTACCCCCGACGACCATATCGACTAGGTCAGTATCCTCACGACTGCATTAGTTTGATCTCTTAAGGTGAATGTCGAAATAGTACAATCATCGGTTCTCGTTGTATCAGCTAGGTCTAAGGATGCATTAGATTGATCTCTTAGATTGATGTGATCTAGGTGTGATAGTTTGAGGCTTCATCGGTTAAGTCTGACATCTCTTGCTATTGTATCTTTTTCATGTTGTATACTATTCATCTAAATAAAGCATGTCCGATACTTCGATATATTTATTAAGATCATCGTGATTAACTACTATCATGGTTAGGTCTGATCTAGTTATTGCGATGATTTTCATGATATAGACATGTTATCTGGCACGTTTTATTTATTTATATCGGAGTACAAGCCGACGGGTTATCTTCCATTCAATGCCATATCTTATTCAACATCGGAAAAGCACTCATCGGCTTATGTGGTAAAACTGCACATCCTATCGGCCGATGGCACGCTCGTCCGATCGCTTTACCTCTGGTCATCGGCCTTATGGCCGATCGGCATGATATTCCATGAATATCATATCCCCACCGTGGTCATCGGCTCGATAGCCGATAGGACGTGCTATTGGTCACATTTTCCTATTTCCTTATCAGTTGTAGTGTCAAACTGATTGGCACGCCTTGAACCTTTTTTCTAAGAATGTAGGACATGCACTGGAGTTAAGAAGATATCTCAGGCCACGCTTGTGTCAAAGTGTGACCAAAAATCGCACCAACAGGTTCTTTAGTCCAAAAGTTTAGTCCCATCACATCGGATGTTTGGATGCTATTTTAGAGTATTATATATATACTATTTATAAAACCAATTCATAGTCGGTGGATTATTAATGAGACGAATCTAATAATCCTAATTACGTCATCATTTGACAATGTGATGCTACAGTAAATATTTGCTAATTATGGATTAATTAGGTTTGATAAATTCGTCTCGCGAATAATTCTCTGATTATGCAATTATTTTTATAATTAGTTTACGTTTAATCTTTCAAAATAATGTACAAACATCCGATGTTACATGAACTAAACTTTATTTCATGGAACCAAATGCCCGGCTGGTAAACACAGACGGTACAGATGCTTGTTACAAGATCCATGTCCTACTTACCTTCCATTTTAAACGTGCTCAATTTGAGAAGGGTTTGGAAAAGTTTGCACGGTGCAACCGACGCCCAATTAGTCGAAGGATAGACCGTGATATTGAGGCCCAAATTTAAAACTAAAATTAAAGAAAAAAGCATGCAACTTTGGCAGCTACCTTACATGGTTACTGGGCCAAGGCCCATGGGTGAAGCGTCCGTTTTGCAGTGTGTTTTACGCAGAGATAGATACCTGAAGTCCTGAACTGAACAGAACAAAGCCTCCTTTTCAGGTTTCAGCCATTTATGTTGGTTGTGATCAAGAGTGTGTCTGTTTGAGATTTTTCAATCCGTTTCTCGTCTCAAAATTTAAAATTCAGTGGCTGAATTAAATAGCTCAATTCAGTAATCAAGATTCGTGAAAAGTATCGGATTCTCGAACTGTAAAATAAAAGTTGCCCCGAATTAGATTTCATATATTCTCAAATTACTACAATTTAATATAAATATAAAGTTATATAGTAATTATCAACAATGTCATACATAAGGGATAGTAGTTCGGTTGTTTTTCGCTCACATCAGTTTTTATATAATTTTTTACAACTGTTTTTTAGAATCTTTAATTTAACAAATATATCCTAATTGTACATGGCAAATCATATTTCTCAATATGAAATTGATCATATAGCCTCCCACTAGTGGAAAATTCCATAATATACTCTCTTTTAAATGTAAATTCATAATATACTCTCCTCTAGTCTATCTACTCCAGTAAATATCATTTTTATATTAATGATATTAATATGTACAACCGTAGTTTCTCAATATGAAATTGATCATATACCCTCTCACTAGTGGAAAATCCAAAATATACTCTCTTTTAAATGTAAATTAATAATATACTCTCCTCTAGTATATCTACTCCAGTAAATATTATTTTTATATTAATATGTACAACTATCGTTTCTCAATATGAAATTGATCGTATACCCTATCACTAGTGGAGAATCCAAAATACACCATTTTTTAAATGTAAATTGATAATATACCCTCCTCTAATCTATCTACTCAAGTAGATATCAGTTTTATATTAACATGTACAACCGTAACTTTTTAATATGAAATTGGTCATATAACCTCCTAACTGGTAGAAAATCTAGAATATACCCTCCTTTAAATATAAATTAAGAATATACCTTCCTTTAGTCTATCTACTCACGTGAATATCATTTTATATTATTATATACAGTTGCAGCGTATACATATATATTGTATTGTATTTGAGTACTTTTTAAATACTCATTTTGTCCCTGAGTAATAATAGAAGGGCAGCAGAAATTACTAATTAGGTGTGTACCCCAAACTTCCCATCTAGCCACACCCGTGGAGACGGTGGCAACCCACGGAGCTCCTCCAAGATTTGGTCTAATCTAGGAGTTTGCCGCTAGATCAAAACAAAATCTTCCCGTGATGAATACGGAATATAATTTAAAGAATAAAAAGAGTATTAGTTAGAGTAGATAGATTAGAAGATGATATATTATCAATTTATATATTCTAGATTTTTCACTAGTGTGAGGATATACGATCAACTTCCTCCGTTAACAAATAGATGAGGCAAATCACATTCTAAGCCAGGAATATTCCTCCAAATATCTCACTTGGTGCAGTGCCTGCACGTGAATTGCCTGCCCTGGCTTAGTGGATTCTCGAACCGCCATGAATTGCAAGGCATGGCCCCTCTCGACATGGAAAGGCGGGAGAGGAGGAAGAAGAAAGGAGGCTGCATGCTGCTTTCGTCAGACTCTTCTTTCTCTGTTTCCGTGGAAGCGGAGCTGAACACGTACACACGTGAGAGGGTCGTCGCGCCCACACCTGTGAGCAGTGGCGTAGCCGGGATGAAATTGCTGGATAGACCTAGTTAATATACGCTCAATTTTGTGTACCATCATAAATCTTATATATACATATAAAATATTTTTATGCAAAACTATTAGATATAAATATAGCAATAATATATCATAATATTGTAAAATAACATAAATTGATTTGTTGTACACTTTAAATTGAGCTAAATATGAAAATAAACATATTAGAGTATTGATAGGCCATTTTCGGGGGTGGTCCTGGGCCTACCTGGAGTCCTGGACCACCCCCTAGCTACGCCCCTGCCTGTGAGATCTCTGCAGAAACCACCGGCATTATTGGACCCGGCAAAGCTGAAAGCTTGCAAGCTGTTGGCCAACTCGATCGCCATGGGCTAGCTCATGAGCAGCCGAGCTTTTCTTCTCTCTTCTTTTCAGCCGTCTCTCTCTTGCTCTTCCCCCAGCTCCGCTCCTTTCCGTTTTCTAGCCGCCGCAATGACTTTGGTTCAGGAATACAGAAGAATGACTCCAACAGGATGGTTCCCAAACATCTCATTAGGTAAAAAAAATGGTATCATGAAGTTCTACATCTATAGGAAATATTTTGTTTTTAGGATTGTTTGGTTCCACTTGATTTCATCTCATTTTTCAAACAAAACAACTGTATCACATCATATTCAGCTACAAACAAGGCTCTGTCTCCCAATATATGTTGGAGTCTCCTGATATATGTGAGTCTCCCAATATATGTCCGAGGTTGAATCAATTTCTAACTAACATTTTTAGTACCGGCGACCGTAACCCAGCAGAATTTCTGCATTTGCAGGTTCACAAGAAGGTTCCACCAAACCAAGAACAGGCGAGGGTTTCATGGAATTAGTTTACTCTCGAAGGGAGCAAAGCGAGACAGAAAGCAAAGCGTATATAATAAAAACAGCAAGGCTAGATAGTTACACTTGAAGACAAGATAAGCAGCCTGATTGCACACAACACACTATATCTCTTTTTTCTCTCAACTCCAATGTTCTTAAAAAAACAAAAAGGTGTTTATATATTCACGGGCTAGCCAGATTGCTCTGGTCAGCACATAGTTTCAGAAACACATTGGACTAATGCAATAGGTCAATTGCCCGGCCTAACTCACACAAGTCATGTATCCTTAGCAGGGAAGCTACCTGTTTCTTTATGTTTATGTTAATTCCATTCTCTCTTTTTTTTTCTAAAGAGAGGATGACAAAATGTAAGTCCACGGGTTGCAGTTCTCCATGCAACATAGCCTCCTTACGGGTGAGGTAATAATACCCCCTCAAAAAATAAATCAATGTTTATTTTTTATATTAATCGTATGCTTATCCTTATCCTTAAGTCTATCATCTGTTTTTACTATTTCAAAAATCAGTTATAAATTTTAATTTATACATTTTTTGTATTTTTCGTTAGCTTCACCTCCGAACAAAATGGCAAATGGGGCAATGGCTGACACTCTGACCCGAACTTTCAGAGAAATCGCTTTACACTGTTAACAATTCGCACTTTACAATTATTGTAGAAAGACGGTGGTAACACTCTGATATCAAATCACGTAAGTGCGACCAAACAGCCTACAAAAGTAAATTGTTTGTAAAATGAAGTGGAAAATAAACTACAATCTTTGTGTTGTACAGAGGCAAGGAGAATGCTCTTTCGGTATCTGAAAAACTGCATTCTTCATGAATGATGTCCTCAAAAATCTTGGCCAATTAATCTTCTCTTTTTATGAAAGAATGGTGACCATTTTCCTTTTTTCAACTTTATTACAAGTCATGACAGTTTCAGAGCCTTTTCCTCCCCTTTTCTGCCTTAGCACAATTCAGCTAAGTTTTCAAAGCACAGCTTGTAAATCTTGCAGAAATTGGGAGTTGGTGTATGGAATCTAGCTACTACCAAGTAGTACCACACTCTACAGCGCACTAGCCAGACTGATCAAAAATCAAAAGCACATCAAGGGAGAAAGAAAAAAAGGAGGAGCAAAGGACGCAAAGTGTGCCTAAAGGCTAAAACTAGTGTTGCTTTTGTTTGTGTTTTTTTGATGAGTTGCCTCTTTTTTTTTCTCGCTGAGCGAGAGCCGAGAGGGCCAGGTCTAAAAAAAGAAATCAATGTTTTGAGAGGGTTGGATTAAAAAATAAGTGTTTAATATTTTCTACTTATTATATGTACATCTTCTTAAGATTAATCTTGTGCATCTCATAACATAAAAATCAATCTATAAATAGTGCTAAGCAATGGAAAATTTTAGACCACGATTTTAGTGTTAATTTTGATATTGTTTAGTATCTGAAATACCGATAAATATTATAATTAATATTAAAAATTATTATACCTCTTGATACTTTCTTAATTTAAAAAACTGTAAAATCATTTTTAAGTAAAAGATATATCTCTTCACATTTCGCTAGTCAGTCGCTGTCTCCAAAGAAGTGGACACATGTTGGCGAGCACCATCCCACTTGCGCACCAGGCCTCTTCTGGCCTAAAGGCTACAGTTAATGTGGCATTTTGGCAACATAAACAGTCTCCAAATCTTCTCCGTGGCAGCCAAAACTGGCACTTAACTATATAAAAACTAGTTAAAATGGCTCACGTACGTATAGACATATACGGAGTAGCATATTTGTTTAAGTGGGATCCTTTCAAAAAAATCCTGTCAAAGGCGAGATTTCCCTTTGAGTGGAACTCAAACATGAGTTCCACAAAACCTGCACGCATTGTTCAGAATTCAGTTTCTTGCACTCAGCATGATAATGCTGTTGTTCTGGAATGTGTTTTCTAACATTTGCTGTTAACAACCAAGAACCAACCATGACTAGCAAAGTTACTAAAGGACCTCACAAACCATGCATTAATTCCTTAGCATTCACTCCATACAGTGGGCTCCATTGGCCAGAAAAGTTCATATCCGAATCCCATAAACTCCATGGAAATAAAAGCAGGCAGGCAGAGTGCTAAACCAAACCGACAAATCCGTGCTAAACCGAATCGATAAAACCGACTGCCCACAACTAATACTAATCCTCCATCTTTGAGCTCCGAGTTCATGAGTCCTGAGTGCTAGCTTTAGCCAAAGCTAGCTATGGTGCTATACAACCAATGGAGGAAGAAGAAAGAAAAGCAGATCAATTCCTCACTTGAACACAAAGGAATTTGTATGATCAAACTTTTCCCAAAACCGGGAGTGTTCTGTCCTTTTTCATTTGACTGGGAATGAGGAAAGGCCATGTGCTATATACATCTTTTGAGAGTTTGTTTTGGACTTATTTTTTATGTACGGTCAGTAAATTTTTAAGAATAGATTAATCTTCCATATTTGTTACTCCTTCTTCACTTAGTATTACAATCTAAGGTCAGATTTGATATTTTATAGTATAATGAATCTAGATAATTTGACATTTCATAATACAATAAAACTACATCCAAATTCGTTATACTATAAAATTTAGTTCTAAGTTACAATATTAAGAGAAGGAGGGAGTACTAGTACTTAAACTGAAAATGTATATTAGACTGAATGACTGACGCTGTCTGCTGTCATTTTCCAGAGCAAAATAGCTCTTTTTCTGGACCAGCT
This sequence comes from Zizania palustris, assembly GCA_019279435.1. NCBI lineage: Eukaryota > Viridiplantae > Streptophyta > Magnoliopsida > Poales > Poaceae > Zizania > Zizania palustris. The sequence goes on along the minus strand of JAAALK010000288.1, from coordinate 64,991,241 downwards.
CAAATCCAAGAAAAGTTATCCTGAAAGAATCCAACTAATGGAAAAAGTTGCAGAAACAGTGAAGAAAAATATATATGTTCCAGCAGGTTTACATAACAAAATTGTATTTTGCATACCACCTTGCTTGCAACCGGCTAGGGATTCTCTTTTCCTGTTCATTAATTCCATTTTTCAATAACCTGTACTTAATGGAACACATGCCAATAATTCAAGCTTAATTGCTGTTGTTTCCCTGACATATTTCCCTTTCTTTAATTATCCGACTTTTCCTTATTGCTTTACTAAACACTGGTCAGTTAAGCATCCAATCTTCCGTATGTTTATACTTTTGTACGTACGATCCACTCTCAATCTTGATCTTATCGGATTGTACAGTTGTAATTGTACATTAAGCATACTATACTAAACAAAAGAACACAAACACTTGAATAATTAAAACGCATGTGTACATAGTATACATGTTCTTTACGCATCCGTAGCATGCATGTTCAGATGTTCTTTCCTGACCAAGGCATGGCCATCTTGTTTATAATTTGATTTCGAATTTCTTCGATCTTCCATGCGTGCCATGTGTGGGAAACCAAATTGCCGTATCCCGGTGGTAATTTCGCACCGTATTAGTGGTAATAAAGTGACTTTAGTGCGTTGTTTCGAGCTGGCCAAACCAAAGCAGTACTATATTCTACTTCAACTTTAGCCACCTTCTAGCCTTTTTAGTTTTTACTCTATTGCTTGATCAGTTCAATTGGTTTTCTAATTGTGTTTGATCAGTTGATGATAATTAATTCCCGTGACACAACTGCAGATCCATAATTCCTTTCGAATCGGTCAAACCTAGCTATCAAAATGGAGCTAAAGCGGTAGAGGCATAGTTTGACACCGGTCTAGCTTTAGAATTTTGTAGAGCTAGTTTAATCTAGCTCTAAGAAATCATGTATCTAAAGCTATGGATGTATTGTAAGTATTTAGTTGAGTAATTTAGTTTTTATTTTAAACTAAAAATAAAAGTTTAAACTATTTTATTAGGTACTGTTTGAATGATGCTTGCTTATTTTTAGGGACTGAAATTTAATCCCATTTAGTCTCTAAAGTCTCAAATAACATTTCTTAAGGGGACTAAACTTTAGGGGACCAAAGTTTAGACCATAAATCACTTTGGTGTTGTTTGTAGGGACTAAAAGTTATCATGCACACTCTACTCTTATTTATGAACCCCTCATTAAATGTTGTTTAGTCCCTACATTTAAACAGGAGGACTAAACTTTAGTTCCTACTAAGTGGGCGTTTGGTTCTACGGACTAAAGTTTAGTCCATGTCACATCAATGTTTGGACATCAATTTGAAGGATTAAACATGAACTAATTATAAAAATAATTGCATAATCGAAGGATTATTCACAAGACGGATTTATTAAGCTTAATTAATCCATGACTAGCAAAATGTTTACTGTAGCATCATATTATCAAATCATGGTGTAATTAGGCTTATTAGATTCGTCTCATGAATAATCCACCGATTATTAATGAGTTTTATAAATAATTTACATCTAATACTCCAAAATAGCTTCTAAATATCCGATGTGATGAGATTGAATTTTTGGACTAAAGAATCAAACAGTAAAATAAAAAAGTTTTAGTCCATGAAAATAAGCAAGACCATCCAAACGGCCCCCCTATACTACATATATAAACCCTAAATCCAGTATAAATTTCGGATGTGGAGTTGTAGAATTTAAGGTTTAGAGTACCAAACAGATCCTAAGGGTCTGTTTGTTTCAGCTTCTGACAGCTGCAGCTACTTCTAGAATCTGATATGGAAACAAACGGTCTAAATTCTGGACTCAAATTGTGAGAATTAATAGCTGCAGAATCTAGAAATAAAAATTAGAATTCAGAAGCTGGAAAACACCAACTACTTAAACTAGCTAGCTACTGAGAATCTCTAGCTGCTAAGAACTGAAACAAACAGGCCCTAAAGATATTTAGTTGAGTGACTAAAAATAAAATTGTAAACCCTTTATTTTATTATACAAACTCTAGGTGATAAATTTTACAGTTGGAGATGTAACTCTAATACTATATAATACTATAGCCTTTATATTCTTTTCTTCGCATAGGACTTTTTCCCTCGCTATAGCAGCTTTCAGCTTTCCTCCGGCATGCAATGAGCCATAATAATATCTCTGTGTTCTAATTGTGGTTCGACTTGTTAATTTGCAGCTGCCGGCCGCCGCAATTAGCACTACTTTTCAACTGAATTGTTTGTTTCTGACAATGTTGGCATATTCGCCATTTCACTCGGTGAAACAGTATATACATTATTTATTTGATGGATTCACCTGATGAAAGAAGCGTGCACTTTGTACTGCACAGATAGGTCTAGCTAGCTAGCTAAAAGGCCGGTATGGGCTGGTAAAATTTATGAGTAGCGATGGGAGAAAATTTGTTATTTGCCATTAAAAATTATCATTTTCATCGTGCCGAACGTTGCATCTTTGATTTTTCTGTCATTCTTCTCTCTTATTTTTAATTTTCAGAACTTTATTTTCTCTTTTCCGACAAGGGAATAGATAACTTTGCACCCGACATTTTTACACTGAAAAGAGCTTCTCACCGTTGACGTCCGCCGCTCGCCGTTGTCGGACGCCCCCCTCTGTGGCACACCTTCCCTCCGTAACGCTCCCCCTCCACCGCCCGTCGCCATCAGGGGTCGTCGTTGCCGCCTGCCACCACCATCGAGCGCGCGCTCAAGCGGACGGGCTGCGTGCCTCCTCCGCAATGTGCCCCTCTCCATAGAGCCCCCCTCCGCTGCCCACCGTCATCGGGGCTGTCACAATCGCTCACTGTCGTTGTCACTGTTGTCGGGCACTTGCTCAAGCGGACAAGCCGTCGGAGCCACAAGTCAGGGCAAAGTTGTCTATTCCCCTACCAGAAAAAAGAAAATAAATTTCTGAAAATTAAAATGAGACGAATGATGGAGAAATCGAAGATGAAGATGAAACGTTGAGAGTGATATTTTTGCGAAGCGCACGATAAAAATAGCAATGTTGCTAAGCGCATTCTTGGAAGTGACGAATAACCAAATGTCCGGTAGCAATTGTTGCTAGCAATAACCTTGGGAGTTATTATTTACAGTACTTGGGTGAGAATTCTTTGCACCACAAAAAATTATAAGCTTTTTATATTATTAATAGCTCCTAAGAGCTCGCAATTTTTGATAAATTTTATGGTATAATAGAAATATTATGAATCATTTATTTATTTTAATCTAATGGTTAATATTAAATATGGTAACCTGTTACCTCTTCTAGGAAGTAATAAGTCACCCTTAATTTTTCGGTGCAGACTTTCTAATTTTCTGTGATGATTTTTTAATAATTGTCGGTTATTAAGTATTTTAAATTTTAGTTTATTTTTAATTCTAACTAAAATCAATGATTTAAATTAATTTTAAGTATTATCCTTGTGAAACATAGTCTTTATAGAAACTAACTCAATTTCCTTGGTTGGAAATAATACCTTGACTCCATTTGGCACAACTGTATATCCAAAATTTATTGTAGTTTGCATCTAGGGATATGAGTGGATTAAATTTATTTAGTTGAATAATATGGTTTTATTTTGGACTAAGAGTAAAAATTTAAGACGATTATACCAATCTATTCCCTATACTGTTAAATTATACTAGATAAAAAAGTCTGCCTTTACAAAGAGACCTAACTTCTAATCTGATCCCAGAAACAGGGGACTCGGAAAACCTGAATTCCAGGGGCGCCTCTTGATCAGGATGTTGAAGCGAGATAAGCAACGGGACCAAAGTTAGCTCGGCACCACCACTGTGCCACACCATGCCATCACCATATGCACCCATGAAAAAAAATATCGTCAGTTCCAGTAGTAGTGCGTGATGGACGATGCACGCACGCACCGTCGTCTACATGCATGTCGCACTGCAAGCTGATTGCCACTTGATGCAAAGCCCAACGTGCCAAAGTGCGTGTTCTGTTTGGAAGCTTCCTCCGAGGCAACTCGATTGATCGGCCACTAGTTATTATTACTAACACATAATCCTTTCTTGCTTTCACTTTAATTCCCCTTGTAAATAATTGGCACCAGGTGTGAGATTTCGCCCTCAGATCGTATAGTATTCTTGCTTAGCTTCACTTTCATAATTGGTGGTGATATGCAGAGGCGGGCGCAAGATTTGAACCTGGGTATTCAAAATTCCAGATAGCAATTTTTTTTGTGTGTAACGAAAGATAAAAACAACAACATGACTACATGTAGTTTAATTTGGTGTGTAGACCTGTTTACTTATGTGAAAAAAACAACTATCAACATTCATCAATCCAATCAGTAAAATTTCAACAAACAAATTTCAATGAGAATGAAACAGATTTCACCATAGATTTCAACATATTTCTTTTATTTCTGGAGAAAAGAATCTAGAATCCTAGATCTAGGCTTGGGACACTGGGCGGGGGAGCGGCGCTGGGGACCCGGCGACCGACGAGGGGAGGAACGAGGGCCTGGCGCAGGGAGCCTGATGGCCGACGGGGGAGGTGCGGGGGTCTAGAGCAGGGAGCCCCTGTGGCCGGTAGCCTTCGACGAGTCGTGGAGGTACTTGAGGATCCAAGTGAGGTCTATAAGACCGATAGACTATAACATTAATTATATTATTATATATAGTTTTAACTTACAGGATACTATAATAAATTATATAAATAATGTAACATTATATTAAATAAAAAGGTTTAAAAAATCGGTCGCTTGTGATACCAAAAGTTAAGGAGAAATCAAATATATTAGACAATATTTTCTCCACTGTACAACGACCTTGCTTTTAAAATAAAAAATATTAATTGTATTATTATATATAGTTTTCAACTTACATGATACTATAATAAATGATACAAAAATATATTAAATATAAAAGTTTAAAAATCGGTCTCCCGTGATACTAAGTTATGGAGAAATTAAATAAATTATAATTTATACAATACTCGCTCCACACTACGATGAACTTACTTTTAAAATAAAATTATTAAATTAGAGGTAAGATCTAAATCAAGTATATTAGACAATACTTTCTCCGCTCTACCATGACTTTGTTTTTAAAATAAAATTTATTAAATTAGTGGTAAGAGTAAGAGAATATAATTATATGTTTCTTTGTGTTTCATTGCAAACAAAAAATATGGGGTGAGGGAGACTTGAACTCTAGACCTCATGATCTTAGCAACTAAGTTAGCTTGCACTAGCCAATTGTGTCACCAGCTGTCTTGTATAGTAATAATTTTATTTTTTGATGTATATACATAATATACACTATATATATAATTTTTTGTTGCAAAAATAATGGGTATTCAATTGCATAGCCTTGAATACAAGTGGACCCGCCCCTAGTAATATGCACTAGTTAAGTAGCTAGCTTTCCATGTAATGTAATGCAAAGCACATCACATTCATCTAAAATATCGCACACATGGATCATGGAAGGAGATGCAGGCATGCAGCTCAGAAATAACCCATGTCAAAGGTGACCCTTACCCAATAACGGCACGAGGAGTTATTTTTACCTTAACTTTTCTAAGTTCTTACTCTTTTATAGCTTACATTTTTTTAAAAAATTATTGTAAACTATAAAACATAACCTAACAAGATTTATTCGTGGTTATATATATATATATTACTTAATTATAAAAGAAAAATATAATAGCATTGAAATATTGATAAAGTTGAGGTGAGCTACCAAACAGTTAAACCTGACCCCTACGCGCGGGGAGCGGTTTCTCTGCAGTCGGAGGGGTGACTGCAGAGGACAGTCGAGCTTCGCAGCCGTCTGATATTGATCGGACGGTGCGAAACTCCTTTCTCTCTCCCCGAACCCTCCTGCAAAATGGGTCCCACCGATGCGAAATCCTCCTCGCACGTTCATTCGATTAAAATCGAAAAGGGCTTATTGCCCTCTGCAGTCCGCGAGGATCTCAAATCCTGCGCGCCCGAGAGACCGGTTCACGAATCGCAATGCATGTCGGCTGGAGCCACGTACCGTTGCTTGCACACTTGCCCGGCCGCGCGCGCCAAGCCGCAAGCCCGCAACGTTCACTCGCACTGCTTCCCTTTCCTTAGTTCTTAAGTCCCATCTATCCGTGGGCCCCACTAACCGTACCAGCTCACCCTAGCACCCTAGTGCCACGCAAACGGGCCGCACGGCACGCCTAACGCCGTACAGTGTGCAAACTAAGATCAGACACGAAATGATAAGCCATGTACGGTAGGATGATGGGTTTAGCTTGTAGTTTTTTTTAAAAAAATAACAGTGAAAAATAAGCCAATGAACTGAAAAAAATACTTCGGAAAAAATGAAAATATAATGAAAATATTAAATATGTGACATGAATAGTGTGTGCACGATGTATTAACTCCTAAGAGCATCTTTAACAACATCGCTATTATCTAACTTTATAAAATTAAATTAATTAATTTTAGAAAAAAATTATGCTCCAATAATATTTCTAAATGATTTTGTAAATGATTCCTTAAATTACCTCACCTTTCTCTCAAAATTAGGAAAACTTTCTTTTTAATTTCCATTAAAATTAAAAAAAGAGATCATATAAATGCTATTATGTACTGATTAATTTACTATAGTTTAAAATAGTTATTATATAAGATTTTAAAAAATAAAAAATAAAGCTCTAATATTTTACTTTTACCATACCAAATCAGTACACACCGCCGCACCACCACGCCTCCCTCCCCCTATAAATAGTGGCCCGACCTCCTCTTCCCATTCGTTCCATCCACCAGCTACACAACCAAAGCACCATCCACTGCACGAACTGTTAACACGCTCGCCGCCAAAGCTGCAAAGCTGATCCAACGAGGCAGCCACCAAAGCGACCTCCACGTCCATCCATACATCCATCGATAGATCGTCCAGATCTTCCTCTGCATTGTGGGTGTGTCGCCGCAGCTGGGCGCCACGGAGAACGACAGGAGGCTGCAGCCGGCCGGCGGCGTCGGCGGCGGAGGAGGAGTAGGAGGGATGGAGCCCGGGTTCGGGAAGCGGATGATGCACGTGCTGCGCGCCGTCTACCACATGCTACGCCGGGGGCTGTGCCGGAAGCGCCTCATGATGGACCTCCACCTGCTGCTGGGCCGGGGCAAGCTCGCCGGGAGGGCGCTCCGGGACGTGCTCCTCGCGCACCAGCCGCACCAACACAACGGCGCCGTGACGGCGGGGGGAGGGCGCCTGGGAGAGGGCGCCGTGGATGACTCGTCGGCGCTCTCCTTCTACCACCACAACCCCAGGGACGTCGAGTTCAGCTGCAACACCACGCCTTCGTACGCGCCGGGGGTCTTCCCCTTCAGGATCCGCGGCCGCGGCGCCCGGGGGAATAACTTTGGCGGGCTCGACGCCGCCGAAGTGGCGCGCGCCTTCGAGATGCTCAACGCCGAGGCAGCCGGCGCCGGCGGGGTGACGCCATCGCTGCCCGGGGCGGCCACTCCATCTCCCCTGCAGGCACTCAGCCTCGGCCGCAGCCCGGCCGGGGTGCGGCAGCTGCGCGTCACCGACTCGCCGTTCCCCCTCGAGCCGGAGGGCATCGACGGCCACGTCGACGACAAGGCCGCCGACTTTATCGAGTGGTTCCACCAGCAGCTCCGTCAGCAGCAGTCCGTCCCCACGCCGCCCCGCCGTGGCTAGCCATCTTGCCGGCCGGCCGCCGTCGCCTCGCGCCTTCGCCAGTGGACGTGCGTGCGAGCGTGCAAATACTAAAGCATGAGAAGCTTCTATATATATGTGGCGTCAAATCAATTGTTTCACTGTCACAGTGTCATGTAGGCTTCGAATTTTTCTACCTGCATGCCGCTTGTAATTTTCCTCGGTTAATTTACTCTCGTTTGTGATAGAATCTCGATATACATAGGGTTCACCATGAGACGGGACAAGGAAGGGTGAATTAATTCCCTTTTCGGACCCTTTTAGTCTGTATTTTTACTTTGGGTTTACATTTGTTACTATTTTGTTTCATTTTTTACATGTTAAACTCTGTTATCTACAGTACTTGAAGAACTTTAAGACAATAGTAGAGACATCAATAGCATGGTAAGGAAGCAATCAATTGATGAAACCAAAAGGTAACAAAATGTGCCAACTAAACCTTTCGGTTGGTGTATTTTTTGATCATACGCGTGGTCTAGGGGATCTGTTTAACTCCCGTGCATGTCCTATAATCTTAGAAAAAGAAGGTTCTGAGTGTGCCAATCAGTTTGACTCTACAACTGATAAGGAATCATAAAGAGCAACGTTAGTAGCAACGCCGATCGGCTATCGAGCTGATGACTGTGGTAAGAATAGAATAAATAGGAATAAATGCATCTATCGGTCATGGGGCCGATGGCCACACTTATGCTATCGGGTGGAACATGCTATCAGCCGATAAGATATAATCTTTGTGCGCAAGGGCCGATACATATCTCCTAGATGCGAATAGACTATAGCGTGGAAACGAAGGTAACATATCGACTTCTACTCCCATAGAAACTAAACTTAGCATGCCAAACAACATATTTATACCATTAGAGTACCACAACTGTAAGATCAGACCTAACCGAGACAATCGCTAATCACGATAGATCAATAACACTTCAATGCATCACACATACTTTATTTAGATGAATGGCATATAGCACGAACATGATACAATAGATCAAGATAAACATGATACAATAACACTGATGAAGCCACAAATATGACACCTAATTCACGTCAATCTAAGAGATCAAAACTGATGTAGCCTTAGACCTCACAAAATATACCAAGATAAACCCGGATATCACACCGATAAGGCCGATACCTCAAGAGATCGATACAATGCAGCCTCGAAGAACGCAAACCTACTTGATATGACCATTGGGGTGGCGGGACTCACCTCTTCGCTAGAGATCGAGACAATGCAGCCCGGTTCCAAGTGCCAAGTCCCACCGGGATTAACCTTAGGAATCCAAGGGTGACGATGCACCGAAAGTAGTAGTTTGTTGTGGTTGATTGTGTGTGTCCCTAAACCTAACTAGTTAGATACATATTTATAGTCCAGAGACTTGTCGTCTAAGTAACCCACATTGTAACCGATTATGGATCATCTTTATCTTCTCCCACATTCATCGGCTATAGCATGTCCGATCATATTGTAACAATATGGACGAACTTCTTTGACCACCTTTAACCATACCCCTTGTTGGCGTAAAAGATTACGCTAACAGGTTCTCTGAGATCAAGAACAAACAAACAGTGAGTTCGTGTTTAAGGACTATTTCAAGCCTCCGGATTGGATAATAGCTTAAATAGTCCGAATATGTGTATTAGAATAGCTGAGTATTCGATCCTTATTACAGGGTAAGGAGGGGGTATTTATAGGAAAAAAAGTCTAAGGAAAAGACCTATTTACCCCTTGATTACAACCGACATAGTGGAAACTATTCGGTACCCTGAACAGGGTTAAAATGGTAAAATCTATCCAAAGCGAGTAGATAAGCCAAACATCTTATCAATCCTGGTGTTTGTCTCCGAAGGCTCATATCGTGTGGAGGGTTCCTTCGGATCGTAGATCGAAGCACCCTTCGGCTTCACTACTCCTCCTCCTTCGAGCATGAGCCCCTCAGCTCCGAAGCTGATAAATCCTTTTGAGTTGTTAATCTCTAAGTCCTGAAAGTAAAGCATTTTCCCCCAACAGTAGCCCCTCGAATATGCCTCTCCGAATTTGACCTGTAAAGAAGGAAGGCAGTATACGCAAGGAACATTTTCACATTCTGAGACTTAGAGAAAGTTGAACATATTATAGTCTTTCGGAGGGTCTCTGATCTGAGGCATTCGGACCATGGCTTCGTGGGAAAGAGATCCGTTACGAAGCCCAAACGTCGTGAAGAGCCGTTTGATTATAACCGTTACTGCACAAGTAGCCGTTACGCTATATAAAAGGTAACGGTCGAAATTTATGGCGGACTCACACCGTTCCGCTCCATGGGCCTACTTGCCAGCGACGGAAGTCGAACCTGCAATGTGAATGCAATCGAAGCACAACTAGTGGACGGTTATAAAAAGGGGTTGAAATTTACCCGAAACTTTTTACCGTGCCTAGCATCCACATTCACTTTCTTCAACCTATAATTCTCAGAACTTCCTGAACCACCCAGCCATGGCGAGGACTAGCCACACCGTGCCGACGGCAGCGGGCACTCTGGCACAGAGGCAAGCGTGGGCAGCTTCGGCCGCAGCGGCAATGGCTGGAGCTCTGGGCGACGCTTGGCCCAAGAACCCCTAGGAGCTCCGCCCACCATCCAAGAAGAAGATCCCCCAAAGTTTCCTCATCGGCCAATCCACAAGCACTGCAGAGTCCATTGAAGAGGCCGTGGAAGGGAAGCTGGGGACCGGATTGAGGACTCGAGTCCCCGGGTCGGAATCAACTCCACGGCCACGGAGCGGAGATGTCGTGGTCTTCGAGGCCTTCTTCGAGGCGGGCCTAGGGCTTCCGGCCATCGACTTCTGTAGGACTGAAAGTAGCGACCAGAGGGGGGTGAATGGGCGCCTAAAAATTCTTTTGAATCAATGGCCTGTTCCCAACACCCAACGCACCTCAAAATACTAAGCAGCAAAGCATGAACCGATTGCCTAAGTCTAAAAGTATCTAGCCTAGAAACAATTGATGTTAAAAACAGAGAAAAACCAATATAGTGCTTAAAGGCAGATAAATAGAATACTCAAGACATGGCAAAACAAACTTCTCAGTACAACAATCTAAGTGCACAAAGAATGGGATGAGAAGTTACTGTTCTAAATCTGTCTCCTGTTCAAAACTTGGCGAAGCCTGCTTCGCTGTGTCGAAGCCTGCTTCGCAGTGTCGAAGCCTGCTCCGCTGTGTCGAAGCCTGCTTCGAAGTCCCTTGTTGAGGTTGAGCGAAGGTTGTTGTTGAAGTGCTGAAGGTTTGTTGAGTCTAGCCTAGTTCAAGTGTAGCAGAGAGCGTGGAAAGATGGCTCACACGCTCAAACTCAGTGGGACCTAAACCAGAAAACAGAATGTTCACAGCTTTACTATTGCTCAGATGCTGGGCAATGATACCAGGAGTACCATGCTCAACAACTGGAAATATAACAAACGTATCGTGAACGCAAATGTCCCAGATGTCCGAGCCTTGGCTCATAAGATAGGCTCACATGCAAGTCTTCCAATAGTTATAGCCATAAGCTTCCAAGGACGGGACCTTTCCAGGAGACGTCATGATCACTACTAGGGTTTAGAACCGGTTAAGCTATGAAAAAACCCTAACCAGGCTCTGATACCACTTGTAGGTCCGAAAGTAGCGACCAGAGGGGGGGAGGGGTGAATGGGTGCCTAAAAATTCTTTCGAATCAATGGCCTGCTCCCAACACCTAACGCACCTCAAAAGACTAAGAAGCAAAGCATGAATCGATTGCCTAAGTCTAAAAGTATCTAGCCTAGAAACAATTGATGTTAAAAACAGAGAAAAACCAATATAGTGCTAAAAGGCAGATAAATAGAATACTCAAGACATGGCAAAACAAACTTCTCAGTACAACAATATAAGTGCACAAAGAATGGGATGAGAAGTTACTGTTCTAAATCTGTCTCCTGTTCGAAACTTGGCGAAGCCTGCTTCGCTGTGTCGAAGCCTGCTTCGCAGTGTCGAAGCCTGCTCCGCTGTGTCGAAGCCTGCTTCGGAGTCCCTTGATGAGGTTGAGCGAAGGTTGTCGTTGAAGTGCCGAAGGTTTGTTGAGTCTAGCCTAGTTCAAGTGTAGCAGAGAGCGAAGTATGAATGTATCGAAGCTTGCTTCGAACAGTGTACTTCGAAGACTATACTTCGAACAGAAAGCTTCGAACAAGGATTACAAAAGGGCAACCTTCGAAGGATAAGCGAAGCTCAACACACAGCAGCAAGACAAAATCGAAGCCTACACTCTACCTTCGAAACTAGCTTGATCGAGGTATGGCTACCAAAGTGGTAACCTCCGAACCACAGACCAGCTTCGAATCAAAGTCTGCTGATGTTCACACAAGAAGTTGAAGCCCACAACCACACTTCGAAAAGCAAACTTCGAACTCACAAACTGTGACCCTCGATAAGGACAGCAGCAGAAAGATCTCAGAAAACACACTTCGAGCAAAGTCTACCAGAGAGACATGCTTCAAAGCTAACTTCGAAGCTTGTCGAAGTATGCTTCGCAAAAGTGGCGAAGTATACTAGAACAAAACCTTAGAACAGAGCACACTTCGAAGCAAGATTTATCGCTCGAGTTCGGAGTCAAAAGTTCTAGCGAAGCCTTCGAAGATGTCAGGTCGAAGCCTACCTCACGGAGCTGAGGGACTTCGAACAGAGAAGGGGGCTTCGCCAGAAACAGCTAGAGAAAGGACTTGGCCCTGTCTACTCGATCAAAAAGTTACACAGGAAAAAGCAAGGCTAGAGTACTAGCGTACTGTTGCTACAGGGAGTAGGTACTACTTGCTACAAGCAAGAACTAGTACTCCTGACGTGAAGAACAGAAGCAACAGGAAAGAAATGCATGAGCTCTGGATTAAACAATGAGAGCACAAGAATCAAAGCTTCAGATCCACACAATAAAACACCGCACGCAAGAATCATAGCACACAAAAACAAAACCAGGATGAAGCCGAATTCACGAAGAACAGAATGTTCCTGGCGGCGCGCATGAACAGGAGAAAGAGCAGGGAACCAGAAGAATAAAAGTGACCCTCTTGATTAAAAAGTGAATTCTGGAAGGGTGTCCTAATCCTAGGGATTGGGGCCCTATTTATAGGCTGCCCAATAGCTAGGAATATTCCACCAGCCCCTTAGGGTTTTTATAGACGCTGAAATAAAGGAAAAGACTAAACTGCCCTTAGGAAATTTTTACAGACTCGACTGGCTGACTGTGGGCCTAGGGACAAAATAGTAAACTCCTATTTACAGATGACTTATCCGGAAGCTAAGCTTTCGTAGCGACTACGAATTCTCTTCTGGACAGTCCGATACAAGATCAGCGGTCGTCAGTTTTGCGCCGAAACTGACAAAGCCTCCACCGACTTTGCACCGGGTACCCGGATTGGGCTGGCCCGACTCCGTAGCTCTCTCAGTCCGGCAATCACTCACCGCCCGTGTACCTGAGTCAATCCTGGTCAACAACCCAATGGGTCTTCTGCTGCACCTAGCCCATGTACCCAGATTGGGCCAGCCTGACTTCGCGTCCCCTCTGCCCGACAGTCACTTGCTGCCTGTGTACCTAAGTCACACGAGGCCCATGACGCAGCAGATCTTCCCTCTTCTTCTGTCCTCTTTGACTATCGTTGACAATGACTCATCACATCTGGAGCCATGAGGCCCATGCTATTCAGCATGGCTCCTCAATCTCCCCCTTGATGAGTGCATTGTCAACACTTCACTTCTTCAGCTCTTCAGTACCTGCGAACACATGTGGAAACACAAAAACAAAGCACAAGAAAACAAAGAAGAAGAAAATAAAGTAAAAGTTTAACCCTAATGACCAAAAGCCAAACAAAAAGCAAGAAGTGGTCATTATGGTTAACCAAAATGTAAAAGCTCAAAATGAGTGCGATCTCAGAAACATCAACAAGGATATCAAAAGAGTAAGGACAAACGGGACAAAAACTCCCCCTTAAACTCCTATCCCAAAATTTCTCCCCCTTGTTGATAAGTGAACTCATCAAGCACTCTAAAAAGAGACACAGACTCCCCCTGAAACGCAACTCCCCCTCAAAATACGCAATGAATGCAACTGGGGTGCAGGTAGAGTGTAGAATGCATGCTTCTCATATATGATTGACTGCAATTACAACATCTAACAGATACAAAAAAAGTCATACTGTCTAAGATACATGGCATGATCAGTGCAACAGATGATATCTAAAGAAAATCATTAGCACGCATTTTCAATTTTTGCAAACAAAAGCATCACCACATTTTCCAGTTGACAAGCAAGGTAAAGCATGAGATGCAGAAGCTAACTACTATCTACCAAGATAAGCATTGTCCAAAACAAAGTGCTTCAGCAAACTTGTTGTCTTGTTAATTTTCAGGCTTTTTACTTTCCTTTTTCATTTTTGCCAAGGGTTATTTGCATGTCAAACCTTATGCTAACCGACCAAGTCAAGCCTAGGCCAGAACTGGACCATCGGAAGCTTAAGACATTGGTCTTGGCATACACTACACTGTCCTAGTTCATACCAAAGTGCTATGGTAAGCAGTCCAGAACAATGCAATGTGACAAAGCAAATCCACCTGGATCTTTTCAACTCAAGCATAAAAAGGCATGGAATTTTCATTTGTTCTGATTTTTCATTGTTTTATAGCTCATTTTCCATGTAAAAAGCATAAAGATATCCAAGTTGCATTTTTGCAGCTAAGTCAGGAACTAGCTACAAGGCATGTAACAGATAGCAAAAGCACTCAACCTACACATGCTAGTTACCAGAAGCAATGGTGATCATTTTTCAAGTTTAAAGCGTACAAGCCATGCATATGACAGATATTAGACATATCAAGTGAACTAAACCAAAGCATGATCATTGACAAGTATTCAAAAACATGTACCGGCTAGACTAAGTAAAGCAGTTCAATCATATAACAGAAGCAGCTCAAAAGTGTGATATGTGAATATGTATGATATGAACACACACAAAAGGACTCAAGAAAAGAGTAAAGAAGAAATAAAAACTGACGCAAAATATCCTAGAAAGGATATACAACACCCAAATCCCCTCGCAAACGCTCAAAAGAAGACTGATCTAGGGGTTTGGTGAAAATGTCAGCCAACTGATGATGGGTATCAACATGAACAAGGTCAATGACACCTTTCTCATATTGATCCCACAGAAAGTGAAAGCGCACATCAATGTGTTTGGGTTTTGAATGGAGACCAGGGTTTTTCCCTACACTAATTGCACTGGTGCTGTCGCAAAACAAAGGAACTCTGGTAGGAAAGAACAACCCAAAATCTCGCAGAGTGGAAATCATCCAAACCAACTGTGAGCAGCAACTACATACTCAGCCTCAGTTGTCGAAAGAGCAACTCCAGATTGCTTTCGAGAAGACCAAGAAACAAGGGAAGAACCAAGAAACTGGCAAGTACCGGAAGTCGACTTGCGATCCAACCGGACCCACCAAAGTCAGCGTCCGAAAAGCCAGATAAATCAAGAGATGATGATGCTGAATAGTAAAGACCTAGATCGGGCGCATAAGTGAGATACCTGAAGATGCGCTTGACAGCGTGACGATGAGACGTGCGTGGTGAAGACTGGAAACGCGCGCAAAGTCCCACGACGAACTGTATGTATGGTCTTGTGCCGTCAAGTACAGCAGCGAACCGATCATCCCTCGAAACTCCCTCTCGTTGAACTTGACGCCGCTCTCATCCTTGTCCAAACCCCCAGATGTGTCCATCGGGGTCATCTGTGGCTTCAACTCACCACCAAAGTCAAATTTTTTCAACATGTCACGGGTGTACTTACCTTGGTGGATGAAGGTGTTGTCCTTGGTCTGCTTGATCTGGAGCCCTAAGAAGTACTTGAGCTCACCCATGAGGCTCATCTCAAACTCGCTGTGCATCTGCTCAGAAAACTTGGACACAAGATCATTAGAAGTACCGCCAAAGATAATATCGTCCACGTAAATCTGAGCGACTAAGAAATCTGAAGCATCTCTGAGCAAGAAAAGAGTTTTATCCACAGAACCCATCACAAAGCCCTTCCCCAACAAAAACTGCTTCAACCGGTCATACCAAGTCCTGGGGGCTTGCTTCAACCCGTATAAAGCTTTCTGCAGCTGAAAAACATGTCGAGGAAACTTAGGGTTCTCAAAACCGGGGGGCTGCCTAACATACACTTCCTCCTCTATATACCCGTTCAGAAAAGCACTCTTGACGTCCATTTGAAAAAGCTTAAAACCCTTCGAAACGACAAAAGCTAAAAGAATGCGAATGGAGTCAAGACGGGTAACAGGGGCGAAAGTTTCTTCAAAATCAATACCTTCCTTCTGGTAAAAACCCTGGGCAACTAGTCGAGCTTTGTTGCGCACCACAACCCCATCTTCACCTTGTTTGTTCTTGAACACCCACTTGGTACCTATGGGGTTGCATCCTGGTGGCGACTCAACTAGTGTCCAAACCCGATTACGGACAAAATTCTCAAGCTCTTCTTGCATAGCATTAATCCAATTAGAATCAGAAAGAGCATGAGAAACGTCTCTGGGCTCAAAAGATGCAACAAAAGCAGATTCAGCAAACACAGCAAGAGAGGTACTAGATGAACGCAAAGTTCTCTCAGTCAAATCACCGATGATGAGCTCCGAGGGGTGATCACGCTGAACTACTCGGGATCCCTGGTGATCTGAAGTCACCTCACCAGAGTCAGCAGCTGGCACCTCTAGACTCGACTGAGTGGGCTCGATCGAAGTGGAAGAAGTGATCAGAGGTCCGCCCTCGTCCTCAGTCAAAGTCTCGAAAGGTGTGGGCTCTATAGGAGGTGCAGAAGGCCCACCCTCATCAGCAGCTGGAGTATCCTCATCTTCCTCGAAGATGGACTCTCCGAGCTCATCATCCCCAGAAAGCTCAAAAGAAGGAGTTAAAGAAGGCAAGGACTCATCAAAAGAAACCTCACAAGTGTCGACAAGCTGTTGGGATTCGAGGTTCTAAACACAGAAGCCTCGAGAATGCAAAGCGTAGCCAAGAAAAACACCATCCCAGCAACGAGACTCAAACGTGTCCAAATACCCTCCCTTCTTGAGCACAAAGCACGTGTAGCCAAACGCTCGCAAGTGGCTCACCTTGGGCTGTCTACCAAACCGCAATTCGTATGAAGTCTTACCAAGGTAAGCTCTAAGAAAAATGCGGTTGGCCAGATAGAAAGCCGTGTTCATGGCTTCAGCCCAAAAATGCTAGGAGTCCTGTGCTCATCGAGCATCGTCCTGGCCATCTCGACTAGCATGCGGTTCTTTCGTTCCACAACGCCGTTCTGTGGGGGAGTGTAAGGAGCAGAAAACTGATGGTCAAGACCCTGATCACTACAGAAGGTGACGAACTGAGAGTTCTTGAACTCAGAGCCGTTGTCGGAGCAAATTGCTCGCATCCGACCATTGTTCTCATTCTTCAGCTTCAAAATCAGGTCATGAACAAAATGAAAAGTTTCATCCTTAGACTCCAAAAAGAAAACCCACGAGAATCGAGAAAAGTCGTCAACAATCACAAGCGCATACCACTTCCCACCGACTGAGCGTACCCGAACTGGACCTACAGTGTCCAAATGTAACAGCTCGCCTGGATACGAAGTCATCACCTGAGTCACATGTGCGTGAGAGGCGACAACCATTTTCCCATGACGACAGGGATGACAAACTAGATCTTTCTCCATTTTAAGCTTGGGCAATCCTCAGATGAGGTCCATAGAGCTTAACCTGACTAGCAGATCAAAACTCAAATGACCTAACCTCCTATGCCACTTCCAGAGCTCAGAAGAAGATCCAGCAATCAAACAGCGAGAAGGGCCAAAAGAACTAGAGAAGTCAATTCGAAACACTTTACCAAACGGTAAAATCTGGCAAATCAAAGACCCTCTAGAATCAAACACGGAAGAATTTCCCTTCTTAAAACACACTTCCAAACCATCCTCAAGAAGTTGCGAAACAGAAATCAAGTTGAAGTTCAAATTTTTAACCAAGGCAACATTCTTCAAAGAGAAATGATCTGAAATGCGGATTGAGCCGATGCCACTTACTTTCCCTTGACCACTGTTCCCGAAAGTGATGTACTCTTTGGAGCTCAGGGGAGTGAGACTAGAGAACCATCTGCGATGTCCTGTCATGTGGCGAGAACATCCTGAGTCCATGATCCAAACGTCCTCCAGTCCCCGATCCTGCACAATCAGTGGTTGTAAGGGGGAGCAAATGGTCCGGCACCAGGTTTAGCAAAAGTACTAAACCAGTGTCGAGCCATCTGCTCAAAAGACGGAAAGCAAAAACCATCAGAAGAGTTTGGACCAAAACGCGGCTCAAAACGCGGTTCTCGGTTATGCCTAAAGCCTCGGCCACGAGGTCCAGGACCGTAGCCAAAATGGCCTGGAACTCTGCCGGAACGAACACCACCAACTGGAGCACGGGCATGAAAGTCGTCTCCTCTACCACCACCTACACGATGCGACCTGGCCTCCAACCTCTCCCCGTGTCGAGGAACACGCAGTCTACCACCCTGCTGGTAGAACTGCTCCTGACCACCACGAGCACGCTCTGTTCTCTCAACCCGCTTCATCCTGAAGCAAAATTCCGCAAGATGCCCGTCTCTCTGACAATACTCACAATGATAGGTGGGCTTCTTGGGATGTGGTTGAGGCTTGGGGTTCTTGGGCTTAGTGGTGTTTGGTGTAGTCTTCTTGGGTTGAGAGGGTCCAGGAAGAAAGTCAAGAAAAGTGTGGAGGTGTTTGGGCTTTGGAACCCAGATGGGCTTCTTGGGTGGAGCTTTGGGTTGTTCATGGATTACTCCATCCTTGGGCTGACTAGCCAGGGAAGACTCAGTGGAGTGAGTCTTGGGGTATCTCTGCTCAAGAGTCATTTTACTCCACTCTACTGCCCGACTAATGGCACTCTCAAAGTCAGCCTTGGTGTAGGTGTAACCTACCCCAAACCCATCCTGCCTCTTAAACTGCTGAATCATCATGCCGAGCTGTGGCTCTCTGGCACTGATCCAACTCAGGATGGAATGGAGGTAAAAGTTCTCATTCTGGGAATCACCTAGCTCCTCTCTCAAGGAAGCTAGAACCTCCACCTGAGACAAGCAGGTCTCACACTCGCTATCTACGTGGACAGACTTCTCGGCTTTCAGCTTGATCAATTCCATTCTAAGAGACAAACAATTCTCACAGACAGTGGGTGGAACTAACAGTGTCTCAAGCTCTAGCCTAGTCTGCGCCAGCTCAGCTCTCACTCTCTCCAAATCCCCCAAATGCTCATCGCCCTTGGCCTTCAGCTCAGCTAAGACAGCTAAATGAGATGGGCAATCAGCACAGGGTACGACAACATTGGCTTGAGCATCTTTCAGCTCCAGCTGAGCACTCTCAAGCTCAGTGGCCAAAGCGTCCCTCTCATCAACCTGTTCTGTGTACTTGGACTTCAGAGTCGACAAGTCACATAGAAGCACCTCACACTTTGGGCACTCACTGCTATCACCCAAGCAGGGGGAAGAAGATAGACTCTCAATTCTGCCGTTGGCTATGGCAAGCTCACTCTCTAATTCATCTATCCTCTTCTTGGCCCCCCTAAGCAGTTTTCCCGATATTTTAGCTCCTGACGATTGCTTTCAAGTAAATCAACGATTTCGCGCTCATAAGATGATACCTTTTCATTGTCATCGTCGTCGGAGTCATCGAAGGAGCTCTTCTCTTCCTTATCCCCAAGAGCCATTGAGCAGAAGCTCTTGCGGGATCTTCGGCGCTGATGTGAGCGGCTCTTCGGTCTGTCCCCGAAAGCCATGAAGCAAAGACCTGCCGGATTGTCCTTGTCCTTCCTCTTCCTGATGACGATCTCCTCATCGCTTGAGCTCGATGAAGAAGAGGAAGACGTGGACCGCTTGGAGTAGCTCTTCTCCATCTCGGCGAAGAAGGCCTTGTCGCGCTTCTTGTTCTCACGCCGGTAGTCCTTCAGGGCCTTTCTGAAGAATCTTGTCTTTGGCTTGCCCTTGTAAAAGGAGGAGCTGTCGTGCTTGCCGGAGTCGTGGAAGCCACCACCGGTGCCCTTCTTGTGTCCATTGCACTTGGGGCAGTCAGCGATGAAGTGTCCTGGATCACCACACTCAAAGCACCCGAATTTTGTGCCGTGTCTTTTGAACATCCTTTTGTCATAAACACGACGCACCCGGTTGTTAAAAAGACACAGGTCATCATCTCCCAAAGACTCAAGCTGGTCCTCAGTGATAGACATCAAAGAGAACCCAGCACAGCTCACAGAAGAGGGATCAACAGATGGTGTAGAAAGGGACAGAGACTTTGATCCAGAGCCAGTGAGATTTGATCTCAACTGGATATCTACCTCGGTGGCCTTCAGCTTGCTAAACAACTCAGAAATGGTCAAGGTATCATAAGATGTGCTCTCAATGATAGAGGATACCTTGATCTCCCAGATCTTTGGGTCCAAGGTATGGAGAACCTTGAGCGCCTGCTCGTGATCTGAGACTAACTGAGTACCCTCAGCCTTGTTGTCCCGAAGCTTATTTATGATCGATTGAAAACGACCAAACAACGCTTCAACAGATTCACCCGGCTTTTGTGTGAAATTCTCATATTCACGCCGATAGGTATGATAGAGCCGAGCCTTGACCTGGGCTGTCCCCTCATGGTGTGCCTTGAGGGTATCCCAGATCTCTCTCGCAGTGGAAAGATGGCTCACACGCTCAAACTCAGTGGGACCTAAACCAAAAAAACAGAATGTTCACAGCTTTACTATTGCTCAGATGCTGGGCAATGATACCAGGAGTACCATGCTCAACAACTGGCAATATAACAAACGTATCGTGAACGCAAATGTCCCAGATGTCCGAGCCTTGGCTCATAAGATAGGCTCACATGCAAGTCTTCCAATAGTTATAGCCATAAGCTTCCAAGGACGGGACCTTTCCAGGAGACGTCATGATCACTACTAGGGTTTAGAACCGGTTAAGCTATGAAAAAACCCTAACCAGGCTCTGATACCACTTGTAGGTCCGAAAGTAGCGACCAGAGGGGGGGAGGGGTGAATGGGTGCCTAAAAATTCTTTCGAATCAATGGCCTGCTCCCAACACCTAACGCACCTCAAAAGACTAAGAAGCAAAGCATGAACCGATTGCCTAAGTCTAAAAGTATCTAGCCTAGAAACAATTGATGTTAAAAACAGAGAAAAACCAATATAGTGCTAAAAGGCAGATAAATAGAATACTCAAGACATGGCAAAACAAACTTCTCAGTACAACAATATAAGTGCACAAAGAATGGGATGAGAAGTTACTGTTCTAAATCTGTCTCCTGTTCGAAACTTGGCGAAGCCTGCTTCGCTGTGTCGAAGCCTGCTTCGCAGTGTCGAAGCCTGCTCCGCTGTGTCGAAGCCTGCTTCGGAGTCCCTTGTTGAGGTTGAGCGAAGGTTGTCGTTGAAGTGCCGAAGGTTTGTTGAGTCTAGCCTAGTTCAAGTGTAGCAGAGAGCGAAGTATGAATGTATCGAAGCTTGCTTCGAACAGTGTACTTCGAAGACTATACTTCGAACAGAAAGCTTCGAACAAGGATTACAAAAGGGCAACCTTCGAAGGAGAAGCAAACCTCAACACACAACAGCAAGACAAAATCGAAGCCTGCACTCTACCTTCGAAACTAGCTTGATCGAGGTATGACTACCAAAGTGGTAACCTCCGAACCACAGACCAGCTTCGAATCGAAGTCTGCTGATGTTCACACAAGAAGTCGAAGCCCACAACCACACTTCGAAAAGAAAACTTCGAACTCACAAACTGTGACCCTCGATAATGACAGCAGCAGAAAGATCTCAGAAAACACACTTCGAGCAAAGTCTACCAGAGAGACATGCTTCGAAGCTAACTTCGAAGCTTGTCGAAGTATGCTTCGCAAAAGTGCCAAAGTATGCTAGAACAAAACCTTAGAACAGAGCACACTTCGAAGAAAGATTATCGCTCGAGTTCGGAGTCAAAAGTTCTAGCGAAGCCTTCGAAGATGTCAGGTCGAAGCCTACCTCACGGAGCTGAGGGACTTCGAACAGAGAAGGGGGCTTCGCCAGAAACAGCCAGAGAAAGGACTTGGCCCTGTCTACTCGATCAAAAAGTTACACAGGAAAAAGCAAGGCTAGAGTACTAGCGTACTGTTGCTACAGGGAGTAGGTACTACTTGCTACAAGCAAGAACTAGTACTCCTCACGTGAAGAACAGAAGCAACAGGAAAGAAATGCGTGAGCTCTGGATTAAACAATGAGAGCACAAGAATCGAAGCTTCAGATCCACACAATAAAACGCTGCACGCAAGAATCACAGCACGCAAAAACAAAACCAGGATGAAGCCGAACTCACGAAGAACAGAATGTTCCTGGAGGCGCGCATGAACTGGAGAAAGAGAAGGGAACCAGAAGAATAAAAGTGACCGTCTTGATTAAAAAGTGATTTCTGGAAGGGTGTCCTAACCCTAGGGATTGGGGCCCTATTTATAGGCTGCCCAATAGCTAGGAATATTCCACCAGCCCCTTAGGGTTTTTATAGACGCTGAAATAAAGGAAAAGACTAAACTGCCCTTAGGAAATTTTTACAGACTCGACTGGCTGACTGTGGGCCTAGGGACAAAATAGTAAACTCCTATTTACAGATGACTTATCCGGAAGCTAAGCTTTCGTAGCGACTACGACTTCTCTTCTGGACAGTCCGATACAAGATCAGCGCTCGTCAGTTTTGCGCCGATACTGACAAAGCCTCCACCGACTTTGCACCGGGTACCCGGATTTGGCTGGCCCGACTCTGTAGCTCTCTCAGCCCGACAATCACTCACCGCCCGTGTACCTGAGTCAATCCTGGTCAACAACCCAATGGGTCTTCTGCTGCACCTAGCCCATGTACCCGGATTGGGCCAGCCTGACTTCGCGTCCCCTCTGCCCGACAGTCACTTGCTGCTTGTGTACCTGAGTCACACGAGGCCCATGACGCAGCAGATCTTCCCTCTTCTTCTGTCCTCTTTGACTATCGTTGACAATGACTCATCACATCTAGAGCCATGAGGCCCACGCTATTCAGCATGGCTCCTCAACTTCTTATCTGAGGTATTGGAAATGTTCCACATCACCTTACCTCAACTGTCTCCCAATGCCATCGCCCGTCTGGCTATCTTCGAATGGGCGCTTCAGGCCGAAGGGTGCGAAGGGAGATCGGAGGTCTTCGCCGCTACCAACGAAGCCATCTGCTAGCCGAAGCCGCAAGATGGCCCCGGGGACACCAAGGTGATAATAGCCTTCGGCAGCGTCAACTTCCAGCTGCGGAGGGAGCACGCCCAACACTTTTCAGCGAAGGCCATCAACGACCGATGGTACACCAACTGGATCCTTTGATGGTTCTACGCCGAGGTTGGAGAGGACTCCCCTCTCGCTGGACCCCTTCAGGAGATCTGGTTCCGGAAGGAGGCGGAGGTTACCCCGAACCCTAGCCTGCTCTCAACACGGCTAGGGCTACTTACTTCGGTGGCCAGCCGCATGAGTATGCGAGACCTTGCCGATGAGTTCATTGCTCTTCGAATTCCACCCCTCGGGGCCAACTGGCCGATAGTATTTCAACAAGCTTCGGAGGGTGAGCTCCGAACTCTAGGTAAGACATCGACTCCTGCAATAATATGTTAGATGACAAAAATAACATACTTATAATATGTTACCCTTTTTTCAGCGGCTCCACTGGCGTTAGCCCCGGAGCAGATAGCAAGGGCCACCGAACAGGTCCTCGGAGCCCCTACGGTGGCCGAAAGGCAGAAGAGGATGGAGCTGGTGGGGAGCTGGGAGTGCTCCAACAGGGTGTGGGGAGCCCTCAGGATGGTGCCTTCTCCTCTGCCGGATTTTAACCCGACCGGAGCGGCTCCTCGGAAGATGAAAGCCATCGCCGAACCCCCGAAAAAGGTCGGTAAGACCCCACCAAGAAGAAGAAGGTGGTGAAGATCCCTCCTCAACTGACCCCTGCTTCGTCCGCTTCGTCTTTGGGCATTCGGAGCTCGGCTTCGGAGGAGTCCGGGAGCAAAGGCTCTGACGTCCAGTTGGCGAAGGACTTTGAGAACTACCTCCTGGACGGCGATGAAGACGCAGCAGGGGTCCCAACCGAAGCTTCTGCCCGAGAGGCTGTGGAGGTAGACACGACACACACTCCCGTGCCCGCTATCGTGAGCTCAGAGCCGGATATCATCGCCCCCAACTCACCCGTAACGGGGGTGATCACTGCGGAGGTTGAGGCTCCAGCGGTGACTACACCGGAGAGGACTTCGGGGGACGACCTCGACGAGATCCTCCGGATGTACGAAATCCTAGAGGACCCGATGATTTTACCTCACGGTGCCTCCGAAGGTACACTTCGAATCTTTTTCCTTGGTCGATTCCTGCAACAATTTTTACTTGTAAATGTTCACCAAATACCTTGATGCTGCAGGTACATCGAGGAGCGACGAGACCCTGGCTGTAGACGAAGCTCCAGCTTTTTCTGGGGTTGTGGTTCCGTTGGACACCTCGACTCCAGTAGACACCCCGGCCCCGGTGGCAGGGGCCATTTCTGCCAACGTGGCTCCGGTACCCCGCCGATGCAGCTCCGGTGGCTGGGACCATCCCTGCCGACACGACTCCAGCCGAAGGGGTAGCCGCTGAAGGAGGAGCTGCCTCCACCGGAGTCGAGCCTCTTGTCTTCGTGTCGGGGAGGGGCAAAAGCATGTTAAGTCTCGGACTCCCTCCCAGCCCGACGACGACACCCTTTTCCAAAGAGCCTTCGGCAAGCAATTCGGAGGAAGAGGCAACGACGGATGATCACCAAGCTCTGTCTTGGCTTCCTCTACTGGCTCCATTTCTGGAGCAGCGGACGGGCCTCCGGGCGCTCCTGGAGCCTTTGTCGGAGAAAAGCCAGGAAGTTGCCAACTCCGACTTGGTCTCTGTTCTAAGCGAAGCCAGGGCCCTAGGGCTCAACATGACCCTCAAAAGGCCTGCCCTTCAGGTATAAAAAGCACCGCAAATATTTTCGATTAGTAAATGTAAATACCTGGTACTTACTTGTTCCTTTTGCAGCAATTTGTCCTTGCTAGAGTGGTAGCGACTTCCAATGAAGTCGAAACCAATCGAATCAAGCTGAAGGTTACCACCCTCCAAGCCGCGTTCAAGGGTTCCGAAGAGAGAGAACTTCGGTTGGAGGAAGAAGTCCTCAAAGAACGGAGGGCTAGGGCCGAAGCCGACGAATCCCTCCGACTCGCAAGGTAGGACAGTGACACACTCCGGACTTCAGCCCAAGAAGCTGAAGCCGAGTGCTTGGTGCTCCGAGCGGAGGTTGAGAAGCTTCAGCAGCCGGCGGCTACTTCGAGCACCCAGCTGGTAGAGCTCCAGGGCTCTCTCAAGCAAGCGATGGCTCAGAAGAGCTCCTTGCTGTCCCAGATGGCCGAAGTGTCCGGTACCGCTGCGGGGTTGGAGGCGGCAGAGAAGAAGAATGCCAATGTAGCAGAACGTACCTTGGATGCCCTTCAGGGTACCTTGGAATATTTTGGCACTATGTGCCCTTCGTCTTCTGCCGTGGCCAACGAGTCCCTCGACCGGAAGCTGAAGAGGATCCAAGTGGCGACGTCGCTGATGATGAACTCTGGCGTCTGGTATGGAGAGATCTCCGGACAGTGTGCCGGAATTGGAGTCCTCTGTCACCTTGAAGCCCTTCAGATTCCTATCGCTCCGGTCGGGGGTGCGACACCCAGAAGCTTTGCCTCCGAGGACTTGTTGCATCCTTTGCCCAATGTAGCCTCGGCCTGGGAAGTTTTCCGGTCAACCTGGAAGACAGACCACAAGGCTGCAGCTAAAGCTTGGATCGACGAGGCCCATCGGCAGAAGCAAGCACAGACAAGGCCGCCGCTTCCAGCCTCGCCAGCTCCGGCACCTCCTGCTCCACCAACCGACCCGCAGGTCTAGCTCATAGGACAATTATGTATAAGAAATCTTGTAAAGTCCCTTGCATTAATGAAAAGTTATAAACAAAGAGCTTGCTTGGGTGTTTTGTTCTTTTAGGTTCTGTCATGCCCTTCGGACCCTAACATTGAAATACTGGAAATTAACAAAGGGCTCCAGAAGCAGTGGTCAACCCTCGAGAGCTTAAGGCCTTACCGCCGCTCTCGCTTCTCTGTTCCTCGCGGAGATAAAGGGGAGGTAACCCTCGAGGTTTTTCAAGATGTCTTAGCTTATATCAAGGAAGAGGAAAAAGAGAAGGCATCTTCATCCTCCGAACATATGGATTGGTCTGACTCGGAGTATCAGGCCAAAGACCTTGTGGAGGCTAACTCCGAGAGACTTCTGACTTGGGCCGAGCTTCAAGAGGAGGAGAAGAAACTGTGAGCCTCGAAGAAGAAGAGAAGCACTCGAACAAAAAGGACAATCCCGGTGGCTTCGAGCTCCGAAGGACAAAGTAGCTGGAGAGGTAGCTCTAGAGGCCGACAGGGTCTCCGATTTTTCTTAGGCTTGGACCAAAATTTCTCTTAATGTAAAAGTATGATGAATTAATGTGAATTGCACCAGTAGCATCCTGTTTGTTCTCTATCCTCCTACCCCTCATTGTGGGTGAGGGACTTTACGTATTGCGAAAAAGGTTCGTCGGACACAATGACGCGCAGAACAAACCGATGCTTCGCACAACACTTAATAGCCATATTTTACCTTTTCGTAGAGTTCTTCGAACATAGGTTCGCATTATGATTTTTGTAAGTTTCAGAGCTGAATCTACCTTTGCTGGCTCTTATACTAGTCGCTTAGGACTTTAAAAGTGTCTCATTGGCCAGAGCCTTGAAACCTTATTGCTTGGTCACCTTCGACTCTTTTACAGATGCTTTGAACCCGTAGGCCAGAAATATGTTTATCTTTAAAGTCCTTGGACTCTTCTACGGATCCTAACAAGCTAGGGCCTAGAATCCGTAGGCTGGCCACCTTTGGCTCTTTTTCAGATACTTCAAACCCGGAGGCCGGAAATCTATTCTTTTAAAGTCCTTAGACTCTTCTACAGATCCTAACAAGCCAGAGCCTGGAATCCGTAGACTGGCCACCTTCGGCTCTTTTACAGATACTTCGAACCCGAAGGCCAAAAATATGTTCTTTTAAAGTCCTTAGACTCTTCTACAGATCCTAACAAGCCGGAGCCTGGAATTCGTAGGCTGGCCACCTTCGGGTCTTTTACAGATACTTCGAACCCGGAGGCCGGAAATCTGTTCTTTTAAAGTCCTTAGACTCTTCTACAGATCCTAACAAGCCGGAGCCTGGAATCCGTAGGATGGCCACGTTCAGCTCTTTTACAGATACTTCGAACCCGGAGGCTAGAAATCTGTTCTTTTAAAGTCCTTAGACTCTTCTACAGATCCTAACAAGCCGGATCCTGGAATCCATAGGCTGGCAGCGAAGCCCTTGAACCCATGGTTCGGAGGCTGTTGCCCGGGTCCTTATAAAGATGCTTGACTCCGCAAGCATCTCCGTCCTCCTAATGCGTCCACCAGGAGTAAGGGATATTCGAAGAGCAAACAAGATTCAACCTTCCACTTTATTTAGAAAAGGAAATTTTACAAGTGATTACAAGGAGCCCCTAAGCGTAGTAACGCTTAAGGTGCTCTGCATGCCATGCATGTTTCAATTCTTCCCCTTCTAAATTAGCCAATTTAAACGATTCGGGGCACCCTGAGCGTAGGATAATATATGGTCCTTCCCATTTATTTTCTAGCTTTCCCGGGGCTATTACACTTCGCAAAACTAAATGACCTGGTCTAAGCTCGTTCAACTTTATCTTCAGGTCATACCATGTTTTTGTTTGGCCTTGTTACTTCGTCAGATTGGCGACAGCTCGAAGCCTTGTTTCTTCTGACAAGTCCAGCGAAGTGTTTCTTTCATCTTCATCTCCGGGCTGCACTACACGGAGGGATCCACCCCTGAGCTCCGTAGGAGTCATGGCCTCATCTCTGAATAGTAGTCTAAATGGGGTAAAGCCTGTGGACCTAGCTTGAGTTGTTCGAATGGACCACAAGATCTTGGGAAGCTCTTCGACCCACAACCCCTTGACCAACCCGACAATCCTTCGATTCAGACCGGAGAGAATGTTCTCGTTGGCTCACTCGACAGCTCCGTTGGACTATGGATGGTGCACTGCTGCGAAGCATAACTTAATGCCCAGTTCTTCACAAAATTCTTTGAATGTGTCAGCTTCGAACTGGGTTCCATTATCCACGGTTAGCTCCCTTGGCACTCCGAACCTGCATATAATATTTTGCCAGAAAAACTTTTGCACATTCCTTGAAGTGATAGCAGTCAATGGTTCTGCTTCGACCCACTTTGAAAAATATTCGATTGCTACCACTGCAAACTACAAGCTGCCTTTGGCCATTGGAAAAGGGCCTATGAGGTCCATTCCCCACCGAGCCATTGGCCACACCGGGGCAATAACTTGAAGTGGGACTGGCGGGCGGTGGCTTCGTCTTCCCATCCACTAGCATCCCTGGCAAGTTCGGACCAACTCCTCTGCATCTCTCACAATTGTCGGCCAGTAGAGCCCCTGCCGAAGTGTTTTGCCTGCTAGAGCATGCGGGGCTAAGTGGCTTCCACATAAACCTTTGTGAATGTCTCGAAGTATGTCTTGGCCTTCGGGTTGGGAGATGCATCGGAGTAGAGGAGAATACACTCCGGCTTTGTACAACATTCCACTGACAAGCTTATAATTTCTAGCCCTTGTTTGTAACCTTCGGAAATCTAGACCTTCTGAAGAGTCTGCACTACCTTGCAAGATATCCATTATCGGAGCCCACCAATCTGTAGCCGGAATGCAAAGGACTTCTGCGGAGGGTATTTGATTGACTGTAGGCTTGACTAGTTCTTCATAGAAAGCACCCTCCGGGAGGTCAAATGCTCTGGCTGCAGCCTTTGCTAGAATATCTGTGAGTTGATTATCTACTCGAGGGATGCTTCGAACAGAAAATCCTTTGAATGCTGCTTCAGTCTTGCGGATTTCCTCCAGGTACTTCGCTAGATGTGGGTTCTTTGCTTGGAAGCTTTTATCGACATGCCCTGCGACGACTTGGGAATCTGTTTTGATTATTATCCTTGCTGCTCCAAGTGCCTTTGCCTTTCGGAGGCCTAGCAGGACCCCTTCGTATTCTGTGATATTATTGGTGGTCTTAAAGTTGAGCCTTGCAGAATACATGGCCTTTTGCCCTGACGGTGATATAATGACCGCTCCAGCTCCGGCACCAGATGCCTGATAAGCTCCGTCAGAAAATATTGTCCATAAACCTTCGGAGGGCTCCTTCGGAGTCCAAACTGCAGATGGAGTCCACTCTGCTACGAAGTCATCTATGATTTGGGATTTGATAGCTGTTCTTGCTGTGAAGGAAATTCCGAAGGGGGCTAGCTCGACAACCCATTTCCCGATTCTCCCCGTAGAATCTTTGCTTCAGAGCATATCACCAAGAGGGTACGAGGTAGGAATAATTAAGTTATGCGCCAAAAAATAATGCCTTAGCTTCCATGAGGCCATTACCAGGGCATAAGCAAATTTCTCGAGCTTGGAGTATCTTATCTTTGCTCCGGACAAAGCTTCTGAAACAAAATAAACTGGGTTCTGCACTAGCTTTCCCTTAAGCTCAACTTCCCTGACCAGTACTGCACTTACTGCGAAGCCTATTGCTGCAAGATAGAAGAGGAGTGTTTCCTCTGGGTGGGACACAGTAAGCGTTGACAGGCTTCCGAGGTATGCTTTGATATCATCGAAGCGTTTCTGGCACTTCGGCGTCCAATTGAAACTTTCAGACCTCTTTAGGGCTTTGAAAATTGGCAGGCTTCGTTCTGCTGACCTGGCCAGGAATCTGCTAAGAGCTGCGAGCCTTCCTGCTAGCTTCTACACTTGCTTCAAATTTTCTGGTGGAGCCATTCTTTGCAGTACACTTATCTGCATTGGGCTAGCTTCGATTCCCCTACTCAAAACTAAGTACCCTAGCAGCTTTCCTGCTTGCGCCCCGAATATACATTTTTTAGGGTTGAGGCGTACTCCACATGCTCGGAGGCTCTCAAACATTTCAGCTAAGTCTAGATTATGCTGGTGCTTTTGAGCACTTTTTATTACAATGTCATCCATATAGGCTTCGACATTCCAGCCTATTTGGTGAAGCTTTAGCTATTAAACGTGAAAATGTGGCTCCGACATTCCGCAAGCCAAAAGGCATTCTTACATAACAAAATACCCCGGAAGGAGTTATGAAACTTGTCTTGGCTTTGTCTTCACGCTTTAGCCAGACTTGATGATACCCGGAGTAAGCATCGAGGAAACTTAGCAATTCGGAGCCGGCTGTGGAATCCACCAGCTGGTCTATTCGGGGCATAGGGTAGGGGTCTCGTGGGCATGCTTTATTTAATGAAGTAAAGTCGATACACATGCGCCACTTGCCCGAGTCCTTCTTCCTTACAAAAACGGGGTTTGCCAACCACTCGGTATGGGCTACCTCCCTGATGATGCCAGCCTTTAACAATTTTTGTACTTCGATTTTGGCGAGGTCTTCCCTTTCCGCGGACAGTTTACGGAGCCCCTGGCGCACGGGCCTAGCCTTCGGGCTAACGAGTAAGTTGTGCTCGATGATACTTCGATCAACCCCAGTGATGTCTTCGTCAGTCCAGGCAAAGACGTCCAAGTTTTGCTTGACGACTTCTTCCAACGAGGCAGCTATCTCTGGGGATAGCCCCTTGCCGAACTGTATTGGGTATTATTTGCCATCCTTCGAAATTATCTTTGTCACGACATCACCTTCCGAGCTTGGTTTAAGGGAGAGCCCCTTCGAGGAGTCGAAGCCTCCGAAACCTCTTCCGCGTGCTCCGTCACGCTGTGCACTTGCTGGGGGTCCAACGGCTAGCCGTGACCATACTCCATTCTTTGGGCTATAGCTTGGTCTCCTGAAATAGTAAGAACTCCACCTTGTGTGGGCATTTTGAGACATAGATAGTTGTGATGCGCTATAGCCCCAAATTGGTTCAGCATCCCTCGCCCGAAGATTGCGTTGTAAGCATAGGGGGCGTCGACGACGTCGAAGATCACCTCCTCCACCCTGGCCAAGGGCCCCTCTCCGAAAGCAACCTCGAGGCCTATCTGGCCGAGGGCATCGAGAGGCGGACCTGCGAAGCCTTGAAGTGGCCGGGCCGCTGGAAGTAGATGCTTCCGAGGTATGCACATTTGATCGAAGGCCTAGACAAAAAGTATGTCTGCAGAGCTCCCGCCATCCACCAGGATCCTTCGGACTTCCACCCCTGCTATATCCGCGGAAAAGAACAAGGGGTCAGCATGGGGGAACTTCACCCCCGCGGCATCACTAGCAGTAAAAGAGATGGGCACATGAGACCATTCTGGCATTCCCTCCGTGGAACTCGAGATCCCAATGTGCCCTACTTCGCGGACGTATTCACGCCGCTGCCTCTTGGACATGTTACCGAGGGTCCCCCCTCTGGAGATGGGCAGGACCACTCGCTTGCCGCGGTCTTGGGGGTCTTCCTGCTTCGGTGGTGGCATAATGTTGGCCACCGGCAGTCGCATGGGGGCTTCGGGGACACCGGCTCGGGCCACGATTTGCACTGGCTCCGACCGTGCCGCTGGTGGGGCTCGATCTGAAGTACCCCGCCCGGTACTTCGTCCTAGGTAGTCACCCCGAAGGGCTAACACCGCCTTGCAGTCCTTCATGTCATGGCTTCTATTGTCGCCATGCACGCAGCAGAAAAACTCTGGCGCCTGCCAGGTACTCTTTCTTGAGGCTTCGGCGCCCCGGCCTTGAAGCCTTGCGCCTGCTGATAACTGGCAGGTGCCTTCGGGACGGAGGGTGCGATGCTTAACACCTCCGAGCAGAAATGCTTCTTTCCTTGCCTGTGCTCGTTGAAGCGATTGTCTTGAGGGGTTGCAGAGGAGCTGGGGCTTCGGGCTCCGTCTTCACTTCTCGGAGGGCTGGCACGGGTGCTACGGCTTGTCGAAGGCAGCCCTCCTCCACCTTGGCATACTGTTCAAAGTATGCCATCAGATGTGCCACGGATGACACAAGCTTCGAATGGAGCTTGCTGAGGAGATCGGGGTTCAGCACCCCTTCACGGGCGGCGTCGACTACCGAAGAGGTAGACAAGCCCTTGATCTGCGACTTGGTGTGGGCGAAGCGCGTGAAGTATTCCCGAAGTGTTTCTCCTACTCGCTGCTTCACCTAGAACAAGCTACCTGTCGACATTGGAGCCACAAAGGTACCCTGGAAGTTGCTTACGAACTTCCTCTTCAGCTGCTCCCAAGATCTGATAGATCCTGACCTCAAGGACCAGAACCATCGGAGCGCCACACCTTCGAGAGCGAGGGGAAACACTTTGCCATAGTGTTGCGCACCCCTCCGCTTGCTTCTATTGCCAGGGCATATGAGCGGGCAAATTCTCCGGGGTCTGACCCGCCAGAGTACTTGTGCAACTTCGAGGCCTTGAACCTGGGATCGAAAGGCACCCTTTGCAAGTCCGAATGTAGCGGAGACTCATCATCGAAAGATGAGTTCTCAGCCTCCTCTGGGACTTGAACAGCTTTGGGAAGATTGCGAGCACCACCGTCTTGGGGACCTTCTGGAGTCTCAGTGGAGGCTTGGGAGCGGAGGCGATCAGCGGCCTCTTGCCTCCATCTAGCCACTTCCTCCTGAAGCCGCACTAACTGAGTAGCCTCGGCCTCATGAAGGTCTTCGTCTTCGTCGGAGGGTAGCTCCGGGTCTTGGGAACTGACATAATCAGTTTGGAGCACCGTAGGAGGAGCCCGAGGGCCTCTGGGCACTCGACGCCCAGCAGCACCCTCGAGAGCCGTTGGGACAGCTGAGGGTCCGGCTCCGTTGGTCTGAGGGGACCTTCAGAGAGGACCCGAGGCTTGGCTTCACTTGGGAGGCATAGCTAGTAACGGAGAGGTCTGAAGACCGAGGACTTCGATTGGTTTGGGAAGGTGAGGGAAGGCCTTCGAACCGCACTAGGAATCCCCTTACCAAAGGGTGCGCAGAATCTTGAGACTCCAGGGCTCCCTCCGTAAGTGCGCTTCAAAGTGCAGTCAACAGTAGAGAACTAGCTTCTAGAACTAGGTTTCCCACGGACGGCGCCAACTATTGGCGTAAAAGATTACGCTAACAGGTTCTCTGAGATCAAGAACATACAAATAGTGAGTTTGTGTTTAAGGACTATTTCAAGCCTCCGGATTGGATAATAGCTTAAGTAGTCCGAATATGTGTATTAGAATAGCTGAGTATTTGATCCTTATTACAAGGTAAGGAGGGGGGTATTTATAGGCAAAAACGTCTAAGGAAAAGACCTATTTACCCCTTGATTACAACCGACATAGTGGAAACTATTCGGTACCCTGAATAGGGTTAAAATGGTAAAATCTATCCAAAGCGAGTAGATAAGCCAAACATCTTATCAATCCTGTTGTTTGGCTCCGAAGCCTCATATTGTGCGGAGGGTTCCTTCGAATCGTAGATCGAAGCACCCTTCGGCTTCACTACTCCTCCACCTTCGAGCATGAGCCCCTCAGCTCCGAAGCCGATAAATCCTTTTGAGCTGTTAATCTCTAAGTCCTCAAAGTGAAGCATTTTCCCCCAACACCCCCTTTGACTTCTGTTGACCGTACAACATCCTTGGTGGGCATGAGCTCTACTAAATCTTGGCGTTAATACATGCCCTCTAGTTTCAGAGCATTAAATGGTTTCTGATGCTTCGAAATTACTGAGCATTAAATTCCCTCTACTAAATCTTGGCGTTAACACATGCTCCATATCTGTCTAGTGTTGTAACAGACATGCTTCTTTGACTACCTTTGATCGGACTCTTCTTGACTTTCATTGAATGTACGACATCCTTGGTGGGCTTTGCGCTTTACCAAATCTTGGCGTCAACACATGCCCCCAGTTTCAGAGCATTGAGTGGCTTCTGATGCTTCAAAATTAACAACCATCATTATCCCTGCCACCACATCTTCTCAAACATCTATTCTGCACGATATTTTCACTTTGATTGCTAGCCGAAACCCTTCATCTTCTAGTACTTTTATAACTTCGCCTAGGGTTCCGGCTTCATATTTTTTCTCTCATTTTTTCACTTCTTCATCTTGGGTCATGCACGACTACGTTGGGTGTTGCCTGGTCTGATATATCTACGTTTCCTCGTGGTGGCGTCAGACCAGACTTCATCCCACATAGTTTTGTATTAGTGTTCTTTAAACCGAATATTCGGTTCCTATAATCTTGGGCCTACAAAGATCTCGATACTTTGAAAACCATACTCATGATTACCTTTTGCCAAACGTTGCAGGTGGTACCCACAAAATCCGGTGGGATCGGTTTGACCTGGCTGCCGAGAAGTCACTCTTTGCTTTATAAGTACCTGTTGACACCAAGATTTGATAAAAGCCTAGGTCCACAAAAGATGCCGCACGGTGAACATAAGTCAAAGAGGTCCTGTTAAAGATGGTCAAAGAAGCCCATCCTTGACGTGTAACATGACCGAATATGAAGAAACCGATGGAGATAAAAGTGAGAAGATAAAGATTATCTAGAATCGGTTAAGATAGATTACTTGGACGGCAAGCATCTGGACTATAAATATGTATCCCTTAGTTAGGTCAACAACGCACAACCCTGTCAAACAACTCTTCGGCGCATCGCCACCCTTGGCTTCTCAAGGTTAATCCCAGTGGGATTCAACACTCGAAGCTAGGCTGCATCGTTCTGATCTTCGGCGAAGAGGTGAGTCCCGCCACCCCCGACGATCATATTGACTAGGTCAGTGTCCTCATGATTGTATAAATTTTATCTCTTGAGGCATCGGCTGAAAAAATACGATCGTCTATTTATCTCAGTGTATCAGTTAGGTTTAAGGATGTATCAGTTTGATCTCTTAGATTGATGTGATTTAGGCGTGGTAGTCTGAGGCTTTATTGGTTTGGTCTGACATCTCTCTCTATTGTATCTTCTTAATGCTGTATACTGTTCATCTAAATAAAGTGTGCCCGATACTTTGAAGTATTGTTAAGTCCATCATGACTAGTTACTATCTTTGTTAGGTCTAATCTTGTTATTATGATGATTTTGATGATACATACATGTTATTTGACGTGTTTTATTTATTTATGTCAGAGTACAAGCCGATAGGTTATCTTCAATTCAATGTTATATTATATGCCACCAAGAAAGGCTCATCAGCCCATATGCGTGAATTTTCCATCTCATCGGCTGATGATGTGTTTGCCCTGATCGCTCTGCCTTGGTCATCAGCCCTATAGCCGTTTGGCGTTATTCGCTCACGATTGTTTTATCCTCACCATAGTCATCGGCTTGGCAGCCATTCGACTAAGATACTAATGTCATTTTCTATATTTCCTTATCAGTTGCAGGGTCAAACTAATTGGCACACCTTAAACCTTTTTTCTAAGATTGTAGGACATACACTAGAGTTAAGCAGATTTTATATGCCACGTGTGTGTCAAAGTTTGACCAAAAAAGACACCAACATGTTTTTTGGGCATGCCCAGTGGGACCCAGACTCTGTCCATCCATCAAGCAAGACTTGGGACAATAACATCATTAAAGTTACACATGATGAAGTCAGATCGATTTACAATAAGCAGCCCCTTCACCTGTGAAGATGACATCGATGAAGCAGAGGGTAAACTCGGTCAAGGGTTTGCCGCAACCGATTGTTGGGGAATAGGGGAGCTATGCTAGCCGGTAAATTCAAAATTTTACACCTTAGGCCCAAGACTCATGCACGTGCAAGATCATGGATCGGTACCTTCTAGCACTAGACACGCTAGGTGCACCGGAAGAAGATGTTGGAGCAGCACGTCTAGCCTCTCCTCGCTTCGTCCTTGCCATCCTTTGCTGATCCGATCGATGAAGATGACGTAGTCGTTCACATGTAGACGTCCACTAGCGTTGCTATTGGAGCAACGCCTCCACAGAGTCCACATGTATAGGGATGGAGTACCTCCCACGACAGCGTGCTAGCACCGTATGTGAGAGACGGGGATCCTTGACCTCAATGTTTGAGATCAAGAAAGGAAGGAGAGAACTCCTGGGTGGCTAGGTCTAGTCTAGGCCTATTGCTTGCCCTAAGACGTCCTCCTCCTCTCCTTATATAGGGTTGAGAGCCTCTGGGTTGTGCTCATCCCGAAACCCTAAAAACTACAACAGATCCAATCCATTTGCCCACGTCGGAACTTCCAATCCTGGATTGGAACTTCTGACAGGGTATTTTAGGTCTCTTGATACAGTACGCCACACAACAGATCTAATCTATTATCGCCTACCTAGGAACTTCCGATATCATGTCGGAACTTCTGATCAGTACAAAACTTCCCCGATTTCAAATCAGAACTTCTGAATCGTCGGAACTTCCGATACCATATCGGAACTTCCAAAGCAATATTTGCTCTCTGTATCGAGACCAAAAAATAACCGAAACTTCCGATACTTCCTATTGGAACTTCTGATCCACGGAAATTTCTTGGGCACATCCTTCAATCTCCCACTTGCACAAGAACCAATTATTTGCATGTTTTTAATCCATCCCATTAAGTGTGTAATCCGATAGGTTCATACACTAATGGTTGTTTACCAGAAACCGTTTCTGACTCACTGATCAATAACGGTACCTAGCAGCACATATTGATCCCTGAAAGCGTACAAATAAAATTTTCATGAACCTTGATATACTCAAGCACCAGTCCCTTTACCATGCGTCGTCAGTCAAGCACAAGGCGAGATACGTGCCACCCTTGTTGGTTAACTTGACATTTCACTCGATCAAGTATCAGATTTAAATCATGACTAACTCCTTAGTCATAGTGGTATGGCCATGCACTTTTCCAATTCAATACCTCGAGGGGCCCAGAGACGACTCTCCCGTTATTAGGAGGGGTAAATTCCATCTTGACCACTCATATCCCAAGACATGTTTCACAACACACATGAAAACAACCCTTATTACTACCCTGTTACGGAATAGCGTTAGGAAGCATCTAAGTGTGTCACTACGCATTCTGAAATCAAATTATGATCTCAGGTCCAAGGACTCTCTTGGTACACCATTTGATACGACAACTGTTGGCACATAACAATCTCAGCAGTATCTCAAGTGGGTCTGTCCAACACCATGTTCACCAACATGTGTCCACATCACTGATTTGACATCTCTATATCTATGATCTGTGAAACACAATCATCAATCAGTCAGATATGCTAATCCATGTATCATCACTGTCCCACATGATGACAAGATTAGGGACCCTTTTAAACAACATCATCATAAATCAAATAGTTTCACATAACAAGTCGTACTCCTTAATTAAATGCAAACGATATTTATTCAAGGAACAAGATAACAATTATCCTCATACATTAGCATAGACTCTACTAGCATCTTCCTCAAACACATGACTCACTCATGCAAGTATCTAATACCCATGGAGCTCATATGCGCCTCCTGCTTGGGCTGTGGAAGAGGCTTCGTCAACAGATCCGCCATGTTCAAATCCGTGTGCACCATGCAAATCTTCACATCACCTCTTTCAATGATCTCGTGGATCAGGTGATATCGCCAAAATATATGTTTGGATTTCTAGTGCGATATAGGCTCCTTGGCTTGTGCAATGGCACCACTATTTTCACAATATAGGTCCACTGGACTGGACGCACTAGGAACAACACCCAGCTCAGAAACAAACTTCCTGATCCAAACGGTCTCCTTCACCGCTTCTGAAACAACGATATACTCAGCTTCTATTGTAGAATTGGTCACCGTCTCTTGCTTGGAACTCTTCCAACTCACTACGCCTCCATTGAGGCAGAACACAAAGCCAGATTGTGATCGAGAATCATCTTTATCGGTCTGAAAACTAGCATCCATGTAACCACTTACAACGGGCTCCTCTTCACCACCGTATACAAGGAACATTTCCTCAGGCCTTCTCAAGTACTTGAGGATACTCTTTACTACAACCCAGAGACTTTCACTTGGGTTCGATTGTGTGACACCCCGATTTAACAAATCAGAACATTATTGAATTTCCAAAGAAAAACAATAATACAAGAGGTTCATCATGCGACACGTACATACGAGCAATCATCCGTGGTACGCAGACCACATTATTACAAAAGAGTAAGATTAAAATAAGCAAATAAAAGCATGACGAATGCCCTCTTCAGGATATTCTTCTTAACTGATTCGCTACTCCAGACCATCTTCCTCGTAGTAGGCATCCTCTAAATGGTGTGTCCAACGGGTATGAGTACAAAAAGTACTCAACAAGCCACCGCAAATGCAATAGTAATGCAAGGTAATAACAAAGGAAGTATAATGGCTAAAAGTGCGGAAACGTACATTTTTTTGTTATTGCATTTAGTGTAGTCAAATTTAATCATGCGGAATAATAAACATGAACATAAAATAACATCTAACTCGAGGAGTACGTTTTCCCTCCTCGCACAACAGTCCTTACATGTCAAACCATCATGCTCACTCATTAAAAGTAAACTAATTGTGGGATGTCACGCAACCCGCCCTTGACCATGGGCTCGACTTTTCGAAAAGATTTATGACTCTGATCAGAGGTGTACCACTGTACCCACAAGGCACGCACTCATCCCATACACCAAAGTGTAATGAGATGACCCATACCACGGGAACTCATGCCAAAACATCAGCATGAAATGCTCCAAGCGATAACCACCCGCTCTAGGTTTCACCGGCGCGCCGGGCCGCATTCTGGCTAACGTCACACCCCTTTTGCGCCACGTCGGTACAAGCCACCCGCAGGTGCTGCTTGACCCATCTCCAAGTGGTGGCCTCGGTTTGAAACACTCCATACCTTAGTTAGGACTTACCCACTAGACTTGTAGTTAGTACGAAAGTGTATTGCAACAGATCCCATAGACCGGTCCTTATAGTGCCCCGGGTGCTACCGACCAATGCCCTAGCTTGCACCCGGAACCCACCATGCATACACTCACAACCAAAACTCTATCACCAACAGCATTCCAGAGATGAGAATAACGGGGATCATATAGTAGATTCCAATCGCTACGACTCATTTTTAATCATATAGTAATCGTGTCGGTACATTGGACACTAGCTAATAGTACTAATAATATGGTGACAAGGAGTTTAGGCTAGATAGCATGGCTTGGGTTGCACATCAAGGTCGGGGGATCCTAATAAATATATTGTAAGGGTTTCATTTGACTAATGCATTTATATCCTATGTGTTTTAGCGATAGTTTAGTAAAACATGGGTTCAATATG
Source organism: Zizania palustris (assembly GCA_019279435.1). Taxonomy (NCBI): domain Eukaryota; kingdom Viridiplantae; phylum Streptophyta; class Magnoliopsida; order Poales; family Poaceae; genus Zizania; species Zizania palustris. Next base: position 64,952,134 of record JAAALK010000288.1, on the reverse strand, counting down.
CTCAAAAGATTGGTTTGGTGACTTGCCTTGTTCGGCGAAAGGCGAGGGAGGGACTTCCGGGATGTACTCCGGCTCCTCGGCGACGTCGTAGTCTTTTCGACAAAAGTAATAAACATAACATTCAATAAACATTCCAAAATCACATAATAAGCATATGGGTTTTGATTAGGTTTAAATTAAGAAAAATAAGTTATTAAGTTTCTGAAAATTATTATATGAATTTTTAATATGGACTTTTGATGGAGTTAGAGATTTCTACAAAAGAAATAAAAATGTGCTCCTAATATATTTTAAACTTCCCATTAAGTAATAATAGAAAGTTCAGATCAACCTACTATTTCCATTATACAAAAATGAAGAGGATAAAAGATAAATCTTTCTAAAGTTGCATTATGGACATATATTAAAGTGTATTTGAATACTTTATAAAATAAACATAAAATACTCAAAATAAACCTACTGTTTTTATTGTACAAACATGAAGAGAATAAAATTATAAACTTTCTGGAACTGAAATGGTAATTTTTGGAGTTAAAATGCGCACGATATGAATTTTAGAAGTTTAAAACTATTTCTGAATTTAAATTAAATCCAAAAACAGGCGTTGGTCCACGGTGAACCGGATTCACCGTGAACCCACGCACTGTGCGCGTGCGCCGGATCCAGATCCACCGTTGGATCGCGATCGAGCGGCCACGGGCGAGGCGGGGGCGTTAAGTGGACGCGGACGACCATGATTAAAATGCTGAACTGGTACGCATTGTGTGGCTCAGATCAAACGTGGGTTTTAAATAGAAACGGACGACTTAGATTAAATCATACTGATTCGTTGAGATCCAACGAATCTGATTAAACCACTAGAACGGCCTAACCACCACCGTCGGATCTAGATCGCACGGCCGAGATCGAATCTGACACGGCACGGGTACTCAGCCCATGCCGGTCGTCTTCTCCGGCGACGACGAGGGTCTAGCAACCATGGCGAGCGATGGCGGTCAGTTCTAAGGGTTAAAACGGAATCAATACATCGCGGGGGTCAAGAGGGTACCGTCGGTGAGGCTTGGGGTCATCGGAGCATGGCCGGCGATGAGCGGGGGCGGCGGAGGCGTTTGGGTCCTCGTCGGCGATGGTGTTCCGATGGGGTTCAGTGGTGATGGAGGGGTGGACGAGGTCGGGGTGACGTCAGTGATCACACGGGTGCGGTCGTCGAGGGTGGAAGAGGTCTCCGACGACGGTGAACGACGGCTGGAGTGCGGGCGACGGAGGGGTGTTAAAAACTGGAGCGTGGGCGTTCTGTTCGTTCTCGTAGCGAGTGAGCGTAGGGGTCTAACACGGTGATGACTGAGGGCTTAAATAGGAGCACCGGCGGGGTCCGAGGGGGGGGCGCAATTGGGGGAAGACCAAATTTAAAATGCCCTTAACGTCGGCGAGCTCGGTTGTGAGGGATACACTAAACCTGGACGCAATTCGACTGGGTTTAAAGGGGGAAACGGTCGGCGGGACGCGGGGAATTAATTGCCAGCAACGGATTAAAGGGAGGGGGCTGGCGGTTGTGGATCCAAGGTGGGATTAGGGCTTCGGCCGATGAGGAGGGGGGATTTGGGGGCGGATCCTACGGAGACGACGAGTCTGATGAGTGGGGGCCACCGGTCAGCGGGCGCGAGACGAGGGCGAGGCGACCGACGGGTGGGGCTGAAGTGTCGGCCGCACGCGCGGAGGGGGAGAGGGCCTCTGATGGGTAGGGCCCATCTGTTAGTCCGAGGCGCGGGGAGGGAGTGGGCTGGGCCGGCCGGGGGAGGGAGAAGATGGGGAAGGGGGCCCGTTACTGTTTCGATCATTTACTGAATAAAAGTAATTGCAGAAATTAGTTTAAAATATTTGGGGTACCTCCAAGGGTGATAAAAATTAATAAAAATTCTCAAAAATATATCTTGGCCTTGGGATCACATACAAAATTTTCTAGCCCCTGGTTTGGATGTTTTACCTAGGTTCTAGTTCAATAAAGCTTAGAAAGGCATTAAAGGTATTTAAAAATAATTTATTTCCAGAAAAACATATTAAATGGTATTTTTTTATTTCTCTGAAAATTTGGGGTGTTACAAACCTATCCCCCTTACAAAGAATCTCGTCCTCGAGATTGGAACGTTACTCGAATAGCTCGGGGTATTGGGCTTTCAACTCGTCTTCTTTTTCCATGTGGCTTTTTCAACGGGGTGGTTGTCCCACTGAACCTTGCAGAAGCGAACCACACAGCTCTTGGTTACTCTCTCCTTAGTTTCCAGAACCTTGACGGGTTTCTCAATGTAGGTCAAGTTCTCTTGGACGTTTAGCTGTTGGCGGTCGGCCTGCTCGGTGGGTATACAGAGGCACTTCTTCAGCTAAGAGACGTGGAACACATCATGGACTCCTGCCAAGGATGGAGGTAGTTCTAGCTGATATGCCACTTCTCCTTGCCATCGGAGGATCTCAAAAGGTCCAACATAGCGGGGTGCTAGCTTGCCTCTCATGTTAAACCTTTGAGCGCCACGGAGGGGAGTGACTCAGAGATAGACATAGTCACCTTCCTCAAAGGTTAGATCTCTTCGTCGGTTGTCAGCATAGATCTTTTGCCGAGACTGGGCTATCTTTAGTCTGTCCCTGATGATCTTGACTTTCTCTTCGGCATCTCGCAATATATCTATCCCGAAAAGTTGCGATTCTCCGGTCTGATCCCAGAGTAACGGTGTTCTACACTTACGCTCATAAAGTGCTTCAAACGGGGACATTTTTAGGCTAACTTGATAGCTATTGTTGTAGGAGAACTCCGCATAAGGCAAGTTCTTGTCCCACATTCCGCCAAAGTCTAGAGCGCAACCTCTAAGCATATCCTCCAATACCTGGTTGACTCTTTCGGTTTGACCATCGGTCTGTGGATAATAGGCGGTGCTAAAGTTTAGCCGGGTGCCGAGTTCCTCTTCAAGGTTCTTCCAAAATTTAGAGGTAAATTGACTCCCACGGTCAGATACAATCTTCTTCGGAACTCCGTGCAGGCACACAATCCGGGTCATATACAACTCGACCAACTTGGCGATGGTGTAAGTTGTCTTGACGGGGATGAAGTGAGCCACTTTAGTGAGTCGGTCGATGATTACCCAGATAGAATCATGACCGGCTTGGGTCCTAGGCAGTCCTATGATGAAGTCCATTCCTATCTCTTTCCACTTTCATTCGGGGACCTTGAGGGGTTGTAATAGCCCGGCAGGTCTCTGGTGCTCTACCTTGACTCGCCAACATGTGTCGCACTTGGCCACATATTCAGCTATTTCCCTCTTGATGTTGACCCACCAATATTTCTCCTTTAGGTCTTGATACATCTTTGTACTCCCGGGATGTATGGAGTATAGAGTATCGTGGGCTTCTTGAAGGATGAGGGCCTTCAACTCTGTCTTGTCGGGCACGCATATTCGGTTTCCGAACCAGACGGTACCGTGCTCATCCTCGGAGAACCCGGGGGCTTTACCTTTTTTCATGTTCTGTTGGATCTCCAAGATGTCTGGGTCTTCCTTTTCCGTATCTCAGATCTGGTCTATCAGGACAGGTCTGGCTTCTAGGGCAGTGAGATATGCTCTGGTGGTGATTCCTAGATTCAGTCTTTCCATCTCCTTGTATAATAAAGGAGCCTGATCCTGCACCATGATGACGTTACAATACCCTTTTCGACTTAGGGCGTCTGCCACCACATTTGCCTTGCCTGGGTGATAATGGATGCCCAAGTCATAATCTTTGATCAGCTCCAACCACATTCTCTGTCTGAGGTTCAGGTCCGGTTGGGTGAATATGTACTTGAGGATCTTGTGGTCGGTGAAGACCTCACACCAATTTCCCACGAGGTAATGCCTCCATATCTTCAAGGCATGAACCATGGATGCCAATTCCAGGTCTTGGGTCAGGTAATTTAGCTGATGTGGTCTTAGCTGACGAGAGGCGTAAGATATCACCTTCCCATCTTGCATCATGACACACCCTAACCCTTGGCGAGAGGCATCACAATAGACGTGGAAGTCCTTCCGGATGTTTGGCAGGGTCAGAATCGGGGCTGACACGAGCTTCTTCTTAAGGGTTTGGAAGCATTCTTCACAATCTAGGGTCCACTCAAACTTTACCTCCTTCTGCAATAATCTGGTCATGGGCTTGGCTATCTTCGAAAAGTTCTCGATGAACCGGTGGTAGTATGCGGCCAATCCGAGAAAACTCCAGATCTCGGTCATGTTTGTGGGTTGTAGCCAATTGGTCACTGCTTCCACGGTGGTTGGGTCCACAGCTATTCCTCCGGCAGATATGACATGACCAAGGAACTTCACTTCCGACAACCAAAATTCGCACTTGCTGTATTTGGCGTATAATTGTTGTTCCCTTAGCTTCCTGAGGGTCAGACGGAGGTGAGTTTCATATTCTTCCTTGGTCTTGGAGTAGACGAGGATATCGTCGATGAATACCATGATGAACTTATCCAAGAACTCCATGAATACATTGTTCATCATGTTCATGAAAAAGGCCGGGGCATTCATGAGTCCGAACAACATCACAGTATACTCGTAGAGTCCATAGCGGGAGGTGAAGGCGGTCTTGGGGATGTCTTCTTCCCTAATCCTCAATTGGTGATACCCTGACTGGAGGTTGATCTTGGAGAACACCAAGGATCCTTTCAATTGATCGAACAGGTCATCGATCCGAGGCAGTGGGTACTTGTTCTTGATGGTCACATCGTTCAGGGCTCTATAGTCCACGCACATTCTTTTGGTCTTGTCCTTCATGGCGAAGATAACCGGTGCACCCCAGGGCGAGGTACTCGGTCGGATATACCCTTTTTGCTCTAGGTCTTCGATGTTGCTCTTGACTTCGGCTAATTCATTGGCAGCCATCCGGTATGGGCGCTTGGAGATTGGAGCGGTCCCGGGGACAAGCTCGATTCTGAATTCGATGTCCCGTTTAGGGGGCATTCCTGGTAGGTCCTCTGGGAAGACGTCCATGTACTCCTTGACTACGGGCACTTCTTCCAGGGCTAGCGAGTGGAGGGACACCTCACGAGGTTTTGGTTGGTCATCCAAAAGGGGACGGCTTCGCCTTCGGAGTTGGTCACAGTTATGGACTTGTTGGCGCAGTCGATCACTCCATTGTGCTTCATCAACCAATCCATCCCCAGGATCAGGTCGAGTCTGGTGCACTCGATGAGGACTGGCTCGGCCGAGAATAATATTCCTTGAATCTCTATCCTTACCTTAGGGCTGAATAGGTGGGCTAAGGTTTTCTTGCCGGGGGTGGCAATCATCATGGGGATGGGTAGAGGGAGCACTTCCAACTCATTCATTTTCACAAAGTCTTCAGATATGAAGGAATGTGTTGCTCCAGAGTCGAACAGTATTATAGCCAGTGTGGAATTTACGGTGAACGTACCGAGTATGACTTCAGGAGCTTCCTGAGCTTCCCCTGCACTGATGTGGTTGACGTGGGCACGAACCGTCTGGTTGGGTGCTACGCCTTGTGGCTGCTTGGGGTGAGGACACTGGTGCGAGTAGTGCCCTTCCTTCCGGTAGTTGAAGCAGACAACCGGCTTTCCTTGGCGGTCCCTCATGATCGGGTCCTTAGCGGCCGGCGTCGGCTGAGCGGCTAAGCTGGTGGAGTGTGGCGGGGGGACGAAGCGGGGCCTCTGAGGGTTCGCCTGATGATGCTTGAACACAATCATCTTCCTCTTCTTGAGATCCAACTTATTTTGCTCAGTCTCCTGGATGAGTGCTTTATTCACCAACCGTTGAAAGTCGGCGTAGTCAGTGGCGACGAGCTGAATGGACAGCTCATCCTTAAGTCCCCGGAGGAACTTATCCTGGCGAAGGGCGTCGATTCGCACCTCTTCTGGCGCGTAGCATGCCAGACAGTTGAACTCATGGAGATACTCCATGACAGTTCGGCTGCCTTGTTGTAGGTCATAGAACTCCTGCTATTTAACCGCGATGACTCCGGCGGGGACGTGGGCGGCGTGAAAGGCGATGGTGAACTCCGCCCAAGTCACCACATGGTCCTCCAGCTGGGACTCATGGTAGTTGTGCCACCATTCTGTGGTGGGACCCTAGAGTTGATGAGTGGCGAACGCCACTCTCTCCTAGTCAGTGCAGGGGAGGAGGTCCAACTTCTTCCCGATGGTGTGGAGCCAATCTCCGGCCTCCATGGGGTTTGTGGTGCTGGAGAAGATAGGGGGTCGCACGCGCAAAAACTCTGAGAGTTGGGGCGCGGGTGCGGGGGCTGGTGCACGTGGGACGGGCTCCACGTTCTGCTGGTGCAGCCGGTCCAACTGTGCTTGTTGGTGCTGCATTTGGGTGAGGAGGGCGGTAATCAGCTGGTTCTGATTCGCCATCATTTCTGCCAAGGTGGGATGGTTGGCGGATGGCGGCCCAGTCTGACGTTGGCCCGTTGCGCCCAGTTGGGCACAACACTTCTGGGCAAACCGTTGCTTGCCCCTTCTCCGTTGTTGGACCCGGTGTTCTGATTATCGGCCATTTTCTGAACATACAAGATTCTCAATCATAAGAGAAGGATTTTGAAATGAATATTTAGTCAAAACAGCCCAAAGGGGCTCATGCATATATATAAGTGGTATGAAAGGTTAATTACATCAATGCTTTTATTCAAACCCACCTACCACACAAGTCGTTGCAGGTGGTACCACAAAATTATTAACATCAAACAACGAAAGCTACCGCCTACTCGTCATCTGGGGCGGTCTTCGTGCTCTCGGAACCACGAGGGTCCTAAGGGACGGTGGGCTCGAGAAAATTCTCGATGATGGGGTCGGAGACGATGGCGGGGCGCGAAGTAGGAGCGCTGGAGCTGGACGGTCCGGCGGACGTGGGGTGTGGTGGGATCCTCTTGGGGCGAGGGGCAGGCTCGCGGATGGGCTTCTTCCTCCTCGGGACGAGGGGAACCATCTCCGCTATGTCCTTCTGCAGCTGTATTATCTTACGCTGCAACTCGCCATTTTGCTGGATCAAGTTCTTCGTCTCCTGGCGAAGGAACTCGACCGCCTCATGGTGCTCCTCGGCATCAAGCACAACCTCTCTATGGAGATTTTCCATGGCCTGAAGAAGACGTGTATGCCGGGCCATGACCGGATCACGATCGGAGTGAACTCCGATGTAGATGCTGCGGTGGGCACCGGGAGTGCGCTTCGGCATGAGCCGGAAGGACGTGTTCTGAAGACGATCATCGTAGATCATCCTCAGCTCCATGAGGGCTTGGAGGGCGACGCGTTGGCATGCGACGTCGAAGGTTGGGCCTCCAAGTGTTGCCGTGAAGAATGGCAGGTGCTCGCCGGATCCATGGATAGTAAGGGAGACGTCGCAGGGTCTTGCGAACTCTTCCATGTACATGCCGTGGAACTCGGGCTCGAAGAGGAACCCAAGGAAGGTGACCATCATTTGGAGCTCCCTGACGAAGCCCTCGAAGTGGCGGCAGAAGCTGTGCACTTGGTAGACCGGCATCTACAAAAACAACAAGTTGAAGGAAAGTGAGGGGAGAAACAAAGTTATAAAGTAGGTTTTCGTGAAATAGTTTTTATGCAGCTAAGGGCTAGGCTGGTCAGTTTGGCTTCCTACAGTCAAGTCGGCTCTGATACCATCTTGTGACGCCCCGATTTAACAAATCGGAACATTATTGAATTTCCAAAGAAAAACAATAATACAAGAGGTTCATCATGCGACACGTACATACGAGCAATCATCCGTGGTACGCAGACCACATTATTACAAAAGAGTAAGATTAAAATAAGCAAATAAAAGCATGACGAACGCCCTTTTCAGGATCTTCTTCTCGACTGGGTCGCTACTCCAGACCATCTTCCTCGTAGTAGGCATCCTCTGAATGGTGTGTCCAACGGGTATGAGTACAAAAAGTACTCAACAAGCTACCGCAAATGCAATAGTAATGCAAGGTGATAACAAAGGAAGGATAATGGCTAAAAGTGCGGAAACATACATTTTTTTGTTATTGCATTTAGTGTAGTCAAATTTAATCATGCGGAATAATAAACATGAACATCATAATAACATCTAACTTGAGGAGTACATTTTCCCTCCTCGCACAACAATCCTTACATGTCAAACCATCATGCTCACTCATTAAAAGTAAACTAACTGTGGGATGTCACGCAACCCGCCCTTGACCGTGGGCTCGACTTTTCGAAAAGATGTATGACTCTGATCAGAGTGTACCACCGTACCCACAAGGCACGCACTCATCCCATACACCAAAGTGTAACGAGATGACCCATACCACGGGAACTCATGCCAAAACCTCAACATGAAATGCTCCAAACGATAACCACCCGCTCTAGGTTTCACCGGCGCGCCGGGCCGCATTCTGGCTAACGTCAAACCCCCTTTTGCGCCACGTCGGTACAAGCCACCCGCAGGTGCTGCTTGACCCATCTCCAAGTGGTGGCCTCAGTTTGGAACACTCCATACCTTAGTTAGGACTTACCCACTAGACTTGTAGTTAGTACGGAAGTGTATTGCAACAGATCCCGTAGACCGGTCCTTATAGTGCCCCGGGTGCTACCGACCAATGCCCTAGCTTGCACCCAGAACCCACCATGCATACACTCACAACCAAAACTCTATCACCAACAGCATTCCAGAGATGAGAATAACGGGGATCATATAGTAGATTCCAATCACTACGACTCATTTTTAATCATATAGTAATCATGTCGGTACATTGGACACTAGCTAATAGTACTAATAATATGGTGACAAGGAGTTTAGGCTAGATAGCATGGCTTGGGTTGCACATCAAGGTCGGGGGATCCTAATAAATATATTGTAAGGGTTTCATTTGACTAATGCATTTATATCCTATGTGTTTTAGCGATAGTTTAGTAAAACATGGGTTCAATATGCTCAAAAGATTGGTTTGGTGACTTGCCTTGTTCGGCGAAAGGCGAGGGAGGGACTTCCGGGATGTACTCCGGCTCCTCGGCGACGTCGTAGTCTTTTCGACAAAAGTAATAAACATAACATTCAATAAACATTCCAAAATCACATAATAAGCATATGGGTTTTGATTAGGTTTAAATTAAGAAAAATAAGTTATTAAGTTTCTGAAAATTATTATATGAATTTTTAATATGGACTTTTGATGGAGTTAGAGATTTCTACAAAAGAAATAAAAATATGCTCCTAATATATTTTAAACTTCCCATTAAGTAATAATAGAAAGTTCAGATCAACCTACTGTTTCCATTATACAAAAATGAAGAGGATAAAAGATAAATCTTTGTAAAGTTGCATTATGGACATATATTAAAGTGTATTTGAATACTTTATAAAATAAACATAAAATACTCAAAATAAACCTACTGTTTTTATTGTACAAACATGAAGAGAATAAAATTATAAACTTTCTCGAATTGAAATGGTAATTTTTGGAGTTAAAATGCGCAAGATATGAATTTTAGAAGTTTAAAACTATTTCTGAATTTAAATTAAATCCAAAAAAAGGCGTCGGTCCACGGTGAACCAGATTCACCGTGAACCCGCGCACTGTGTGCGTGCGTCGGATCCAGATCCACCGTTGGATCGCGATCGGGAAGCCATGGGTGAGGCGGGGGCGTTAAGTGGACGCGGACGGCAACAATTAAAACGCCGAACCGATACTCATTGTGTGGCTCAGATCAAATGAGGGTTTTAAATAGAAATGGATGGCTCAGATTGAATCATACCGATTCGTTGAGATCCAACGAATCTGATTAAACCGCGAGAACGGCCTAACCACCACCGTCGGATCTATATCGCACGACCGAGATCGAATCCGACACGGCGCGGTTACTTAGCCCATGCCGGTCGTCTTCTCCGTTGACGGTGAGGGTCTAGCGACTACGACGAGTGATGGCGGTCGGTTCTAATGGTTAAAATGGAATCAGTACATCGCGTGGCCAGCGACGAGATGGGGCGGCGGAGGCGTTCGGGTCCTCGTCGGCGATGGCGTTCTGTCGGGGTTCAGTGGCGACAGAGGGGTGGACGAGGTCGGGGTGATGTCGGTGATCACACGGGTGCGGTCACCGAGGGTGGAAGAGGTCTTTGGCGACGGCAAATGATGGCTGGAGTGCGGGCGGTGGAGGGGTGTTAAAAACCGGGGCGTGGGCGTTCTGTTCGTTCTCGCAACGAGTGAGCGTAGGGGTCTAACGCGGTGATGACCAAGGGCTTAAATAGGAGCGCCGGTGGGGTCCGAGGAGGGGGGCGCAATTGGGGAAAGACCGAATTTAAAATGGCCTTAACGCCGGTGAGCTCGGTTGCGAGGGGATACACTGAACCTGGACGCGATTCGGCTGGTTTTAAAGGGGGAAACGGTCGGCGGGACGCGGGGAATTCATTGTCGGTGACGGATTAAAGGGAGGGGGCCGGTGTGGGCGGATCCGAGGCGGGATTAGGGCTTCGGCCAGCGAGGGGGGGGGGGGATTTGGGGGCGGATCCCGCGGAGACGACGAGTCTGATGAGTGGGGGCCACCGGTCAGTGGGCGCGAGACAAGGGCGAGGCGACCGACGGGTGGGGCCAAAGTGTTGGGCGCGCGCGCGGAGGGGGAGAGGTCCTTTGACGGGTGGGGCCCGTCTATCAGTCCGAGGCGCGGGGAGGGAGTGGGCTGGGCCATCAGGGGGAGGGAGAAGAGGGGGAAGGGGGCCGTTACTGTTTCGATCATTTACTGAATAAAAATAATTGCAGAAATTAGTTTAAAATATTTGGGCTACCTCTAAGGGAGATAAAAATTCTCAAAATATATCTTGGCCTTGGGATCACATACAAAATTTTCTAGCCCCTGGTTTGGATGTTTTATCTAGGTTCTAGTTCAATAAATGTTAGAACGGCATTAAAGGTATTTCAAAATAATTTATTTCCAGAAAAACATATTAAATGGTATTTTTTTATTTCTCTGAAAATTTGGGGTGTTACAGATTGGTACCTGCTCGTAACACTTAGAGCATATGACACATCTGGGCGTGTACACAACATGACATACATGATGGATCCAATTGCGGAGGCAGACGAGATCACACTCATCTTCTCTAGCTCATCAGGTGTCACAACACACCGAGTCTTACTAAGAGAAATACCATGTGACATTGGCAGAAAAACCCTTCTTAGAATTCTGCATTTTGAACCGTTTCAAAACCTTGTCAATGTACATACTTTGGCTTAATCCAATTAACCGTTTTGATCTATCTCTATAGATTTTTATGCCCAAAATGTATGCTACTTCTCCAAGATCTTTCATTGAAAAACTATTTTTCAGTGAAGTTTTAACAACATTCAACAAAAGAATGTTGTTTCCGATCAACAACATGTCATCCACATATAGGAACAGAAACACAATTGAGCTCCAACTAGCCTTCTTGTAATCACAAGGTTCTTCTTCGTTCTTGATGAAGCCAAACCCTTTGACTACTTCATCAAAGCGAAGATTCCAACTCTGAGAAGCTCGCTTCAATCCATAAATGAACTTTAGCAACTTACAAACTTTCCTCGCATGCTTAACCTTCGGCTAATCTTCTGAAGCAGGTTGACGCGGGCTTCGAGCTGACCTTCGTTGGGCTGCACTAAGGCTTCCTTCCGGAATTGGATTTCTTTAAGGGGTCCGGCCAGAGGACTGCTTGCCCCAACTTCGGCATAAAACCATCTCAGAACCCAATCAGTATACCATCTGGCATTGATGGCCTTGGCAGGAAACTGAAGGGCATACTCATCTCGAAGCCTAAAGTTGATACTACCGAAGGCTACTACTACTTTTTCACCTCCGGGGCCTACGAAGGTCTTTGGTTGGCATGTTGCTCTATGAAGTGCAGCGAAGATCTCTGCCCTCCCCTCACAACCTTCGGCTCTCAATGCCCATTCGAAGATAGCCAGTCTAGCTACTGCATTCGGAGATAATTGAGGGAGGGTGACATGGAATAGATCGAGTACCTCCGCTAGGAAATCTACTGCAGGAAGGCCCAAGCCGGCTTCGAAAACAACTACTTCTCCGGGCCTTGGTGACGGAATAAGCTCTTTACCGGGCTTGCGGATCATCACTCCAGTACTAATTTTCCCTTCTACTGCGATTGCCAATGACTCTCTCTTGCAGGTAGAAGGCCCCAATTGGAAAGATTGATCCAAATATTTTGTTGATGGCGGGCACATACCTTGATCGTCGACATTTTGGGGATTTCTCCCTCCTGCCGCCACGGATGTCGCTGCAGATGCCGGAGGTGCCGTCGCCATTGCTGCCGCCGCTGCTGCAGCTTGCGGCCTGCTGCCTAGCCAAAGCTGAAGGCCCCGCACCTTTGGTCTTCACCATTGCAGTCACTGGGTTGTTTTGGAGAAACTAGAGGCTAGGGGTCAAGAACTCAAAGGGCTCAAAAGGTTTTTGATTGCGAGAAAGCGGTGAAAAGGTAACCGGGTAGGTTCTATACCTTCTATTTATAGCCTAGATTTTACTTTTTTACCGTTAGTCCATGCCGTTTCGCATTCCTGCCGTTACTTTTCTCCGAAATTAATGCATTCTACAGTTTCCGTTAGAAACAGAAAGCTAATGGCTATTTTCTCTAAGTCTAAAAGACTTTCAAACTTTCTGAGTCGGTTCTAAGATAGTTCGAAAAGCAATTATCCTAAGACTGATTCGGAGTTTATATCTTCATGCATTTCAGAGATGAACTAAAAACCAATAACCCCTATGTTTGGTTATCTTTTCCTTCCGTATACTGCTCTCCTAACGTTACAGGTTAAACGGAGAAGCGTATTCGAGGGGCTACTGTTGGGGGAAAATATCTCATCTTTGGGGTTATTGCCGAAACAACATAAAGGCAGACAGCGGATTCGAAGGTTCCCAGACGTTCATCTTCGAAGATACCCGAAGTCAAGTTCGAAGTACGAAGATAGGCATTGGTTTGGAGTACATCTTCGAACTAAGGCTTTTCAAGATCTTTTCCGCCAGCTAAGATGGAAGATTTATCTTCTATCTCATTAGATTAGTCTTTTACCATTTTAGCCCTATTAAGGGAGCCGAATAGTTTCCACTATGTCGGTTGTAATAGAGGGGTAAATAGGTCTTTTCCTTAAATATTTGGGCCTATAAATACCCCCCATTTCACCCTGTAATAGGGACCGAATACAAGTTATTCAATACACACATTCGAACTATTCTAAGTTATTATCCTTTCGGAGGCTTAGAACAGTTCTCTTCGCAAACACTTCATTTGTTAGTTTCTATTCTACAGAAACCTGTTAGCGTAATCTTTTACGCCAACACATAGCGACAGGTGAAAATGTTTCATCATAATCAACACCTTGAATCTGTTTGAAACCTTTCACCACCAATCGTGCCTTATAGATGTGAATATTTCCATCAACGTCTATCTTTTTCTTGAAGATCTATTTGCACTCAATGGTTTTTACAGCATCGGGTGGATCAACCAAGTTCCAAACATAGTTAAATCGCATGGACTCCAACTAGGATCCAATGGCTCTAAGCCATTTCTTAGAGTCTGGTCCCATCACTGCTTCCGCATAGGTCTTGGGCTCGTCGTTTTCCAACAACAACACGTCGCGATGCCTAGTGGTCAAAAACATGTACCTATCTGGCGCATGGACTACTCTCCCAGACCTTCGTGGGGCTGGCGCATCCATAATAGGGTCAGTAACATCTTGTGCCTCATGCTCTGGTTCAGTGGGATCTGGAACACTTTACAGTAGCTCTCGAACCTCTCCGAGATGCACCGTCCTCCCACTGACTCCTTTTGAGAGAAACTCTTTCTTAAGGAATACACCATTCCGAGTGACAAACACTTTGCCCTCCTCTCTATTATAGAAATAATATCCTTTAGTTTCCCTAGGATACCCCAGAAAGAAGCACTTGTCAGACTTAGGATTGTGCTTATCAGACGTCATACGTTTGACATACGCCTCACATCTCCAAATCTTTTAAAAAATACAAACTGAGACGCCTCCCAGACCATATCTCATATGGCATCTTCTCTACTGACTTAGATGGAACTCTATTAATTGTGAAAGCTGTGGTTTCTAGAGCGTCACCCCAAAAGGATAATTGAAGATCAGCGTGACTCATCATGGACTGCACCATATCCAACAAAGTGTAGTTTCTCTGCTCGGACACCCATTCCATTGAGGTGTGTCGGGTAGAGTCAGCTGTGGAACAATTCCACACTACTTCAGATGATCACTAAACTCATGGCTCAAATATTAACCCCCACGATCCGATCGTAGAAATTTAATTGTCTTGCACATATGATTTTGTACCTCATTCTGGAACTCCTTGAACTTTTCAAACGATTCCCACTTATGCCTCATCAAGTAGACATAGCCCTATCTACTAAAGTCATCGGTAAAAGTAATAAAGTATTAAAATCCTTTCCTAGCTGTGTGACTCATTGGACCACACACATCAGTACGTAGTATGGCCAAAATCTCACTCTCCCTCTCACTCTATCTAGTGAAATGCATCTTTGTCATTTTGCCAAGTAAACAAGACTCGCATGTGTGATATGATTCAAAATCAAATGACTCCAAAAGTCCATCACTATGGAGCTTCTGTACACGCTTCTCATTTATATAACCCAAACGACAATGCTAGACGAAGGTGGGAATCAAATCATTGATTCGTTGTTTCTTAGTACTAATGTTATAAACGTGTGCATCGTCAAGACTTAGAATATACAATTCATTCACTAATGGATAAACACCATAGAGCATGCCATTCGAAAATATTGAACAACTCTTGTTCTTTATTACGAATTCAAAATCATCTTCCTCTAAACATGAAGAAGAGATAATGTTTCTACCTAAGGCGGGAATGAAATAATAATTAGTTAACTCCAAAACTAATCCTGATGGTAGCGACAGTGAACTAACACCGACGGCCAACGCTGCAACCTTTGCACCATTCCCGACGCGGATATCCAGCTTGACACCTGCACACTTTCTTACTCTACTCAGCCCCTACA
This sequence comes from Zizania palustris, assembly GCA_019279435.1. Taxonomy (NCBI): domain Eukaryota; kingdom Viridiplantae; phylum Streptophyta; class Magnoliopsida; order Poales; family Poaceae; genus Zizania; species Zizania palustris. Next base: position 64,937,117 of record JAAALK010000288.1, on the reverse strand, counting down.
ACGATTTGCAAGTATGAATCATCGATCTGGTATCAAATACCCATGAATTATTTGGACGAGTAGCAATATAATTTCAATAACATTAATACCTAAAGCGGAAGTCCCACTTCCCTTCTTGTTTTTCTCCTCTCCAATGCCTAGGCTTGTGGCAATGGTGGCACACATGAGAGTTGACAGGACCAGACCTGGACTTTCTAGTCGGTATAGACTTCACACTAGAGATCGCATCTGTAGTCTTAGACTTCTTCCTCCTCCTCTTCTTGCCCTCATTCTGAATAACCATCACATGGTTTGGAGTCTTCCAGATACTCTCCAGTCCAATCATGTTATAATTCATGATGAACGACTCAAACCTCAGTGAGAGCGACTTTAGAATAACATCAATAGCGAGGTATGGATCCAGTGGAGTGCACAATCTCTCTAGAGTCTCTACGCAACCAATCATCTTGATCATGTGAGGGCTCACTGGGCCCCCTTCAGCCAGCCTACTACCAAGCAAGCATTTAGACACATTGTATCTTTCTGCCCTTGCTTGGTCCTAAAACATGCCCTTAAGCCCTACGATCATATCGTAAGCATCACGTTCCTCATACTGTTTCTAAAACTGAGAGGACATGTAGGCAAGCATTAGAGAGCTGACATCCATGGAATCACTAGCATGCTTCTCATAAGCACGCTTATCTGCTATAGAAGCATATTCTCCTCGTTCATTAGGGTGAGGTTCCTCTAGAACATATTCCTTTTTCTCTTGCCTGAGAATAATTCTCAAGTTTTGATACCAATCCATAAAGTTTGTTCTAGACAATTTATCTCGTTCAAGAATAGATCGCAAATTAAAAACTGGAGTGCTCTTAACAGTAGACGTAGTAGGTGCCATGATCTACAAAAGATTAAATACGATGTTTAGCAGTATGCCATGTTTATCTTCTATCCAATAAAAGATGTTTGTCGCGCCCCGATTTAAAAAAAAATCAGGACTTTATTGAAATTCCATAGAAAATCAATAAAACAAGACGTTCATCATGCGACCACGTACAATACGGGCAATCATTCACGGTTCGTAGACCGCATTAATACAAAAGTGATTAAAGGTGAAAAGAAACTAATAAAATAAGGGTCCTAGATGAACACCTCCTTCCAGTCTCGCCTTGACTGGGTCACTACTCCAGACCTTCATCCTCCTCGTAGTAGACTGGCTCTGATGTTGTAAGTCAACGGGGTGAGTACAGATGTACTCAGCAAGCCACCGAATGCAAATATAATGCAAGATAATAACAAGGGGGATAGTGGCTAATTTTGCGGAAGCAGCATAATTGTAAAGCTTTAAATGTGAGCAATTTATTAGTACGGAAAAATAAACATGTGCATGTGTATCATCATCTTCTAACTCGAGGGGTATAGTCAGCCCCACCTCGCTCAACAGTCCTTACGTTCCATGGATAACTTGACCATTCAAACATTTGTAAACTAACTGCGAGTAGTCACACAACCCGCCCTTGACCGTGGGCTCGGCTTTTCGAAAAGATTGAATTACTCTGATCAGAGATGTACCACTGTACCCACAAGGCACGCACTCATCACTTACACCAAAGTGTAACGAGATGACCCATTTCACGGGAACTCGTGCCAAAACCTTCCATATAGTCCTCCCCGACTCAATAGCACCCTCTTATGGGTTTCATATGGTGTCCCGACGCATCGGAGCCCCACCATACCCCCCTTGAGCCTCGTCGGTACAAGTCGCCCGCAGGCTAGCCCCTTGCCCCCTCCTCTATGGTGCATCAAGCCGGAGTATTCCATACTTCCAGTTAGGACTTACCCATTAGACTTGTGGTTGGTACGGAAGTGCTTTGCAACAGATCCCGCAGACCGGTCCTTATAGTGCCCCGGGTGCGACAAACCAGTGCCCGAGCTTGCACCCGAAACCCACCATACTTATAACCTAGCCAACTCCAACCGAGTCCAAAGACGAGAATAACAGGGAAATTCATATACAGAATCCAGCTATCTACGACTCGTTCTTTTTAACCTATAGCAGTTGTGCCGGTACATTGGGCACTAGCTAATATTTTTATAGTAGAGTGACAAGGAGTTAAGGCTCAATAAGCATGGCTTGGGTTTGCACACAAGGACAGGGATCTAATAAATATAAGTGTAAGGCTTGAATATTTGACTAATGCAATATTAACCTATGGGTTATAGCGATAAGTTATTAAAACATGGGCTCAATTATGATCAACTGTTTCCACAGAGACGGTCGATGACTTGCCTTGATCAGCAAAGGGGGATGGAGGAACCTCGGGGTAGAACTCCTGCTCCTCGACGAACTCGTAGTCTTCTCGATACGGAAAATAAACAATACATTCAATAAACAGATAAAATCCACCAAATAACAAACATACATATTTGTGGGTTTTATTATGTTGAATAAAGCTTCATTATTCTGATGTTTGGTGAATAAACAATAATCTTATTTTTCTCAAGGCTTTTCTCATTTATTTTCCTGAATTATAGTTTATCCCTAAGGGGTTTTTATTCTTTTATTTCCTAAAAATATTTTGGGTAACAGTAACATACTGTTTTTATTGCATTAATGTGTAGAGAATATTATTCTGGATTTAACAAAATTTGAATGGTGAAATTCGGAGTTAAATTGAGCAAGATATGAATTTTTGAAGTTTAAACAATTTTCTGAAATTTTATTTAAACAGAAATGGGCTCTGGTCCACGGTGAGCCAGACCCACAGTGGACCGCGCTACTGTGCGCGTGGACCGGCCGATCCAGGGCCGTAGGATCCAGATCTGGCGGCTGAGCGCGAGGCGGGAGGGTTTTAATGAAATCGGACGGCTCAGATTAAAACGTGGCGAAAGGGTATACGTGGACGCACCAGATTGATCCTGGGGTTTAAGTAACGATCGACGGCTGCGATCGCCCCATACCCCTTTGACCAGATCTACGGGTGGGATTTAATCTGTGCCCTTCGTTCGCGATCGTGCGGCTCAGATGGAATCCAGCACGACACGCGCTAAGGGGTCGAGTACCGCCTTCGTCTCCGGCGACGGCGGGCTCGGGTGCGGCCACGGTGGCGACGGCGAGGGCTTAGGGGCCTAGCTAGGGCCAAAAATGGAACGCGGGGAGGATAGCGACCACGATGGTACCTCTGGCGGCGACGGAGGGCGACGGACGGCGGCCGGCGGCGAGGGTAGACGAAGTAGAGCGTTCGGGTGCTTGTCGGCGATGGTGATCCGGCGGTGTCCACGGCCAACGGGAGGGTGGCCGAGGATGGGCGGTGGTCGACGATCACTCCGGTGGCGGTGGCTAGGGCGAAGGGGGTCAGGATCGACGGCGATCGCTCGCCGGAGGTGGAGCAGAGCCGAAGCTCGAAGAAGAGGGCGACGGCGCTCTGGAAGGCTTCGGTTAGGGCTTAGGAGGTGTGGGCGGAGTGCGGTGAGCCGAGGGGTTTTTATAGGGGTCACCGGCGATGTATAAGGCAGGGCAAACGGAGGAAACCCGAAGGGTTTCTCTTTTTGCGCCGGCGAGGGTTCCATCTGCGTGGGCGAGCTTCCATTCCTGCTAAAACGCGTGGCTTGAAAATGGAAGGGGGTCGGCGGTGCTTGGGGAAAGTGATCCGAGGGCGATCGAGCGAGATCGGCGGCCGGTGGCGTGGAAGCAGAAGGCAATCGCCGGAGAGGGGAAGGGGAGCGATCCCCTTCCATCGAAGACGAAGGATCTGACAGGTGGCCCCCACCTGTCAGCGACCGAACCAGAAAAGGAAGGGCCGACAGGCGGGCCACGACTGTCAGTGGGTGAACGCGGGCGCACAGAGGCTGACTGGTGGGGCCGAGGCGGGGTGCGAGCGGGAGGAGAGAGGGGAGCGGCGCCGACAAGCGGGACCCACTCGCCAGAGAGAGAGCAGTGATGGGCTGTCTTTGCGGATATCCGGTAGGGTCAGTATCGGTGCAGACACCAAACGGGTCTTGAGAGTGCGGAAACTTTCCTCGCATTCCGGAGTCCATTCAAACTTCTCTCCTTTCTGCAACAACTTGGTCATTGGCTTGGCTATCTTAGAAAAATTCTCGATAAATCTTCGATAATATCCGGCCAAACCCAGAAAACTTCGTATCTCAGATACGTTCGTGGGTGGCAACCAATCCGTAACTGCTTCCACGGTGGCAGGGTCTACTGCGATTCCTTGCGCAGAGATGATGTGTCCAAGGAACTTTACTTCTGCCGTCCAAAACTTGCATTTGCTGTACTTGGCATATAATTGGTGTTCCCTTAGCTTTCCTAAGGTTAACCGGAGGTGAGTCTCGTGTTCTTTCTGGTCCTTGGAATAAATGAGGATGTCGTCTATGAAGACCACGATGAACTTGTCCAAATACTCCATGAACACTTTATTCATCATATTCATGAAGAATGCCGGGGCGTTGGTCAATCCAAAGGACATAACTGTGCACTCATATAATCCATAACGGGTGGTGAAGGCAGTCTTGGGTATATCCTCCTCTCGGATCCTTAACTGATTATAACCAGAACGCAAGTCGATCTTCGAGAATACGGTAGCTCCTTTTAGCTGGTCGAAGAGATCATCGATCCGAGGTAACGGGTACTTATTCTTGATTGTTACCTCATTCAAGGCGCGATAATCCACACACATACGCTTTGCCTTGTCTTCTTTCTTCTCGACGAAGATGACGGGAGCACCCCATGGCGATGTGCTGGGTCTGATGTAGCCTTTCTTCTCGAGATCCTCCAACTGCTGCTTCATCTCAGCTAATTCATTGGCAGCCATTCAGTATGGTCGCTTATAAATAGGAGTGGTTCCGGGCACCAAGTCAATCCTGAACTCGATGTCCCTCTTAGGTGGCATCCCTGGTAGATCCTCTGGGAATACATCCGGGTACTCACTGACTACTGGTATCTCCTCCAAGGTAATCTGATGTAGTCTTGTCCTTCCGGCCTTCATGCTGGGCATCTGGAATGTGACTATAGTCCCTTCTTCATTAGTCACAGTCACTTTTCTCTGGGCACATTCTATCACACCTTGGTGTTTATTTAGCCAATCCATCCCTAGAATGAGATCCAAACCTTGACATTCTATTAGAATGGGGTCGGCCCAAAATATCGTGCCTTGGATATCTACCCATACCCTTGGACTAAAGGAACAAGCGAGTGTTTGCTTGCCCGGGGTAGCTATCAATACTGGCCTGGGTAGTTCACTTATGTCCAGGGCATTATTTTCCACAAAAGCAGTCGATATAAAGGAGTGGGTAGCTCCGGTGTCAAATAATACCACTGCAAGTGATGAATGAACCATAAACTTACCCATGACAATCTCTGGTGCAGCCTGGGCTTCCTCGGCGGTGACGTGGTTCACCTTGGCGCGGACGGCGGGGTTGGAGGCGACGCCTTGTGCACGGTTGGGATGGGGGCACTAATGGGAGTAGTGTCCCTCCTGGCGGCAGTTGAAACATACTACAGGCTTGCCATGCCTGTCTCTCAAAACTTCCGGCTTCTTGGCCAGGGCAGCTGGGACGATTGGTGCGGCGGGAGCGGGACGAGGTTGGCTGGCTCCGGCATTGGCGGCTGGTGGCGCCGGACGGTACACTGGGCGGGGGTGGTACTGCTGTGCTGGTGGTGGTGGAGCAAAACGGGGTCTCTGGGCCATGCCCTGGTTTTGCCTGAAGGCAATCATGCGCTTTTTCTTCAGGTCGACCTTGTTCTGCTGGGTCTCCTGCATGATCGCCTTGTTCACCAACTTTTGGAAGTTAGCGAAGTCCCCAGAGATGAGTTGTAAAGACAACTCGTCCTTCAGTCCCCGGAGGAACTTAGCTTGCCTGGCCGCATCAGTACGGACCTCCTCAGGTGCGTACCTGGCCAACCTGTTGAACTCATGTAGATATTCTGTTACGGACCTGCTCCCCTGCTGCAGGTCCCTAAACTCCTGTTGCTTCTGAGCTACAATGCCGTCGGGGATGTGAGCGGCACGGAAAGCAGCTGAGAACTCTGCCCAAGTGTGGGCGTGGCCCTCGGGTAGAGTCTCGCGGTGATTGTCCCACCATTCTGCGGCGGGACCATGAAGCTGGTGGGTGGCGAAGGCCACCCTCTCCTGCTCAGTGCAGGTCAGGAGGTCGAGCTTCTTCTCGATAGCTCGCAACCAATCCCCAGCCTCCATGGGGTTGGTGGTGCTTGAGAAGGTCGGTGGGCGAACTCGGAGAAACTCCGAGAGCTGCGACGCGGGAGCGGGAGCTGGAGTGGCAGGTCGGGGCAGCTCGGGCTGTTGGTGGAGGCGGAAAAGATGCGCCTGCTGCTCTTGCATCTGCTGCTGCTGCTGCATCTGGTGCAAGAGGGCTGAGACCAGCTGGTTCTGGGTGGCCATCATCTCAGCCAAGGTGGGGTGATTGGCAACCGGGGCTTGCCTTTGCCCGGTAGCTCCCCATTGTGGCAGGTTGCCACTATCCCCTCCGTTCTGAGGAGCGTCTGAACCCTGAGTGTTGGTCATCCTGGAGTTTTCAAAGTATACACATTTATTTTAGTGAACTTCTTTATATTTTATTGCAAAAGGGTACCATTTCTTGCGGTTACATTTATTTAATTCTTCATTCATGCCTTATGTTTTGACATGAATGCTAATACAAACAAGCAATAAAAATAACAATCAATCGTAAAACTACGTCTATGGCAGCTCGGGGGACGGCTCGATCTCGGGCTCGTGGGAGGCGGTCGGGGTCGAGGAGCTGGATGGTCCAGCGGGTGGTGCGCTGCGGGAGATCCTCTTGGGCCTCACGGTGGGAATCCGAAGGGGTTTCTTCCTGCGAGGCGGAAGAGGTGCGATCTCCTCTATGTCCTTCTTCAATTCCTCGATCTGATAGCGGAGATGTGGGTTGGTGGCGACACGCTGTCGAAGGAGCTCATTTTGACGCCGCAACTCCTCTGCCTCGGCAGCCAAGCGGTGTCCCTGCTGGATGCGGCGACGAAGTTCTCCGTTCTCGCGGTTCAGATCCTCGGAAGAGTGTCGGTAGAAACTGATGGTGTCGCGCTGCCCATTGGCGTCCTGCAGCGCCTCGTAATGAAGATCATCCATGGCCTCCAACAAGCGCATGGTATGTCCAATCGCGGAATGACGCTGGGAGAGAGTGCTGACGAAGACGCTGTGGGGACTCCCTGGAGTGCGAAGAGGCACGAAGCGAAAGTCCGTGTCGTAGAGCTCGCTGTCGTAGAGCATCCGGAGCTCCGTGAGTGCCTGGAGAGCGGTGCGCTGGCTGGCAACCAGGAGGGTAGGTCCCCCTCCGCGGTAGGTGTGAGCGGTCTGAGGGGAGGGCTGGACGACGATGGTGACCTCGCAGAAGCTTTCTTCCTCGTCGGGGAAGACTCCATGGTACATCGGCTCATGCTCGAATCCGAGGAAACTGACGAGCAGGCGTAGCTCGCGAATGAATCCGGCCTCGTCACGAAGGTTCCCATTCATGGTATGAACCGGCATCTACAAAAGAGAGAAAATTTTTGTAAAAACCTCGAAAGATGAGAGGATAAGTAATCTTTTGTAAAATATAGTGAATATATATAAGTCCTAAGGTCAGGTCTGTTTGGCTTCCTACAGTCAAGTCGGCTCTGATACCATCTTGTCGCGCCCCGATTTAAAAAAAAATCAGGACTTTATTGAAATTCCATAGAAAATCAATAAAACAAGACGTTCATCATGCGACCACGTACAATACGGGCAATCATTCACGGTTCGTAGACCGCATTAATACAAAAGTGATTAAAGGTGAAGAGAAACTAATAAAATAAGGGTCCTAGATGAACGCCTCCTTCCAGTCTCGCCTTGACTGGGTCACTACTCCAGACCTTCATCCTCCTCGTAGTAGACTTGCTCTGATGTTGTAAGTCAACGGGGTGAGTACAGATGTACTCAGCAAGCCACCGAATGCAAATATAATGCAAGATAATAACAAGGGAGATAGTGGCTAATTTTGCGGAAGCAGCATAATTGTAAAGCTTTAAATGTGAGCAATTTATTAGTACGGAAAAATAAACATGTGCATGTGTATCATCAACTTCTAACTCGAGGGGTACAGTCAGCCCCACCTCGCTCAACAGTCCTTACGTGCCATGGATAACTTGACCATTCAAACATTTGTAAACTAACTGCGAGTAGTCACACAACCCGCCCTTGACCGTGGGCTCGGCTTTTCGAAAAGATTGAATTACTCTGATCAGAGATGTACCACTGTACCCACAAGGCACACACTCATCACTTACACCAAAGTGTAACGAGATGACCCATTTCACGGGAACTCGTGCCAAAACCTTCCATATAGTCCTCCCCGACTCAATAGCACCCTCTTATGGGTTTCATATGGTGTCCCGACGCATCGGAGCCCCACCATACCCCCCCTTGAGCCTCGTCGGTACAAGTCGCCCGCAGGCTAGCCCCTTGCCCCCTCCTCTATGGTGCATCAAGCCGGAGTATTCCATACTTCCAGTTAGGACTTACCCATTAGACTTGTGGTTGGTACGGAAGTGCTTTGCAACAGATCCCGCAGACCGGTCCTTATAGTGCCCCGGGTGCGACAAACCAGTGCCCGAGCTTGCACCCGGAACCCACCAAACTTATAACCTAGCCAACTCCAACCGAGTCCAGAGACGAGAATAACAGGGAAATTCATATACAGAATCCAGCTATCTACGACTCGTTCTTTTTAACCTATAGCAGTTGTGCCGGTACATTGGGCACTAGCTAATATTTTTATAGTAGAGTGACAAGGAGTTAAGGCTCAATAAGCATGGCTTGGGTTTGCACACAAGGACATGGATCTAATAAATATAAGTGTAAGGCTTGAATATTTGACTAATGCAATATTAACCTATGGGTTATAGCGATAAGTTATTAAAACATGGGCTCAATTATGATCAACTGTTTCCACAGAGACGGTCGATGACTTGCCTTGATCAGCAAAGGGGGATGGAGGAACCTCGGGGTAGAACTCCTGCTCCTCGATGAACTCGTAGTCTTCTCGATACGGAAAATAAACAATACATTCAATAAACAGATAAAATCCACCAAATAACAAACATACATATTTGTGGGTTTTATTATGTTGAATAAAGCTTCATTATTCTGATGTTTGGTGAATAAACAATAATCTTATTTTTCTCAAGGCTTTTCTCATTTATTTTCCTGAATTATAGTTTATCCCTAAGGGGTTTTTATTCTTTTATTTCCTAAAAATATTTTGGGTAACAGTAACATACTGTTTTTATTGCATTAATGTGTAGAGAATATTATTCTGGATTTAACAAAATTTGAATGGTGAAATTCGGAGTTAAATTGAGCAAGATATGAATTTTTGAAGTTTAAACAATTTTCTGAAATTTTATTTAAACAGAAATGGGCTCTGGTCCACGGTGAGCCAGGCCCACAGTGGACCGCGCTACTGTGCGCGTGGACCGGCCGATCCAGGGCCGTAGGATCCAGATCTGGCGGCTGAGCGCGAGGCGGGAGGGTTTTAATGAAATCGGATGGCTCAGATTAAAACGTGGCAAAAGGGTATACGTGGACGCACCAGATTGATCCTGGGGTTTAAGTAACGATCGACGGCTGCGATCGCCCCGTACCCCTTTGACCAGATCTACGGGTGAGATTAAATCCCGAAGGGATTTAATCTGTGCCCTTCGTTCGCGATCGTGCGGCTCAGATGGAATCCGGCACGACACGCGCTAAGGGGTCGAGTACCGCCTTCGTCTCCGGCGACGGCGGGCTCGGGTGCGGCCACGGTGGCGACGGCGACGGCTTAGGGGCCTAGCTAGGGCCAAAAATGGAACGCGGGGAGGATAGCGACCACGATGGTACCTCTGGCGGCGACGGAGGGCGACGGACGGCGACCGGCGGCGAGGGTAGACGAAGTAGAGCGTTCGGGTGCTTGTCGGCGACGGTGATCCGGCAGTGTCCACGGCCAACGGAAGTGTTGCCGAGGACGGGCGGTGGTCGACGATCACTCCGGTGGCGGTGGCTAGGGCGAAGGGGGTCGGGATCGACGGCGATCGCTCGCCGGAGGTGGAGCAGAGCCGAAGCTCGAAGAAGAGGGCGACGGCGCTCTGGAAGGCTTCGGTTAGGGCTTAGGAGGTGTGGGCGGAGTGCGGTGAGCCGAGGGGTTTTTATAGGGGTCACCGGCGATGTATAAGGCAGGGCAAACGGAGGAAACCCGAAGGGTTTCTCTTTTTGCGCCGGCGAGGGTTCCATCTGCGTGGGTGAGCTTCCATTCCTGCTAAAACGCGTGGCTTGAAAATGGAAGGGGGTCGGCGGTGCTTGGGGAAAGTGATCCGAGGGCGATCGAGCGAGATCGGCGGCCGGTGGCGTGGAAGCAGAAGGCAATCGCCGGAGAGGGGAAGGGGAGCGATCCCCTTCCATCGAAGACGAAGGATCTGACAGGTGGCCCCCACCTGTCAGCGACCGAACCAGAAAAGGAAGGGCCGACAGGCGGGCCACGGCTGTCAGTGGGTGAACGCGGGCGCACAGAGGCTAACTGGTGGGGCCGAGGCGGGGTGCGAGCGGGAGGAGAGAGGGGAGCGGCGCCGACAAGCGGGACCCACTCGCCAGAGAGAGAGCAGTGATGGGCTGGGCCAAAAAGGCTTTAGGAGGGAGTTTCAGGGTTTAGGCCCAATAAGATTAAAAATTGATTTCTGATTTAAAATAATTCCAGAAAATCGAATATTTGATTAAGGGTTGAATCACTGCTGATAAAAATTTGTAAAAATTTCTAAAATTATATTTTGGTCTCTAGTTCATCTCATAAAATTTTAGGTCCAAATTTTGAGTATTTCTCCCTGTTTGGCTTTATTTAGGCTCTTTTGTGATTTCCTCTTTAATAATAAATCCAAAAATGATTTAAATAATATTTTCTTTTATTTTAATTTCTGGGGTGTTACAATGTTCCACTATCTAAATCAATCATTTTCCCTCTCATGACTAATAGTGGCGCAAGATCCATGGTCATGCTATCTCCTAGTGAGTGTTGGCATCACTGCTAGAAGCTAGTAGACATAGGTATGCAACTCCTTGCTAATCACATCGTATGTGACTCTTGTCGTTGGAGAAGCATCCAATGCTTGACCCCAAATCCTATGCTCCAAAACCCAAAACCGTTTTGATAGCCTTGTCAAGTGAACCAACACTATATGTGCAGAAGTCCGACTTCCACCCCAACTGGTCGAGATAAAAGATAGCACCCTGCTTTGGCAGACCCACTATCAATGAGCATGAACCTTTGTGGGTGCAGCTATTGGGAAGAGCCTCGGAACTTAATTTTCTGAGGGAAAACTACTCTAGCATCGTAACATCCCTAGCGCACACAAAACATGAAAGAATAGAATAACAGGAACATAAGAAATCATCACAAACAATCATATTAACTGTGACATAGCATGGCCTTCTTCACATGGCGATCTCCATCTCCATGGCTCCCGTCATCGAGTGCATGCTCTCGGCCTCCATGAAGAGTACTAGTCCATCTCACATAGTCTATACTAATTACATGGGCCGAACCACCGCAGAAACGACATGCAAGTATCAATAAATTTCACACGAGCCTTTTGCTGTAAATAACCATGACACGCAGGCCATATTTAATTTACATTCATTGCATGCATCTCATACATCTCATTTAATAAAGGCCATGCCAGTCACGTCATTCTCTACAAAACAAAGTTAGGCGAGAAATCTACAAGTGACTAGATTCTGGATCTAAAAAACCTGGGTCATCAAGCTCGATTTTCAAAATCATGCGGGTCGGAACTTCCGATCTGGCATCGAAACTTCCGATCTCTCGGAACATCCGATCACTATCAGAACTTCCAATCCACCATTGGAACTTCCGATCACATTAGAACCTCTGATCTGCCGTGGATAGAAATAGATCTAATCTGTTTTTCCACCATGTATATCCATACACGAGGGATCCAGATCGAACACTATGCATGTAGGCTCTGATACCACTATTGGGGAATAGGGGAGCTACGGTAGCCGGTAAATTCAAAATTTTATGCCCTAGGCCCAAGACTCATGCGCGTGCAAGATCATGGATCAGTACCTTCTAGCACGAGACACGCTTGGTGCAGTGGAAGAAGATGTTGGAGTAGCGCGTCTAGCCTCTCCTCGCTTCGTCCTTGCCGTCCTTCGCCGATCCGATCGATGAAGACGGTGTAGTCGTTCGCATGTAGATGTTCACTAGCGTTGCTATTGGAGCAACACATCCACGGAGTCCACACATACAGGGATGGAGTACCTCCCACGGCAGCGTGCTAGCACCGCACCGTCGCACGTGAGAGACAGGAATCCTTAACCTCAACATTTGAGATCAAGAAAGGAAGGACAGAACTCTTGGGTGGCTAGGTCTAATTTAGGCTTATTGCTTGTCCTAAGATGTCCTCGTCCTCTCCTTATATAGGGATGAGAGCCCCTGGGTCGTGCTCATCTCGAAACCCTAAAAACCGTAATAGATCCAATCTGTTTGCCCACATTGGAAGTTCCGATACTAGATCAGAACTTCCGATACTAGATCAGAACTTCCGATAGGGTATTTTAGGTCTCTTGATACAGTACGACACGTAACAGATCCAATCTGTTATTGCCCACCTTGGAACTTCCGATACCATGTCGGAACTTTCGATTAGTACAAAAATTCCCCGATTCCAAATCGGAACTTCTGGTTTTTGTCGGAACTTCCGATACCATATCGGAACTTCCAAAGCAATATTTGCTCGCTGTATCGAGACCAGAAAATTACTAGAACTTCCAATACTTCGTATCAGAACTTTCGATCCACGGAATTTTCTTGGGCGCATCCTTCACCGATGAGCTCCAAGAAGTAGATATAGGACCTAGTGAAAGATCGAGACCAACCTTCATAAGTTCCCAACTCCCCGATGACATAAAAAATTGACTAATTGCGTTACTACGAGAATGTCGGGATTGTTTTGCATGGGAATATCATGAAATGCCAGGTTTAAGCCGATCGATTGTAGAACATCGACTACAAATAAAATAGGGATATCGACCATTCAAGCTGTAATCTCGGCAGTTCAAAGCAGAAATATACCCAGATATCAAAGCTGATGTGACAAGGTTATATGATGCAGGGTTCATAAGACCATGCCGATATGCAGAATGGGTGTTGTTGGTGTAAAAGATTACGCTAACAGGTTTTTGAAGGTTAGAAACTAACAAACAAAGTGTTTGCGAAGTAAACTATTTCAAGCCTCCGAAAGGATAATAGCTTAAAACAGTTCGAAGATGTATATTGAATAACTTGTATTCGGTCCTCATTACAGGGTAAAACATGTGGTATTTATAGGCCCAAACATTAAGGAAAAGACCCTTTTACCCCTCTATTACAACCGACATATTGGAAACTATTCGGTACCCTTAATAGGGCTAAAATGGTAAAAGACTAATCTAATGAGAAAGAAGATAAGTCTTCCATCTTAGCTGGCAAGGAAACTCTCGGGAGGGTCCAAGTTTGAAGATATACTCCGAACTAGAGTTCGCCTCCATACTTCGAACTTGATCCACTGTATTCCCGGAGTCATATGCTGGAAACCTTTGATTCAATCATCTGCTTTTGTCTTGTTACAACAATGGCTCTGAGGATGAAGTATTTTCCCCCAACAGTAGCCCCTCGAATACGCTTCTCTGCTAAACCTCTGATATTAGGAGAGCAGTATACGCAAGAAAAATAATCATGCGCAGAGACTAACAATTTTAATCAGCCTTCGAAATATGCGGAGATTCGAAACTTCGAATCAACTTATAAGAAAATTATGTTCGAACTACTTTTTAGAATTAACTTAAAAAGTCTGAAAGCTTTTTAAGCTTAGAAGAAATAGCCGTTGGCTTTTTCCTCAACGGAAATCAAGGGAATGCGTTAAGTTCGCAAAGAAATAACAGTTAGGAATGCGAAACGGCAGGACACCAAATGGTAAAAAATCGCGGCCTGGGCTATAAATAAGGGGCCCAAACCTTTCCCGAATACCTTCTCACCGCTTTCGTGCAAACAACTCAGTAGACAACCCTAGCCTCCATTCGGTCCTCTCAAGTAATCCACGCGATTTCATGGCGAAGACTAGTTTCAAGGTTCCTGGGGCGGCTTCAGCCTTGGCACGGCAGCAGGCTGCGGCTGCAGCGGCGGCGGCGACATCGGTGACGGCGACTCCGACAACAACAGTAGCAGCAATGGTGGCGCCAGGGAGAAATCCCCAACGCGATGATCCTCATGATCTCCTCCCGGCGTCGACGAAGTATGCGGATCAATCCTATTAGTTGGGACCTTCAACCTGCAAGAGAGAATCTCTCGCGGCTGCGATAGAAGGCAAGATCAGTTCAGAGATAGTGATCCGCAAACCTGGAAAAGAAGCTATTCCTTCGCCAAGGCCTAGAGAAGTGGTCGTCTTCGAAGCCTTTTTCGAAGCTGGATTAGGACTTCCGGCTGTCGACTTCCTGGCTGAGGTACTAGATTTATTCCATGTTACTCTCCCCCAACTCTCTCCGAACGTGATAGCACGCCTCTCCATCTTCGAATGGGCCTTGCGAGCTGAAGGATGTGAAGGCAGAGCAGAAATTTTCGCAGCTCTACATCGAGCTTCGTGCCAACCCAAAACCTTCGTAGGCCCTAGAGGTGAGAAGATGGTGGTGGCCTTCGAGAGTATTAACTTCCGACTTCGAGACGAGTACGCTCTTCGGTTTCCAGCCAAGGCCATCAATGCCAGGTGGTACACTAATTGGATCCTCCGATGGTTTTACACCGAAGTTGGGGCACGGAGTCGCCTAGCTAGACCTCTTCAAGACATAAACTTCCAGAGGGAAGCTCTTGTCCATCCGGATCCAGGTCAGCTTGAAGCTCGCCTTAGCCTACTTCAACGCATCAGCCATCGTTTGAGCATGCAGGATCTGGCAAAGGAGTTCATCGGACTTCAGATCCCTCCTCTGATGGCCAACTGGCCAATCACCTTCGAATAAGATACGGAAGGTGGCCTTCGAAAGATTTCTTCGAGCTCGAGCCCTGCAGGTAACATCGAAAACAACATGTTTCATATATATTTATTTGAACAAACAACCAACATCAACTTATCTTTCAGCCTCTCTAGCTCCTATGACTTCGGAGCAAATCATGCGGGCTTCGGAGAAAATTCTGGGAGTCCCGACTCCGGCCGAAAAAGAATGGAGGATTAAGTTGGTAGGTACTTGGGAGCGGTCCAACCGAGTATGGGGGCTACTCGAAGTTGTTCCTCCTCTTCTTTTGGATTGGGTGCCTTTGGAACAAGGGCCTAAGAAAAGGAAGGCCGAAGTTGGAGCCTCAACCTCTACCAAGACTCCATCGAAGAAAGTAGCCCGAAAGCCAAAAATTGTGGCGCCTCCAAGCCCAATAGCTTCGGTCTCCGATTCCTCGGAGGATGAAGGTAGAATGCTTGTTGACCTGATTGACAAGGATGCATGAGGAGCCATGCTGAATAGCGTGGGCCTCATGGCTCCAGATGTGATGAGTCATTGTCAACGATAGTCAAAGAGGACAGAAGAAGATGAGATCTGCTGTTTCTTGGGCCGCGTGTGACTCAGGTACATGGGCAGTGAGCGACTGTCGGGCAGAAGAGGCTGCGAAGTCGGGCTGGTCCAATCCGGGTGCATGGGCCAGAAGCAATAGAAGACCCACTGGGCTGTTGACCAGGACTAACTCAGGTACACGGGCGGTGAGTGATTGCCGGGCTGAGAGAGCTGCGGAATCGGGCCGGCCCAATCCGGGTACCTGGTGCAAAGCCGGTGGAGGCTTTGTCAGTTTCGGTGCAAAACTGACAACCGTCGATCTTGTATCCGACTGTCCAGAAGAGAAGCCGTAGTTGCTACGAAAGCTGAGCTTCTGGATAAGTCATCTGTAACTCTAGGCCCACAGTCAGTCAGTCGTGTCTGTAAAAATTCCTAAGGGCAGTAGAGTCTTTTCCTTTATTCTTAAGTCTGTAAAAACCCTAAGGGGCTGGTAGAATATTCCTAGTGTTGGGCTGCCTATAAATAGGACCCCAATCCCTAGGGTTTTGGACTACCCTTTTGGCTGAAATCTATTCCACTCTATTGGGTCACTTTTTGTCTCTTGCCTTGTCTCTCTCCTCTTTTACTCTTGCTTGCGCCGCCAGGAGTTCTTGCCCCTGATTGTTGCTGTTTTGCATTTATTATTGAGGTGGAGTCTCTCTCCCTCGTGTGCAACAACATCAGAGGTTTTAATGGTTTAATTTCTTCTGCATAGCAAGTTTTCCCATAATTTTTGAGGGCTCGGAAGCTTCGGTTGGGTTTGTTCTTCACGCAAGTAGTACTAGTTCTTGCTGTTGCAAGTAGTACTGCTACTATTGCTACAGTGCTCGCTGCCAGCTTTTTACCTTCTCTGCACTGCTTTTTGATCGAAGCTGACAGGTTCCAGAAACTTTTCTGGCTGTTTCTGGCGAAGCCATCATCTCAGTTTCGAAGCCCCTCAGCTCCGTGAGGCAGGCTTCGAACGTATACTCTCAAAGGCTTCGTTCGAACTTCGGACCGCATTTTTGTACTCTGTGTGTCTTGCTTCGAAGTATTTTTTAAAACTGACAGCATCTCTACTTCGAACATCTGTGCGAAGGTACTTCGACTTGAGTGCTTCGAAGTCCTCACTTCGACGGGTTTCGAAGCTGACTTCGGAGCTTGTTCCTCTGTTAGACTTCGCTTTATTTTCTCTGTCGCGTATCAGCCTTCGCCTCTCGGTTCGAAGCTTACTCCTTTCGAAGGTAGAGCTTAGGCTTCGAATTTGGTTCTCTATCGTGTGACAGGCTTCGCTTCTTTGTTCGAAGGTAGTCCGTCTGTGTGTTGTATTCGAAGTTTCCTGTTCGAGGGTTTTGGTTCGAAGTGCTCCGTTCGAAGCTGTGTCCGAAGCCTTGCCTTCGAAGTACATACTTCGAAGCAGGCTCCGGCTCTGTCATACTTCGCTTCGAAACATACTTCGCATCTTGTCACCTCGAACTAGGCTAGACCAAAACACCTTCGGCATCTTCGGCATGCTTCGCAACTGACCTCCGAAGCAGGCTTCGTCACCAATCTCCGGAGCAAGCTTCGACCAGTGAAGCAGTCTTCGTCAATCATCTCCGAAGCAGACCTCGACGGGCGAAGCAGGCTTCGCCAAGTTCCGAACAAGAGACAAATTTGGACAGTAACTTCTCATTTCACTTTACATATACTTAGATCATTTCATTGGGAAGTTTAGGCCTGATATACAGTATTCATCTGCCTAGTTGCACGTCTTTAATAGTTCTCTGTTTGTCAACAGTTGCTTCTAGGTTAGATACCTTTAGACTTAGGCCTTCTGTTTATATTCTGCTGCTTAGTCTTTTGAGGTGCGTTGGGTATTGGGAACAGGCCATTGATTCGAAAGATTTTTTAAGGCGCCCATTCACCCCCCCTCTGGTCGCTACTTTCGGTCCTACAATGCAGCCCAAGCAAATGCAAGAATTGGCGACGTTGCGAGCGTGCCAGAACTTCAAGGCAACCTTGGGCAAGTTGGGACTTCGGCTGCTCAAAAAGACTTATCGCAAGATGAAGCCCCTATGGACGAAGGTGGAGTCGAAGTTGCTGTAGAATCAACTTCGATTCTGAATGCAGCAACGACTGTGGCTCCCGAAGAGGCTCCAACAGTCAAAGATTTAACCGTGAATTCTGACTCCGACGAAGACTTTGGGGTGGCTTTTGACCTACCAAGCAGTCCGATGCTCACCTGTTGACAAGACTTCGGAGGTAAACTTCACATAATTCCTTTGTTCTTTTTCCCTGCAAAATTATACAATGTATAATACCTTTGCCTCAAAAGGATCTGTTCCTGTGGAAGAGGTCCGTTCCGAAGATACAATTCCTGGGACTTCGGCAACTCAGGAGCCAATTCCAAAAGTCATCCAAATGGGACCTAGAAAAGGTAAAGGCAAAATGGACCCTCTCCCTGCTCCGAGTTCGGGATTAACTCCATCTGAGTCGACAAACGAAGGTCAATCTATAGAGGGGGGCCAGTCTGCCGAAGTTCCTGAAGATACGGCCCAGCGCTCCGGCTCCTCGCCGAACGAAGACAACCAGAGGGCCTTGTCTATGCTCGCTCTTCTAGCTCCTTTCTTGGAGCAAAGAACCGGACTTCGGACTTTGCTCAAGCCTTTGGATCGAGCTAGCCACGAAGTCGGGGAGACAGACTTGGTAGCCATCTTGAGCGAGGCTGAGGGTTCGGAGCTTAACGCTGCTATGGAGCGTGTAGCGTACCAGGTACGAAGTATCTGCAAAACAGAATTAATCTCATATACAGATAATTTCTCACCTTAGTTTTTTCTCTTTGCAGCAAATAGTCTTGGCCCGAGCTGCGAACGTTTCAAACGAACGTGGAAACCTTCGCCTTCGAGAGGAAATCACTACTCTTCAGTGAAATCTTAATATTTCCGAAGGTCGAATTTCCCATTTAGACAACATGGTCTCAGCAGAGCGGAGGGCCAGGCAAAGCTTTGAAACTGCGAATAAGGAGCTCGAAACAGAACAAATTGTGCTTCGGGCGGAAATAGAAAAGTTGCGGGCGGAGCATGCTACGGCGGGGGCTGAACTCGTCAAGCTCCAAGAGGAAAAGGCCAAAACTGCAGAAGAGGCTAGCCACCTACTTAACCAGAAAAACTCTTTAGCTACGGAGGCAGCTAGGCTCTCCGGCGTGGTGGAAGAATTGACTTCTGCGAAGGACGCTTTACTTGACGATAAGCTGAAGTCGGAGAAGGTAGCTGCGGAGGTCATGAACCAACTCCTAAGTGTCCTAGAGTATTTCAGTACTACTGGGACACTTCCTTCAAACGATAATGTCTCCTTGCTTCGGTGGCTAAAAATGATCCAAGGAGCTGCGAAGACGATGAAGACGGCAGGCATTCGATACGGAGAACTCTCCGGACAAGTGGCTGCTATCGGCATACTTCGCTACTACGAAGATCTGGGAATAACGATAACTCCGAACGCAAAGGCGGCTCCCATTACCTTCGACGAAAACCAGCTTCTCAATCCTTCCGAAGACGTGGCCGTTGCTTGGCAAGCCTTCCAAGCTTCATGGAGAGCCGAAGGTCGCACTGCGATCAAGGCTTGGATTGATGAAGGGCAACACCAAAAGCAAGCTCGGTTGCAAGCTTCGAGCAGCCATCCTCTGCCAAACCCGTAGGTCTAGATTTACCTTAGGATCCTGACTATGTAAAGCATCATGTTTTTCATATATTATGAATGAAAATTTGCTTGTCATGTTTTTAGGCTTCACCTCATATGGATGATGTTGAAGTGTTAAACGTTAACGAAGAACTCCGCCTACTATGGGCTACCTTCGATCTTTTAAAACTTCACAAGCGACCTTGATTTTTAGTTCCTCGAGATAGCTCCGGTGCAATTACGCCCGAAGTAAGCAAAGATATACTATC
This sequence comes from Zizania palustris, assembly GCA_019279435.1. Lineage (NCBI taxonomy): Eukaryota > Viridiplantae > Streptophyta > Magnoliopsida > Poales > Poaceae > Zizania > Zizania palustris. Next base: position 64,917,637 of record JAAALK010000288.1, on the reverse strand, counting down.
TTATATTAAAGAGGAAGAAAAAGAAATTAACTTGGAAACTTCATCTTCCGAAGACATTGCATGGTCCGAAGATGAAGATGAAGCTCAGGGTAAAAAGCCTGAAGAACTTGGAAGCTGGGAAAGGAGCCCCGAACGACTCTGAACTTGGGCCGAGCTTCAACAAGAACAGAAAGACTTTAGAGCTTCGAAGGGAGGTAGGAGAGTTAAACGTAAAGTTGTTAGAACTCCCGGCTCTGGAACTAGTCGTTCCAACCTTAGCTCTAGAGATCGAAGGGGTCTTCGATTCCTTCTCAGTATAGATACCAATTTTTCATGATGTAATCACAATTGTTCGAATAATAAATATCGATTTTAAAATTGTCTCCTTATTTCTCAGCCCCTCTTTGGGCGTAAGCAACTTCGAACTATATTCAAAGATGGTTAGGTGCAAAGAAAAACTTAGGAGTACAATTTTGGGGGCTCGGAGCCCCTCAGCAATTGAAAGATTGATTAAAATCTTATAAAATGTCTTCGACTACTTGGAGTCTGAAGATTGGTAACTTAGTACCTTGTGTTTTGAAAGAAATCACTTTGGACAACTTTCCGGACACTTTAGTGTCCCAAACGATTGGTCACTTTGGACTTTTTTTCACAGATATTCGAAGCTCATGAGCTCAAACTCTGTTTGTTTTGGCCTCCTTCGGCTCTTTTTGTGAATTCTATCAAACCGGTGGTTTGGAATTCACAGTGGTCTCCTTGGACTCTTTTTGCGGATGCTTTCAAGCCGAAACTTGGAATCCGCATTATTTGGTCTCCTTGGACTCTTTTTACGGATGCTTTCAAGCCAGTGGCTTGTAATCCGCATTTTTTGGTCTCCTTGGACTCTTTTTACGGATGCTTTCAAGCTGGTGACTTGGAATTCGTATTTTAGTGACTTTCCCACCTCGTCGGAAGCTTCGGACCAGTGGTCCGATGTCCGAAAAATATGATTCAAATTAATGACACTTCCCTCCCGGTCAACTTCGCTATTCTAGTGCATCCACTAGAAGTGGGAAGTTTATGGGGGGTAGGCATTATCTGAACCATAAGCTTTATTGATTCGGAAGGTGTTTACAAATGATTACAAGGAGCCCCTATGCGAAATATCCCTTTAGGTGCTCCGCATGCCATGTATGCGTTAACTGTTCACCTTCCAAATTAGCTAACTTAAAAGAACCAGGATGCCCTGAGCGTACAATTATGTATGGACCTTCCCACTTATTTCCTAATTTTCCTGGTGCTATAATACTTCGCAAAACGAGATGACCTGGTCTAAGTTCATTAATCTTGACCTTTGGGTCGAACCAAGTCTTTGTCTGCTGCTGATACTTTGACAAATTGGCAACAGCTCGAAGTCTTGTCTCTTCTGTTAAATCAAGCGAAGTTTGTCTTTCTGCTTCTATTTCCGGTTCGGTGCTGCGAAGGGATCCTCCTTTAAGCTCCGTTGGTGTCATAGCTTCATCTCCGAATAATAGTCTGAAAGGAGTGAAACCGGTAGACCTTGTCTGAGTTGTCCGGATGGACCATAGGATCTTTGGGAGCTCTTCGGTCCACAATCCTTTTGCCAATCCCACTATTCTTCGATTCAGCCCTAACAAGATATTACCATTGGCTCTTTCAACAGCTCCATTAGACTGAGGATGTCTTACTGCAGCAAAACATAGTTGGATGCCTAGGTCTTCACAGAATTTTCTGAAGGGTTCTGCATCGAATTGTGTTCCATTATCCACTGTCAGCTGTCGAGGCACTCCGAACCGGCATATAATATTCTTCCAGAAAATTTTTTGGACATTATTCGAAGTGATAGCTGTTAGGGGCTCTGCTTCGACCCACTTTGAAAAGTATTCGATTGCTACCACTGCGAACTTCAAATTTCCTTTTGCTACTGGGAAGGGGCCAATAAGATCCATGCCCCATCTGGCCATTGGCCATACTGGAGAAATGACTTGGAGAGTTGTTGGTGGGCGATGACTTTTTCGTCCCATCCACTGACATCCTTGGCAAGTGCGGACTAAGCTCTCCGCATCAGCTACTATTGTAGGACAATAAAGCCCCTGGCGAAGTGTTTTTCCTGCCAAAGCTCGAGGGGCTAAATGGCTACCGCAGAGTCCTTCATGAATTTCTCGAAGAATTTCTTGACCTTCGGTTTGAGATATACATCGGAGCAAAGGAGAATATACTCCGACCTTGTATAAAATACCGTTGATTATATGATAACTCTGAATTCTGAGTTTCAACCTCGAAAGCTGTGGCCCTTCAGACATATTTGCTTCTCCTTGCAACAATTCCATAATTAAACTTCGCCAATCTGTACTTGGAATGCAAAGAACTTATGCAGCAGGGATTTGTGGCACCGAAGGTGTAGTGAGCTCTTCATAAAAAGCCTCTTCTGGTATGTCCATAGCTCCGGCTGCAGCTTTTGCTAAAATGTCAGCTTGCACATTTTCTGCTCTAGGTATACTCCGAATGGAAATCCCTTTAAATGCTGCTTCAATCTTACGGATTTCTTCCAAGTATTTTACAAGCTGTGGATGCAGAACTTGAAAGCCCTTGTCTACGTGCCCTGCTACAATCTGAGAATCTGTCTTAATAACAACTCTTGTCGCCCCTAGAGCGCGTGCCTTTCGAAGTCCCAATAAAATTCCCTCATACTCCGCTGTATTATTGGTAGACTTAAAGTTGAGTCTTGCGGAGTACATTGCCTTTTGCCCTGAAGGCGAAATTATCACAGCTCCAACACCTGCTCTAGATGCTTGGAAAGCTCCATCAGAATAAATAGTTCAAATCCCTTCACTTGGCTTTTCCGGAGCCCATGCTGCAGGGGGAGTCCATTCTGCCACGAAGTCCGCCAACACTTGTGACTTAATTGCTGTTCTTGCCACAAAGGATATGCCGAAGGGTGCTAACTCAACAACCCACTTCCCAATTCTTCCTGTAGAATCCTTACTTCGGAGCATATCTCCCAAATGATATGAAGTTGGTACAATTACATTATGTGCCAAGAAATAATGCCTTAGCTTCCTCGAAGCCATTATCAGAGCATAAGTGAATTTCTCAAGCTCAGAATATCTTGTTTTTGCTCCAGACAATGCTTCGGACACAAAATAAACTGGATTCTATACCAACTTCCCGTTGAAATCAACCTCTCTAACAAGGACTGCACTAACAGTAGAGCCAATAGCTGCAAGGTAGAGGAGTAGGGTTTCGTCTGCAATATGCACCGTGAGTGTAGCGAGGTTACTGAGATAATTCTTAATATCTTCGAAGCTCTTTTGGCACTCCGGTGTCCATGCAAAATCTTCGGACCCTTTCAATGCTTAAAGATGGGCAAACTTCTCTCCGCAGACCTTGCCAAAAACCTGCTAAGTGCTGCAAGATGACCAGTCAGCTTTTGCACTTGCTTTAAATTCTCTAGGGGAGCCATCCTTTGCAACACAGTTATCTGAGTGGGGCTAGCCTCGATCCCTCTGCTTGAAACTAGATACCCTAACAATTTTCCAGCCTGCGCCCCGAAGATACATTTTTCGGGGTTAAGATGGATCCCACATGCCCGAAGGCTATTGAATGTTTCTGCTAAGTCTAGACTATGTTGGTGCTTTAAAGCACTCTTTATTACAATATCATCCATATAGGCCTCTACATTGCGACCTAATTGATGACCTAGAGCCTTAGCAATTAACCTCAAAAAAGTAGCCCCGACATTTCTTAAGCCAAAGGGCATTCTTACATAACAGAAGACTCCTGAAGGAGTTACAAAGCTTGTCTTGATTTCATCTTCGCGCTTTAGCCAGATTTGATGATAGCCGGAGTACACATCGAGGAAGCTTAATAACTCTGAACCAGTAGTAGAGTCGACCAATTGATCAATTCAGGGCATGGGGTAGGGGTCGCGGGGGCATGCTTTATTCAGAGATGTAAAATCAATACACATGTGCCACTTCCCGGAAGATTTCTTCCTAACAAAGACTGGGTTGGCTAACCACTCCGTATGAGCCACTTCTCTGATAATCCCAGCCTTCAGCAGCTTTTCCACTTCGTCTTTAGCGAGGATAGCTCTCTCTGTAGACAACTTCCGGAGTCCTTGCCGAACAGGCCGGGCCTTCGGGTTCACAAGTAAACTGTGTTCAATAATATCCCGACTGACTCTGGTGATGTCTTCGTCAGACCAAGCAAAGACATCTAAATTCTCCTCAACTACTTTCTCTAGCGAAGTAGCGACTTCTGGGGCAAGTCTTTGCCAAATTGAAATGAATATTCCTTGCCATCTTTGACAATAACCTTCGTTGCAATCTCTCCTTCGGGGCTTGGCCTTGGGAAGGATTTCTTCGAAGATTCATTGGGAGCAGGGAAATCCTCCGGGTTATCTTGCACGCTGTTCACCTGTCTCGGATCAAGAGGAGGGCCATGACCATACTCTGCTCTTCGCGCAGTGCCCTGATCTCCGAAAACAGTGAGCACTCCCGCCTGTGTGGGCATCTTCATACACAGGTAATTATGATGCGCCACAGCTCCGAATTGATTCAGCATGCCCCTTCCGAAGATAACATTGTATGCATATGGAGCATCCACAACATCGAAAATCACTTCCTCCATCCTGGCCAGTAGCCCCTCTCCAAAAGTAACTTCCAAGCCAATTTGACCGAGGGCATCGAGAGGGGGTCCTGCGAAGCCTTGCAAAGGACGGGCTGCTGGGAGAAGATTCTTTCTGGAGATGCAGAGTTGATCAAAAGCTTGGACAAAAATAATATCTGCCGAACTCCCTCCGTCAATTAGCACTCTCCGAACCTCAGTTCCTGCTATGTCGGCAGTGATGACAAGTGGGTTTGCATGTGGAAACTTAATACCAGCTGCATCATCTGCAGAAAAAGATATCGGCACATGGGACCATTGGGGCATAGCAGCTGCAGACGAAGAGGTTCCAATATGGCCCACTTCTCTAACATATTCTCTTCTCTGCCTCTTCGACATACTTCCGAGGGTCCCTCCTCCGGAGATGGGGAGGACTACTCTTTTCCCTCGATCTTGTCCCTCTTCTTGCTTCGGAGGTGGCATAACATTGACCACCGGAGGCCGTCTTGCAAGGTCGAAGTTCTCTATTCGTGCCACAGCCTGGACAGGCTCTGGACGCACTTCGCTCGGAACTCGGTCAGTAGTGCCTCGACCTGAAGTTCTTTCCAAGTATTCTCCTCTTAAAGCAAGTATAGATTTGCACGCATCAGTCGCGTGACTCCGATTCTCACCATGGACATAGCAGAAAAAGGCCTGGGCTATGCCAGCTGGTTTCCCTGGCGGCCGCCAGCCGGTGGTCTTGCTTCCTGAAGGCTGTGGAGCCCTTGGGGAAAACTTCTACAGGGGTGCAATGTTCAAAACTTCTGAACGAGGATGCTTTTGCCCCCGACGCCTGTCGTGCTGAGCTTCGAAGCTAGGCCTTTGCGGCTGTGTTGAAGTTTTCACTTCCAATTTAACTTCTTGCAGTATTGACGGAGTCGCAGCAGTTCTCTGAAGCCATCCCTCTTCTGACCTTGCATATTCTTCGAAATAAGACATCAACTGGGCAACAGAAGATATCTTTTTCCTGTGAAGTTTATCGAGGAGGCCCGCATGAATAACTCCCTCTCGAGCTGCGTCAACTACAAAAGACGTAGTTAACCCTCGAATTTGCGACTTCGTATGAGTGAAGCGCTTGAAATACTGTCTTAAAGTCTCTCCGAGAAGCTGCTTCACCTAGAAAAGGCTTCCTGTTGACATTGGGGGTACGAAGGTACCCTGAAAGTTGCTCACGAACTTCTTCCTCAACTCCCCCCATGATCTGATTGATCCTGGCTTCAGATACCAGAACCACCGCAGTGCCACTCCTTCGAGAGCTAGGGGAAAACATTTGGCCATAGTGTCTCGCACTCCCCCACTGGCTTCAATTGCTAATGCATAAGAGCGAGCGAACTCTCGAGGATCTTCATCTCCGGAATATTTGCAAAGCTTCGAAGTTTTGAACTTAGGGTCGAAGCGCACTTTCTGCAACTCAGGATGCAGCGGAGATTCGGTGTCGAAGGAAGCGTTCTCCGGGGCTTCGGGATAAGGAAGTTCGTCGTCTTCGGGCACTTCGGGGATGACTGGGGTGGCCTGAGAACGAAGCCTATCTGCGGCTTCTTGTCGCCACCTTGCTACTTCAGCTTGTAGACTGGCCATTTGAGCGGCCATATCACCAAGACCATCTTCATCTCCTCCGGAAGGACCTTCCGGGTCTTGAGAACTGTATGCATCAGTTCGAAGTGGAACTTGAGGTGGAAGAGGGACTCCGGCTGGCCGAAGTATAGATGGAGTTGGGGGAGGAACTCTGTATGCTCGAGGAAGGGAAATCCCTTCCGGATTTTGAGGTGGAGGAAACGTCGAAGGCCCTTCGACCTCAACTGTGTTTGAAGATCTTGCTCCGGAGGTCCGAGGAGACCTCCGAATAGGACTACCACCTGCACTCCGCTTGGGAGGCATGGTTTGAGAACTTGGTAGAGAACGAAGTTTTTTGGACTAGGTTCCCCACGGACGGCGCCAACTATTGGCGTAAAAGATTACGCTAACAGGTTTCTGAAGGTTAGAAACTAACAAACGAAGTGTTTGCGAAGTAAACTATTTCAAGCCTCCGAAAGGATAATAGCTTAAAACAGTTCGAAGATGTATATTGAATAACTTGTATTTGGTCCTCATTACAAGGTAAAACGGGGGGTATTTATAGGCCCAAACATTAAGGAAAAGACCCTTTTACCCCTCTATTACAACCGACATAGTGGAAACTATTCGGTACCCTTAATAGGGCTAAAATGGTATAAGACTAATCTAATGAGAAAGAAGATAAGTCTTCCATCTTAGCTGGCAAGGAAACTCTCGGGAGGGTCTAAGTTCGAAGATATACTCCGAACTAGAGTTCGCCTCCATACTTCGAGCTTGATCCACTGTATTCCCGGAGTCATATGCTGGAATCCTTTGATTCAATCATCTGCTTTTGTCTTGTTACAATAATGGCTCTGAGGATGAAGTATTTTCCCCCAACAGGTGTCAAATATTGTCCCAATATGGAAGAAAAGCGAGAATCTCAGGATATGCGTTGACTTTAGAGATCCGAACAAAGCCACCCCAAAGGATGAGTATCCAATGCCCATCGCGGACTTGTTGGTGGACGCCGCATCGGGTTACAAGATTATTAGCTTCATGGATGGAAACACGGGATATAATCAGATCTTCATGGCTATCAAGGACATTCAGAAGATGACCTTCTGATGCCCGGGTGCTACCGTACTATATGAGTGGGTGGTGATGACTTTCGGTTTGAAAAATGCTAGGGAGACTTACTAGAGGGCCATGAACTATTTTTTACTACTTGATCAACCTGTTAGTAGAATTATACATTGATGACATCATGGTAAAGTCAAGCATCGTTCAAGACCACGTGGCAGTTCTACGTCATGTTCTAGAGAGGACCAGGAAATATGGGTTAAAACTAAATCCCAAAAGTGTGCCTTTGGTGTATCGACGGGGAAGTTTTTGGGCTTTATTGTGCACGAAAGAGGGATTGAAAAAAGCTAGCACAGTATAGAGGTAATTAAGAATACTCAACGCCCTACCAATAAAACCAAATTGCAGTAATTAATCGGGAAGATAAATTTTCTAAGGAGGTTCATAGCTGACCTCTCAAGGAAAATAGTGTCGTTCACTCCACTATTGAAGTTGAAGCCTGATCAGGAGTTTGCATGGGGAGACAAGCAGCAAAAGGCATTTGACGAAATCAATGAGTACTTAAGTTCACAACAAATATTAATGCCACCACAGAAAGGAACTCCATTCAGGTTATACTTATTGGCTAGCAACGTAGCCATCAGGGAAGTTCTGATTCAGGAGGTCGATAAGAAGGAGAGAGTAATATTATATCTTAGTAGGAGGATACTAGATGTTGAGACCCGATACCCTGTAGTGGAGAAGCTCTTTTTATGTTTGTACTTCACATGCACCAAGTTGAGACATTACCTGCTCTCAACAGAGTGCACCATAGTGTATAAGGCCGATGTCATTAAGTACATGCTATCGACTCTGATATTAAAATGACATATCGGGAAATGGGTCCTCACTCTAACCGATTTGATCTAAGATATGAATCGGCTAAGGCAGTACAAGGGCAAGCGATGACTAATTTCATAGTTCAGCACAGGGATGAGGCGGTGACCCATATTGAGCCAGCACCATTGACACTGTTCTTTGATGGATCGGTTTGCTGGCATGGATGTGGTATCGGCTTGGTAATCATGTCCCCTCAGGAGGCATCATTTGAGTTTGCTTATACCATAAAGCCGTTCTCCACCAATAATCAAGCCGAGTATGAAGCAGTGCTGAAAGGGTTACAACTACTGGAAGAAGTGGGCGCCGACATGGTTGAAATCCTCGGGGACTCCTTGTTAGTTATGAAGCAACTATCAGATGAGTATGAATGCAAGGACGACGTACTAAAAGAATACCACGATCGGTGCTTGCCTATAATGAAAAGTTTCCGAGGTGTAATTCTCACTCATATTCCGAGAGAGCAGAACTCAGAAGCGAATGATTTGGCCCAAACGACATTAGGATATAAGCCTATGGCTAGACCAATCGAGGTAGAGATCGCAGAAATAAAAGCCGACGATTGAAGGTATGACATTATTAACTATTTTAAGAATCCTTCAACATGGGTACCCATAAAACTCAGATATCAAGCAACTAAATATGTCCTTCTCAGCGAAGACTTATACCATCAGACAACTGATGGGGTTCTCCTCAAGTGCATAAGCATCAAAGAAGATAAAGTGGTGATGTGTGATGTACATGATGGCATATGTGGGACACACCAGTCAGCTCAGAAAATGATGTGGTTGCTTCGGAGAGCAATTTACTTTTGACTAACTATGGTAGAAGACTGCATAAGGTATTACATGGGATGTCAGGACTATCAGAAGTTTGAAGCTATTCAGAGGGCACCTGCATCATCAATGAACCCGATAATTAAACCCCGGCCCTTCAGAGGGTGCGGGCATCGATATGATCGACCAAATTTACCTAGCGTCAAGTAAGGGTCACAAGTTCATAATAGCATCCACCGATTATTTCACAAAATGGGTATAGGCCGTTCCGCTCAAGAAAGTTACATCTACCGATGCTATTGAATTCATCAAAGAACATATAATATATCAGTTTAGAATTCCACAAACCATCACCACAGATTAGGGGACAATTTTCGTGTCGGAGGAGTTCCAAGAATTCGCAGCCGGTATGGGGGTCACGATCTTAAATTCATCACCGTATTATGCATAAGCCAACGGTCAAGCGAAAGCATCCAATAAGAGTTTGATCAAGTTAATAAAGCCTAAAATCAATGAGAAGCCAAGGCGTTGGCATCAGTCCTTATCAAAAGAACCCTAGGCTTATCGGATGGTACGTCATGGATCCACCCAAGTACCACCAAGTCACCTAGTCTATAGCCATTAAGCGGTGTTACCATGGGAAAATAATATCGGCTCGAGGAGGATCACACTACAAGATCAACTTCTTGATAACAAAAAATGGCATTAATGGTAAAAATTGTCAAAATATCAAATTTTAGTAATTTAACCGAAAATATGCCAAGACCTCGCACAGGCTGGTCCAAACTGCCATGTAGGCCCAGTCTGACCGGCCATATGGGTCCGGTCGGACCGACCCAACCTGAGTCCAACTCCAATTAGCTGATTTCGAGGTATTTTTATCCCTAATTAATTTTGGATGATTTGGAACCCATGTCTAACTCATATTAGCCCCCATGCACTCATGTCCAACCTCTATAAATAGAGGCAAGGCCAATTCAAGGAAACCCCCCAAAACCCTAATAGATCCAATCCATTATTTCCTTGAATCGTACCTTTACTTTTCAATTTACTTTCTTGCCCTAGATTTAATTTAGCACGTACATGTTTGCTGGTTTGCACTAGAAACCACCCGTCCACCGTGTCGTAATCACGGTAAGTACTTGTCAGTTCGCTTGTGAATTGTTAATAATGTCATACCTTCAATCATCGGTCGTGTCGTAATCACGGTAAGTCCTTGACTGGACCTTGTCGCGCGGTCATCTGACGCACCGGCACACCTCGGTCTGATCGGTGGTACAAGGCCGGTCCGACCGGGCTGCGTGCACCGGAGCCCTCGCACCGGAGTATGTTGCGCCGGAGTGCCTCGCATTGAAACCCTCGGTCTGACCGGGGTTGAACCTGTGGTCCGACTGACCTCGCACACCTGGAGCCTCGCGCCGAAACCTCACGCACTGGAGCCTCATGCCAGAACCCTCCGCACCGGAGGCCACTTCGTGCTAGAGCCTCTTTGGACCCTTCGGCCATCCGTGGTCCGACCGTAGGTACTCCCTTAGTTCGATCGGCCGAAGGCTATAAGCCACCCCTTCATGTTGGAGGCCTCCCTTCGGCCGAATACCACGCACCGCCGGTCCAACTGATGGTATAGCTTCGGTTTGACTGGCATACCTCGGTTGGTCTGACCGTCAGGACCCTTCGGTTGAACCGGCCCTGTTCTGGATGGTTTAACTAGTTTTTTTCTCACACATCGGTTAATTGAATAATTTTAATTGATATTATATGATTGCCCAGCGACTCTATTATTCCCTTACCACCATTTAAGGGTCGTCAGAACGTGATGTCGGTGTTGTGTTACACTTAGGGGTTTACTCCTAAGTATCCACACATTTTTAGATTGTCGGATCGGTGTTTGTGTGTTTGGTGCTTTGTCATCAGATTTTAGTGTCGACACAACTCACAACCGATGATTATTATAATCTAATGATGTATGGTCTAGAGGATCAAGCACAGGTCCGATTGAGAGCTCTCGGGAAAATTGAATAAAATAAATCAAGGGTCGCCAGGTTCTACAACAAGAAAGTGGTGCCCAAATTATTCGAAGGAGAACTCGTATGGAAACTTATCTTGCCAATTGAATCTAAAGATAATCGATTTGGTAAGTGGTCACCTAAATAGGAGGGTCCATTTCGGATACATCGGGTGGTGCCAGCAACGCCTACATGCTTGAAGGATTAGATGGAGAAGTGTTCGGAAAAGCTTTAAACAACAAGTATCTAAAAAAGTATTTTCTGAGCGTTTGGATAAATGCCTAAAGATCTACATGCTACACAGCTGATACCAAGGGTGACACCTTCCAATGGCCGATGCAGAGGCATCACCCTTAGTTATAAAAACTCAAGACTGAATCCTAAGATCAAGGATAAATATATTAAAAAAACATAACATTCTGTTACAAGTCAAGATCCCATACAAAGGTCAAGGAAAGCATGGCAGATTCCTTAGATCGCCCGCAACCAGATCTCATCGACGCCCTAGAGGATAGTGTGGTCCTCGCCGTATGAGCCGAGAATGTCTCAGATGGCACGGAATTGACGCTGAGCAAGGTGGACGATACGAGAGAGTCAGCAGCTTTGAGCTTCAATCTGGTCCGGAATGTAAGCAAGTGAAGCTTCCTTCGTTGTGATTTCCGTTCACACGGCGTCCAGCTTTGAAGCAAGATCGGTTTCTTCCTCCTGAAGTTGATCTAATTCCTGCAATGTGGCCGATGAATCGCCTTGAAGCCAACTCAAAAGGGTGCTTTTAGCCACCGCTGTTGCGATGTGAGCTTCGATTGCCTCCCTCTTTGTCACGTAGCTGGCACGATCAGCCATCTACCTCAGCGCCCGTTGTACATTATTTGTTCGATGGAATTTAAGCCTCTCTTTTTTCTCATGTGCGCATACAGGGAAACCTAGTTTCCCTGTACACGCCCACACACCCGTGTGCTCGCCCGCCCTAGGCGCCATCGCCCACACGCCGCCCACCGTTGCCCGCAGTCGCCTGTAGTCTCCCCCACGCCCACCCGACGCTCGGCCTCCGTGCGCCCGAGCGCGCCACCTCCTGCCGCCGCCCGTGCACCTCCCGCTGGCCACTGCCACCAGTCGGCCTCCTCCAACCATCTGCCGCCGTCCATCAGCCACCTCCCACCAGCCACCGCCGCTCGTTTTCGTCACTGGTGAGTTTCCCTCCTCGCATAATGGATTGTAACACTTAAATTTTCATATGCAATGATTTCTCTAGGCTAGCAACAATTTTGTCATAGTGGAGATTGATTGTATGATACACTTATTTTTTTCATAGTATGTGATATAACGGATAATTGATTCATTTGCTAATGCCAAGTGGAAATTGATTGTATGATACACTTGATTTTTGTCGTCGTATGTGATACAATGGATAATTGATTCATTTTGCTCACAATGACGTTAATCGTCTATAACTGATTGTATGGTACACTTAAATTTTGTCGTAGTATATATGTGAGTTTCACACTGAAGTTTCCATTATGTATTTGCTCGATTGATTTAGTACTATGTGTTTTGAGAATTTAGAGTTACTTCATGTTAGGAATTAATTCTAACCATTCCATAATTTGGTTTGCTTGATAGTCCAGCCGACTGCCACGTGTTCGACAACACCACCACGCTGAAGCCCACTCGCCCACCAGTGTTGCCATTTCCTTCTGACCATCATCTCCACCTGGATGTAGCCTCCTCGCTTGCCCATCGCCACCTATGAGGTATTCACTTTATTCAGAGTTTGTTAAATTTATTAATGTTGTTTTTGTGTTATTAGCAATGTTTATACTTGATAATTAATGCGTTATTATGCTATTACATTTATTCTTGTATTAAATTTTAGTTTGTTGTGTATTTCATTAGGGTGACTATTATTATAGTTCTGTATGTGATGTTCTTTTTTCATATGCAATGTTGTGCTATTATGCTATTACATTTTGTTGGGGGAAATACTTCTATCCACATGGTAAATAGGAGGTCTCTCCGGAGGCCTAATTCGAATGGTAAGAGGATCCGAAGCTCCTCAAAGGTGCAGATGATTGACAAAGCTCCGCTGAAGGGAGATTTTTTGAAGGGTTGCAGGCCGAAGGGTTCAACGATGCTTCGGTCAAGGAGAATTCCATGAAGGGTATCCTTTCGAATGGGCACCGCCAAGACGGATGGGGCATCTGTTTACGCAAGTGTTCACATGACCTTTTACCCTTTTAGCCCTACGAGGGTTAAGGAACAATACCCTCTATGGTGGTTGTAACTAGAGGGTAGAATGATCTTCTCCTTTTGTATTCTTGCCTATAAATACCCCCTCTTTACTGAGGTATAGGCATTGAAAAATGAGAGAATCAATAGACACTCCGAACTATCCTTGGCTATTATCCTACTCGGAGGCCTAGAACAGTCTGCAATCAACCATATCACTCGATAACCCTTCAAGGTTATTCAAACCTGTTAGCGTAATCTTTTACGCCAATAGTTGGCACCGTCTATGGGGACCCTAGTAAAAAAACTACAATCTCTACCAATACTTTTCCAAAGACATGCCTCCTAAGTGAAGCAAAGGACCTAGTCCCCCTGGAGATCCCTTTGGATCTCCGAACTAGGATCTGTAAGTAATGCAGGGGCTGTGGAACCCTCCACAGCTCTTCCACCTCTGATTCCTGAAGTAGCCTCCTGCCCTAGCTTGCCCGGAGGCCCCGACCCTACTTCGTAGTGACTTCATCAGATCTCAAGATCCCGAAGACACCCGTGGAGGAAGAGGGAGCCACCCCAATGCCATGGCCACCGAAATGGCTCAGCTAAAAGCGGAGCTGTAGAGGTGGCGGCAAGCAGCCACGAACTAGCTCCCCACTCAAGACGAAGCTAGAAGACCGGTGGTGCCATCCTAAGCCGCCGCAGTCGTTGAGCTCGAACCCCCCGAAGACCGGAGGGGCAGTCAAAAAGCCTCCTTCTACGTAGAATCTCCACTACACCTCGACCTACAGAAGGTGCACTTTGACCCTATGTTCTGAGCAGCGAAGCTCTTGAAGTACTCCGGGGAAGCTGATCCTAGGGAATTCTCCCAATCATACGCGCTCGCAATAGAAGCCAGCAAAGGGGTTCAAGACACCATGGCTAAGTGTTTCCCCCTCGCGCTCGAAGGGGTGACCCTTCGGTGGTTCTGGTACTTGTAGCCCGGGTCAATAAAATCCTGGGAGCACTTAAAAAAGAAGTTTGTGAATAACTTCCAAGGGACTTTCATGGCCCCAATGTCGACAGGAAGCCTCTTCGAGGAGAAGCAGAAACCCAGAGAGACCTTGCGGTAGTACTTCAAGTGCTTTGCCCATATGAAGTCCTAGATCAAAGGGATGTCCTCGTCATCCATTGTGGACGCCACGCGTGAGGGTGTGATCTACATGGGCCTCCTCGACAAACTTCACCAGAAGCCCATCACTTCGGTGGCCCAACTAATGACGTACTTCGAGGAGTATGCCCAGTCAGAAGAAGGACAAATTTGGAGGACCGCCTCGTTTCTGCCTTCGTTCAAGACGTGAAGCCTATGGAGTCAAGGGTCTCGAGCCCACTGAGAACTTCCCCCTTCAAAAATCACCCACTCGATTCATGAAGGGGTGGAAGCATCATCACTCGAAGGTCTTGAACATCGTCGCCCCCACTTCAAAGCAGCCACCGAAGTTCTAGCAAAATCAAGGCAACAGGGCCAGTGGCTCGAGGCCGGTCGGGAAGGCGGCCAGCTCCCAGTAGACCACCCTTTGCAAGGCTTTGCAGGCCCCCCTCTCGATGCCCTCAGCCAGATAGGCCTCAAGGTAGCCTTCGGATAGGGGCACTTGGCGAGATCTGAGGAGGTCATCTTCGACATCGTTGATGCACCGTACGCCTACAATGCCATCTTTAAGAGGGGTATGCTAAATCAATTTGGAGCCGTAGCACACCACAATTACTTGTGTGTAAAAATGCCCACGCAAGGCGGGGTACTTACAGTCCTCAACGACCAAGCTATGACACGACGAGTGTAATATGGCCACGTCGCCCCCCTCAACCCTCAGCAAGTCAACAACGTGCAAGAGCACCCGAAGAGTGCTCCATTGTCTCGCGACCCTTCGAAGGGCCTGGCCTTGAAGCCAAGCCCCAAAGGCGATGTCATCACGAAGATCATCGTGAAGGAAGGCAGGGAGTACCCCATACAGTTTGGCAAGGGGCTGCCTCCTGAAGTCACCGCTTTGCTAGAAGAAGTGGTTAAAGAAAATCTGGATGTCTTCACCTGGTTGGACGAAGATATCCCCTGAGTCGACCAAAGAATTATCGAGCACTGCCTGCTCATCAACCCCAAGGCCAGAGCCATCCGCCAGGTGCTCTGAAAGGGCAAACCTCGCCAAGGAGGAGGAAGAAAAACTGCTTTGAGCTGGAATTATTAGGGAAGTGGGTCACACGGAGTGGTTTTCTAATCCAGTCTTTGTCAAAAAGAATAGCTCGGGCAAGTGGCGCATGTGTATTGACTTTACTTCATTAAATAAAGCATGCCCCCGTGACCCCTACCCCATGCCTCACATTGATCAGCTCGTAGACTCAACAGCCGGCTCCGAGCTCATAAGTTTCCTCGACGCGTACTCTGTGTACCATCAGATATGGTTAAAACGCAAAGACGAGGCCAAGACAAGTTTTGTAACTCCTTTCGGAGTATTCTGTTATGTACGGATGCCTTTCGGCCTAAGAAATTTTAGGGCAACTTTTTCAAGGTCAATCGCTAAGGCTCTAGGGCACCAGATAGGCCGCAATGTTGAGGCCTATATGGATGACATTGTAATAAAAAGTGCTTGTAAGCACCAGCATAGCATAGACTCAGCGGAAACTTTTGAGAGCCTCCGAGCATGTGGAGTTCGCCTCAACCCCGAAAAATGTGTCTTCGGAGCACAAGCAGGGAAATTGCTATGGTATTTAGTTTCAAGACGAGGCATCGAAGCCAGCCCTACGAAGATAAGTGCATTTTAAAGAATGGCCCCACCGGAGAACTTAAAATAAGTCTAGAAGCTTGTCGAACGCCTCGCTGCTATCAGCAGGTTCCTCGCTAGGTCTGCAGAGCGAAGCCTCCCCATTTTTAAAGCCTTGAAGGGTCAGAGGACTTTGCCTGGACTCCATAGTGCTAGAAAAGCTTTGAAGAGATCAAAGACTACCTTGGCAACCTAGCGACGCTTACAGTGCCCCTCGCAGAAGAAACTTTGCTTTTATACCTTGCAGCTACCGGCTCTACTATTAGTGCGGTACTCTTCCGAGAGGTCGACTTTGATGGGAAGCTGGTGCAAAATCCAGTATACTTTCTTTCAGAGGCTTTGTTCGGAGCTAAGAAAAGGTACTCAAAGCTCGAAAAGTTCGCTTATGCACTAGTAATGGCCTCGAGGAAGTTGCGGCATTATTTTCTAGCACATAATGTAATTGTCCCAACTTCCTACCCTGTCGGAGATATGCTCCACAACAAGGATTCCACTGGAAGAATAGGGAAGTGGGCCGTCGAGCTAGCCCCCTTCGACATTTCATTCGCCGCACGAATTGCCATAAAATCGCAGGTGGTCGTGGACTTCGTATCGGAGTGGACTCCGCCCACTGTATGGGCTCCGGAGGAGCCAAGCGAAGGGGTCTAGACCAGTTACTCTGACGGTGCGTATCAGGTGTACAGAGCTGGCGCTGGAGCCATGATAATCTCACCCTCGGGCCAAAAAGAAATGTACTCCGCGAGGCTCAACTTTAAAGCCACCTACAATGTAGCTGAGTACGAAGGAATACTCCTTGGACTTCGCAAAGCACGTGAACTTGGCGCTGCTCGGGTCATCATCAAGACAGATTCCCAAATTGTTGTGGGCCACGTAGACAAAAGTTTCCAAGCTCGGCATCCTCACCTTGTAGCGTACTTAGTCGAGATTCACAAGACCGAAGCGGCTTTTAAAGGAATGTCTTGGCCAAGGCTGTGGCTGGAGGTCTGGACGTCCCGACAGGGGCTTTCTTCGAAGAACTATCTACCCCTTCGGTGTCGTTGCTTCCCCCAGCAGAAGTACTCTGCATACCGAGCAAGGACTGGCGCGGTCCGATCATGAGCATGCTGCAAGACGAAGCCATTCTACCCGAAGGTCAGGAGTTATCAAGACTACAGTCCAGGGTCCACCACTATCACATTTTCAATGGCATTCTATATAAATCTGGAGTGTGTTCACCCCTCCTACGATGCATCACCCAGCCCGAAGGCTGACAGATACTCCAAAATATCCATGAACGCTTGTGCGGGAGCCACCTAGCGCCTCGGGCCCTGGCGGGAAAAACACTTCTCTACGGGCTATCCTGGCCTACTATTATGGCCGATGCCAAGGCCTCGGTGCACACTTGCCAAGGGTGCCAGTGGATGGGGCGGCGGACCCATCACCGTCCAACACCATTGCAAGTCATTGCCCTAGTGTGTCCATTGGCCCAGTGGGGGATGGATTTGATTGGCCCCTTCACGAAGGCAAAGGGAAGCCTGAAGTTCGCAGTAGTGGCGATTGAGTACTTCTCAAAATGGGTCAAAGCTGAGCCCTTGATGTCCATCAATTCGAATAATGTATAGAAAATTTTCTAGTAGAATATCATATGCAGGTTCGGAGTGCCCTGGCAGCTAACAATTTAGAATGACACCCAATTTGATGTTGAGCCCTTTATAGAGTTTTGCGAAGGCCTTGGTTTCCAGATGTGCTTCGTAGTTGTCCGACATCCCCACTCCAATGGAGCGGTCGAGCGTGCCAATGGAAACATTCTGTTTGGTCTAAACCGTCATATTGTGGGACTAGCGAAGGGGTTGTGGACTGAAGAGTTGCCAAAAATTTTGTGGTCCATCCGGACTACCCAAGCAAGGTCTATAGGTTTCACACCATTCCGGCTGCTGTTCGGAGATGTAGCCATGACACCGACAATGATGGCAAAAGGCGTGCCTCGCTCGATTTGTCTGAAGAAATAAGGCTTCAAGCTGTCGCCAATCTGACGAAGTACCAACATCAAATGAAGGCCTGGTACGACTTGAAGGTATAGTTAAAAGAACTAAGGCCGATGCACCTAGTTCTCTAACGCGTGGTTGCCCCAGGGAAGTTGGGAAATAAATGGGAAGGTCCATATATTATACTTTGTTAGGGATGCTTGGGATCATTCAAACTAGCTAACATAAAAGTGGAAGAGTTGAAACATGGCTGGCACGCGGATCACCTTAAGTGCAACTTTGCCTAAGGCCTCGTTGTAACAAATTGTAACCCCCCTTTTAAGTGATAAAGATTATGGTTCAAATTATGCACGCCCCCTTAAACAAATCCCTACCCTGATGGACGCACTAGGGAACAGAAGAGTTTTGTGAGATAAAGCATTATTCATAAGTAACCAATAGTAATGGATTCTGAGCAACGAGCTCAAAGCATCCGTAAAAGAGTCTGAAGTGACCAAACTAACGGATTCCGAGCCACCGACTCGAAGCATCCGTAAAAGAGTCCGAAGTGACCAAACTAATGGATTCTGAGCCACCGGTTCGAAGCGTCCATAAAAGAGTCTGACCTGACCAAACTAACGGATTCTGAGCCATCGACTCGAAGCGTCCGTAAAAGAGTCCGAAGTGACCAAACTAACGAATTCCAAGCCACCGGCTCGAAGCATTCGTAAAAGAGTCCGAAGTGACCAAACTAACAGATTCTAAGCCACTGGTTCGAAGCATCCTCACAAAAATCCAAGGCGACCGAACTTACTGTTGGCGTAAAAGATTACGCTAACAGGTTTAAAGAACTAGAAAGATTAACAAACAGAGTGTTTGTTTAAGAAGACTATTCCAAGCTTCCGAATAGGATAATAGTTCGAAGTGTGTATTGAATATTTGAGTATTTGATACCCTTTACAGAACGAAGAGAGGTATTTATAGGAAGAATACATTGGGAAAAGACTCCTTTACCCTCTAATTACAATCGACTAAGAAGATAGTGTTTAATATTCTTTGTAGGGTTAAAAGAGTAAAAGACTAGTCTAATCATTGAGAAGATAATTCTTCTGTCCTCACTGGTAGTACCCCTTCGGGTGAAGAGGCTCCGGGAGGCTTAGTCACGTCGAAGCCTTGATGGAGGCCTTCACTGTAGAGAGCTCCGAATATAGCAAAGCCTTGATGCTTTTAGGAGCTTCGGAGGCCAAAGCTTCTGACTTTGTTTCTTCTGCTTGTATTTATGTGGAGGCTTCCTTGACCTTTGGAGGATGAAATATTTCCCCCAACAGTAGCCCCTCTAATACTTCTCTTCGAATTTCCTGTGTAGTAAAGAGGGCAGTATACGCAAGAAATAATTTCCTGCTTAGAATTTGGAAAAAAGAAAACTGAAAGCCTTTACAATCCTTAGGAATATTCGGAAGTAAAAGATCTTCGGACCGAATCTTGTTTAGAGGCGTCCAAGAGGGTGGCTTCGGAGACAGATTTCTTTTGGAGCCAATATAGCCGTTAGTCTTCAAAGATGTTAGACTCAGAAATAGAGTCGTACTCTCTGAGAAAGCTAACGGTTGCACTATCTCCGATGGTTATAACTCTTCGTGAGGCAATCCTGTAGGTTATGGCGGCGTCAAAACTGAAACGGAGCAACCAAATGGCGCTCTGTAACGTACAATACAAGAAATTTCGAGTGCAATAAATAGGGAAATAAAGGTGAACTTTGGGCACTTTACCAATTGTTTTCACACATCGCCTTCCTTCTTCCTGAGAACATACTCCCAACTACTCTTTCCCCCGATGGCGAAGACTAGCAACAAGGTCCCCGTTCCTGCTTCAACCTTGGCTCAGCAGCAGGCGATGGCGGCAGCAGCGGCAGTGGGGCCTTCAGAGAACCCTCATCCAGCCAGTCCTCATGATCTCCGTCCGGCATCTGCCATGTATACGGACCAATCACATAACTTGGGGGCATCATCTTGCTCAAATAATATGATTGCCATGGAAGTCGCTGGGAAGATGGGGCCGGAGTGAGGGTGCGCCAACCCAGGAAGGAGGTGATCCTAGTGCCACAGGCAGGAGAGGTGGTGGTGTTCGAAGATTTTTTTGAAGCTGGACTGGGGTGCCCGGCAGTGGTTTTCCTAGTGGAGGAACTGGACCTATTCCATGTAACTCTCCCTCAGCTTTCTCCCAACGCAATCACCCATCTAGCTATTTTCGAGTGGGCCATGCGAGCCGAAGGGTGCGCTCGAAGGGCAGAGATCTTTGCTGCCCTTCACAAAGCTTCGTGCCAGCCGATGGCATTCACCGAACTCGGAGGGGAGAAGATGGTGATTGCCTTCGATAGCATAAATTTTCAACTCCGCGATGAGTTCCAAGATCGGTTCCCAACGAAGGCCATCAATGATAGGTGGTACTCTGACTGGATCCTCTGTTGGTTCTACGCGGAGGTTGGGATGGCTTGTGCCTTGGCAGGACCATAGGAAGAGATTTTGTACCGGAGGGAGGCGGAGATCCATCCTGAAACGAGCCAATTTCAGGTCCGCCTTGGGTTGCTACACTCCATGAGTTGTCACATGAGCATACGTGACTTAGCAGAGGAGTTCATCGGGCTTCAGATTCCTCCTTTGATGGCTGCCTGGCCGATCAACTTCGAAGAGAACCCGGAGGGGGGACTTCGGGAAATTCCTTCGAACTCCGTAGATAAGCTCTTCGCATATCCTATCATCAAGGTGTTTCACATACAAATATTGATTTTATTTTAATAACTTAATCGAATGATATCTTATCTTTCAGCTTCGCACATGACTTTGACTTTGGAACAAATTTTTCGGGTTGCGGAGAAGGAGCGGAGGATGAAGCTGGTGGGGACTTGGGAGCAGTTCAACCGAGTATGGAGTGTACTCGGAGTTGAGCCCCTACCCTTCTAGACTGGTCCACCCCAGACCAAGCTCCGAAGAAGAGGAAAGCTGAGGTGGGGTCTTTAGGGACGGTGAAGACACCTACAAATAAGGTGGCCTGCAAACTGAAGCACTTACTCTTTAAAGTCTCATGTCTCATCGCCAGAGCAATCCGAAGAGGAATACGACGTGGACATACAGATGGCGAAGAAGTTCAAATCTCTTCTTACGGGGGAGGACAAAGAGTCTCGGATGGGAACCGAGGCCTTCGTCCAAGATGGCGTGGAGGTGGCGCCGATGGTTGAGGGCAATCTTGGGCAGACAGATGCTGAAACTGCTCCGTCTGGCTAGATGGTCATCCCTATGTTGGAGGAAGGCGGAGTCGAGACCGAAGGGGTTCAAGCCCCAGCTACGGAGGTCTCAGCCCCGAACGAAGTGACAGTTGCTGTGGCCGAAGAAATCCTAGCAGTTGTTCCTTCGGTTCAATCCCCAGAGTCCGAAGAGGACTTCAACCAGATGTTTGAGCCTTCGAGCAGTCGGGTGCTCACCCGTTAACAAGGTGCCGGAGGTAAGCCTCGACTAAACATAAATTCTTTTTCCTTTACCTGCATCATTTAAATAATATCATATACCTTTGGTTTCACAGAATTAGCTCCAGCGGAGGTGACCCCTGCTACGGAGGTGGTCCCGGAGCTAAGGCAACTTCGGTGCTGTTGTTGACTGTGGCACAGGAGGTGGCACTAGCACTAGAGGTGGCTCCGAAGCAAGCGACAGGCCCTAGAAAGGGCAAAGGCAAAGGTTGGCACATGCCTGCTCCTGATCCAGGGTGGACTCCATCGGAGTCGACTGACGGAGGCCAGTTGACAGAAGCCTTCGAAGATGCTTCACTGTGCTCCGGCCCTTCTCCTAGTGACGATGATCGGAGCACCTTGACAAGGCTCCCACTCCTGGCCCCCTTTCTTGAAAGGACGATAGGGTTTCGGACTTTGCAAGAGCCTCTGGCTCGGGCTAGTAGCGAAGTTGGAGAGACTAAATTGGTCTCCATCCTTGGCGAGGCCGAAGGGTCGGAGCTCGATGTTGCCCTCGAACAGGCAGCTTACCAGGTACGAAGCACATGCAAAAGTCAGTTTTAACTAAAGCATATATATAACTCACTTACATTTCTTTTCTTTTTCCTTTGCATCATGTTGTTCTAGCTCGAGCAGCTGCCATTTCCAACGAGCGTTTAATTTGTTGACTGTGCATTTGCTTTGACAAAAACAACTGGCATGAGGTGCCCATGCATGAAATGCAGAAATTCTCATTGGCAAGACAAGAGAACATTGTCACTGCACATTTGCAAATATGGTTTCTTGCCAAGTTATGAAGTTTGGGTGCACCATGGCAAGACATTTCGTGAAAAAATGGTATTAGTAATGGAAGAATTTGATAGCACGGCTGACGATAGGATGGATGAGATGCTTGATGATATGCGACTAGAGTTTGAAACAAACCCTAAGGATCCTCCTACACCGGAGGTTCAAAATTTTTTCGACATCCTTAGAGCTTCAGAAGAGCCGCTGCATGAGCACACCACCGTAAGCGTTCTCGCTTTAATGACCCATATTTTGGCCATTAAGTCGAAGTTTGTATTCTCCAACAATTGTTACAAGGAGCTCATGAACCTGATCAGCGATGTCCTTCCTATGAACCATAAGATGTCGAAAGACATGTACTAGGCAAAAAAATGCTTTCTGCTCTCGGTATGGAGTATGAGAAGATTGATGTGTGTCAAGATAATTGCATGATTTTCTGGAAAGAACGTAAGAATGAGATGAAATGCTTAAAATGTGGTAAACTGAGGTTTGTAGAGGTCATAAATGAAGACGGTGAAAAGGTGACGACAAAAGTTGCTCATAAGAAACTTCGTTACATGCCTCTTACACCTTTGTTGAAACGATTGTTTCTCTCAAAGAAAACAGCTAGGCATATGAGATGGCATAAGAAAGGTGTACGTGAGAACAACTAAGTAATGGTGCACCCATCTGATGGTGAGACATGGAAGGCTTTAGATGATTTTGACGCAGACATCACTAGGGATGCAAGGAATGTTTGCATCTAGTTGTCAACAGATGGATTCATGCCTTTCAAAGTAATATGGTGTTATTTGGGGAGAAGGGGACAAATTGATCCTGATTTTGATGATAGTTGACAAGTAATTGTTATCATATTTTGTGTATTTCAAATATATTTCATATTACATTCTTTTTCATAAGTTCTAACTTTTTGTACTAATAAATGTTCATTCGTACTAATAAATGCTCATTTCGGTGGGAAGAGTACGCCGAGTCAAGAGGACACCCTATTCCAAGGTAGTTCTATTTCTTCAAGCAGGCGTCGTTAAGAGCAGCTCTTGAGATAAGTAGACCCAGCATTGTGGGGTCGAATTGCAGTTCTAAGAGATGATGAGGTAACCTTCAAATTAAATTTTATGCTAGTTATAAACTATTACTAATTGTTTTTCATATCATTTTTTAGGATGAAGAGAATGATTCGGAGGGTGTGGATCAAGAGGATGACCTAGAGGGTGCGGAGCAAAAAGGGGATGACCTAGAGGGTGTGGGCCAGGAGGATGAGCTGGAGTGTGTGGGGTAGGAGGAGGGTGTGGAGCAGGAGTCTGACCCAGAGGGTGCGGGGCAGGAGGAGGGTGCAAGTCAGGCCGATGTAGAGGCTCCTACAGGGTCAGCATCATCCTCAACTCGTTTCAGGATGAGCCACCTAGTCACCCCACCTGTAGTCCCTTCGTCTGGAAATAAGATCGAGATCATGCCTGTAGGTGATGGGTAAGTATCATCCTCTATTGTTTTGCTTTACTGCCAAATATTTATTTTAGTCTATTGACTTTATTTATTATGTATTTTTAAATCTTGGATTGATTCTAGGTTTGACGACACTTCGAGGGTCAGGCAGGTTAACCATATATTGGGTAACCTATGTCATCTTTACTACCTAGGGGTGTTGACACTGCCGACTGGTGAGTAGCAACTCTGCACGACATTAGATCAATACCGGTTTTCTCCTAACGGGGACTACAGACTGCCCAGGGCGTAGTGTCTCATGACTTCTAGGTATGATTTTTTCATGCATTGTTTTGTTTTAACGCAAAACTTCTGGAGTGACAGTAGGTTACTAATCATGATTTTTGTAGTTACGTTTTTGCTTGCTAGAATCGGGCAATCACCATAATCATGCCTTTGTTTTCTTAAACAACAATGCACATAAGGTGGTGAAGGACGTGATTTTGTATGTCCGGATTTAGGCGAACAATCAATACTACAAGGAGAAGTTAGGGCAACGAATGAACAAGGCGATGGGTTCTTCAGCAATATACTTGACCGAGGAGCAATATCGTTCGATAAACAATTCTAACTCTTTTAATCTTCAATTTTTGAGATTTATTTTCATATAATGTAGAAGCTTTACATATGTTCAGGTGAGGATTCCATGGTTTGAAAATCGTGACGATGCCTACATTGAATTCTGCAAGCTTTGGTATTTAGATGAATTCAAGAAGGTTTCCGAGAAGAAAAGGCTTTGTCGTGGAACAGATGCAAAGCACAAGTATGGGGCCGATGGACATATCCGCTTGGCTAAATGCACGGTAAGTTCTACACTTGTCACTTTATCTATATATACATTGTAATGTGAATAACTCATATCTATAGGAAGATAAAACTAGGGTTGTTCCAAGTGACATTGAGGTTTATGCTTCTGGTTATAAAGGAGATGATCCTGCACACCCAGATAAGTTGTGTAGTCAGTCAACCACGGATCATTTGGTGAGATGTTAATAATTTTAAGTGTTTGCATCATTAATTGTAGGACCTGCACTGGACTAAAGCAGGTCTCCTAGGCCACACATGTGTCAAAGTGTGACAAAAAATACACCAACACACTTTTTGGCATGCCTGGTGGGACATTTTCAGCAACTCAGCCATGGCGGGAGAGATCAACGACAAAATCATCTTGATCACTCTTGAAACATTGAGTGAAGAGCAGACGACAGAAGTGCAAAGGCACGTGGATGATTTCCAGAAGTTGTGTCTACAACGACATGACTTGATTGGGTCCCATCCAAAGTTATCTGTTACCAAGACCGGCATTGGATATGGAAGCCAGTCAGCCGATAGAAATCCCTCAGGATAGTCTCTAAGAGATCATCGATCAAACAATTCATCATGCGCTCGTCAACCAATCCGGAACATTGGTCAACACCCTCCACAGGTTGATTAAGAAGACTATTAATGGCACTATATCCCATGAGCCACCACAAGGTCCGACGTACCTCCCTGACAGCCAAACAAGGTTACTGTAGAATCCACGGCATACTCAGCTGACACCACAGCTGCAGGGACCGATGAGGCTAGAGCAGCTGGGCACTTCATTTGGCCATGAAGGAAACAAGATAACCCAACCGCTAGCTCCCACACAGAGTTCACTGCAGAGCACGCCGTATGGCCTCAAAAGGGGTGTGCCGACACCACTTCTAGCATCTGACCTAAGACTACTAAGACAAGAGATACCTCAAGTGACATACGACATCGCAAGGAACATACTGACATACATCGTGCCACCAAGGGGGGCACCTGATGGTGTTCCTCACGGGTATCATCGGACTGCATATTATGGAGCACTTCCATACGGTGATGAAGGACAATACAGACATAATGCTGCTCGGCCGGACCAATAACAGTAGGTCCCAATACTTGATTGACACCCTACACTGGGACAACAAGAAGATGACTGGGTGAATCAGATAACAGAGGTTATTCGAGACCAATTTGGGTTGAATCCCAAAGAACAGACGTAAATGTATTGGCGGTCGTACCTAGAATGGTTTGATTGAGTACCACTGCCAGGCCGATACAAGGTACCCGACTTCACCAAGTTCTTGGGACAAGACTTGGTCTCCACGATCGAGTATATCAGTCGTTTCCTCGCCCGGTGTTGGGAGGCATCGGCTGATGAAGCGCTAAGGGTCTGATTCTTATCGCTTTCTTGATCGGGATCAGCCTTCGTGTGGTTTTCTTCGCTGCCGGTGGATTCCATCAGAGGATGGGTGGATTTAGATAAGAAGTTTCACAAATATTTCTGTGCTGGCATTCATGAGATGAAGCTCACTGACTTGACATATTATGTCTAGAGGTTCTGAGACGTACGAAGCAGATGCTATAGCTTGAACCTCAGTGACATCGAGTTGGCAGAGTTGGCATTTCAAGCACTCTTGAACCCAATTAATGAGATATTTTCATCACATGAGTTTGAGAGCCTCTCACAACTGGTGCAAAGGGTATCGGCACACGAGAGCCGATTCCAAGAAGCAAGGAAAGATATGTATCAGAAAAAGGTGGCATATACTCAGGCCTACTATTCGGACTCCAACGAGGGTAGTGACTCTGATGCAGAGGTAGGTTTGGCCGAATGGTCCTAAAACAAGAAACATGCGGCATGCCCTTGGGTGAAGTCGGTCGATAAAGAGGAGACGTACGATTTCAATGTCAACAAGGCTGATAAGATATTTGACCTGTTGCTCAAAGAAAAGAAGATTCACCTGTCACCTGGCCACGTGATACCACCTACCGACGAGTTGAAGAAGAGGAAATATTGTAAGTGGAACAACTCTCCATCGCGCCACATCAATGAACGCAAGGTGTTCAAGAGTCAGATTCAATCAAATGTGGAGCAAGGTTGAATCAAGTTTGATGATGGGAAGAAGCCGATGAATATCGACGGTAATCCTTTCCCAGTCAACATGGTGCATGCACACCACACTAACGATCGGCATACAAAGAAGAGCAGGAGAGCTGGTAGCAACATCACTTCTTCGGACCTCATCGGGAAGTATGAAAGAAAATCAAAGGAAGGACGAACGACAAGGACAGTCACGATTACTCATGATTCAATCCCCATTGGAATTTTGAGTTCTTCATGATCTATTGGAATGAAAGACTACATCTACCTTCAATGGACGATTGCCCCGGATATGGCCTCACATACATACGGCAAGAAGATCATTGGTTGCAGCACGGCGGGTCAGAGTCACACAGTCAGGAGAAGAAAGGCACTCATCAAAGGATGGCACCAAGGGTGTCTATACTTGAGATGCTCAGCCCCATCAATTCTAAGCAAATCGGCCAACCGGCCAATGGCGATATCGCATTAGAGAAGCAGCAATGGTGCCCCTTTGTGATCTTCATAAGGAACCAAAAGAGAAGAGTGTAATGTCTACGACAAAGAGAACTAAAAGCACAAGGGTGTGACGAGGAAGCTAATCAGCCCTGCAGGATCAAAAGTGGATGGTGAGTGAAAGATGAGGCGTGTCATGAGGATAAGAAGGACGTGGGGGTAAACATGGTTTTCTTCATCCCCGCAGAGTATCGAGCCATCTCGGAAGATGACGTGGAACAGGCCGATACAATGGCCCAACTAATGTTGGCTCCGTAGCCAGCATTTTTCAACCAGCCAGAAGACCCTGGGTATCGGCACCTTAGACCTCTCTATATCTAAGGTCTAGTCAATGGAAAGTCGATGTCCAAAATGATGATAGACAGAGGGGCAGCTATTAACTTAATGCCTTACGCCACCTTTCATAAGCTGGGGAAAACGTTAGAGGACCTCATCAAAACTAATATAGTATTAAGGGACTTCAGTGGCAACTTGTCAGACATAATGGGAGTGCTAAACGCAGAGCTGACAATTGGAAGCAAGACCGTGCCGACTTCCTTTT
The DNA here is from genome assembly GCA_019279435.1 of Zizania palustris. Lineage (NCBI taxonomy): Eukaryota > Viridiplantae > Streptophyta > Magnoliopsida > Poales > Poaceae > Zizania > Zizania palustris. The sequence goes on along the minus strand of JAAALK010000288.1, from coordinate 64,890,092 downwards.
TTGTCATAGAGAGAAAAGGATCTTATAGTCTATTTCTGGGGCACGACTAGATAAACGCGAATTGTTGTGTCCCATCGATAATGCATCAGAGCCTCATACAGTGGGTCGGCGATCAAGTGGAAGTCGTCCCCGCTGATAAATTGGTTAATATAGCTACGACTAATTTATTGGTATGGGAAATGAAGGATGTTGTTTGTCTATTGGGGAAGGTTTGGGACAACAACTTTCTCAAAATATCAGATGACGGGGTCGACCCGATCAACAAAGAGCTACCTAAGCTCAACCTATAAAGACGGCGTCGACAAAATGAAGGATGGACTCGATCAAGGCTTCTCCATAACCAATGAACTACGAGAGTAAAACATCGGACACGGTGATAGACCGAGGCTAACCTTCGTGAGTACCCAAATTCCCCGATGAAATAAAAATGGATTGAAGTTGACTACGTCAGAGATATGGGAAGAAGCCAAACGAGAAGTACTTAAGGAGATATTTTTGATCGTTCGAACGAAGCTTAAAGATCTACACGCAAGAAAGCTAATACCAACGGTATCACCTTTACATGGTTGATGCGGAGGAATCACCCTTAGACAAAAATCTCAAAACTGATTCATATGAAATTAACAATATATTTAGAGTCTTTTATATTATAGGGCAAGTGTGCTACGCAAATCTAGGCTAACAACGATGGACTCCCTTCGGCTTCACCTCCAAGTCAGACTTCTCTAAAACACAACCGATCAAGACCGCTTTCCACTTATCTACGCCGAGGGAGTAGGGGCACTGGTGCCAAAATTTGTAGTGGCCGATACTGGCCCATATCGTATCGGCCAACCATTATAGATCACCAGGGGCATCATGATCGTATTCATGCAAGAGGCAAAGTCAATCAGACAAAACAAAAGGAAAACATTGGAAGCAAGTGAAAGGGTCAGTCAAAGTGTTTACCTCAAGTCCCATATTAGCATCACCTCGGTGAAGCCACTCTCGATAAATCGATGAGGAGCAGTTGAAGATATGTTACTTTAGTTTGCCCCACCATCGGTGGAAAGCGGTGGAGGTCGCCTAGCAGGTCATCCAAGAAACAAGGCCTCTGACATGGATCCCATCAGTCATATGGGAACGATGGTCCCACTCCAAGGCGTTCATGACTCTCTCGTGGGTTCGGATTCGATCGACAAAAAAGAGATGGGGCGGGAGCTGACTGAAGCCTAGCTGCCTTGAGAAGACCGATTGGTGGTAGAACTCATAGGAGCACTATCGAGGATGCTCAATGGTAACGTTAAAAAGGAGAAAGCAAGGAAAGGTTGTGGCTGAAAAGATATGAAGGGATTCTTCATCCCGAGACACATCGGGAAGAACTAGCCAATGAGGGCATTCATACTCCGAGTAATATCCGAAGGGAAACCAGGTGGTTTGATCGGAGAACACAAGGTAGAAGCTCTTGAAGAAAGCAGCCAAAGTCGCGTGAGACAAAGGAAAAACAGGAAAAATGTCACCGCCTCGCCTAAAGAAGAGTAGCGGCAATAGGTAGAAACGATGATTTTTGAAAATCAGTAGGAAAATACGTTTGTGCAAGAGGAGTCCCTCCAATAACATCGGCCTTATAAACATTAAGCCAAAGCTAAAGGATCCACCAGGGGCCTTTAGGTCGGCCGATACAAGGTAAAGGAAGTGTGTTGACACCAAGATTTGATAAAGACCAAACCCACTAAAGATGTTGCACGATCAACAGAAATCAAAGAAGTCCCGGTCAAATATGGTAAAGAAGCCCGTCCATGCTGTTACAATATGACCAGCTGTAGAGGAGCCGACGAAGATAAAGATGAAAAGAAGATAAAGATTATCCAGAATCGGTTAAGATAGAGTACTTGGATGGCAAGTCTTCAAACTATAAATATGTAACCTTAGTGTATAAACACACATCTCCATCAAACAACTACTCGGCGCATCACCACCCTTAGTTCCCAAGGTTTATCCCGGCAGGGTTCGGCACTCGGAGCTAGGCTGCATCATTTTGATCTCCGATGAAGATGTGAGTCACGCCACTCCAACGACCGTATCGACTAGGTCAGTATCCTCACGGTTGCATCAGATTGATCTCTTGAGGTGAACGTCGAAACAGTATGGTCGGCAGTTCTCGGTGTATTGACTAGGTCTAAGGCTACATCAAATTGATCTCTTAGATTGATGTGATCTAGGTGTGGTAGTTTGAGGCTTCATCGATTAAGTCCGACATATCTTGCTATTGTATATTTTTCATGATGTATACCGTTATCTAAATAAAGCATGCCTGATACTTTGATATATTATTAAGATCATCGTGATTAGCTATTGTCTTGGTTAGGTCCTATCTAGTTATTGTGAAGATTTTCATGATATAGACATGTTATCTGACACATTTTATTTATTTATATCAGAGTACAAGTCGACAGGTTATCTTTGATTCAAGGCCACATATTATTCACCATCGAAAAAGCGCTCATCGGCCTATATGGTAAAACTGCCTGTCTTATCAGTTGATGGCATGCTCGCCCGATTGCTTCCCTCCTGGTCATCGGCCCTATGGCCTATTGACGTGATATTCCATGAATATCCCATCCTCATCGCGGTCATTGGCTCGATAGTCGATAGGCTATGATATTGATCATATTTCCTATTTCCTTATTAGTTGCAGGGTCAAACTGATTGGCACACCTTGAACACCTTTTTTCTAAGAACGTAGGACCTGAACTGAAGTAGATCTCCCAGGCCACGCATGTGTCAAAGTGTGACCAAAAAGCACACTAACATGCTTTTAGGCACGCCCGATGGGACCATACTTCAGCAATCTAGCCATGGCGGGTGAACTCAACGACGACAACATCATTCTGATCACCATGGAGACTTTGACTGAGGAATAGATGGTGGAGGTACAGAGACTCGTTGACGCTTTTCATGAGTTGTGCCTATAAGCCTACAGAATGACTCGGACTGGTCCCATCTTAAAGGATCTGTTGCCAAGACTAGTGACGACTATAGAGATTAGTCAGCCGAGAGAAAGCCCTCATGTCAGTTTCCAGAAGATCATCGACAATGCGCTTCACCACGTGCTCATCAACCAATTTGGAACACTGGTCACCATCCTCCACGGGCTGATCAAGAAGACAATTGATGGCACTATAGCCCATGAACCATCACAAGGTCCGATGTATCTCCCCGATACATAGACCAGATTGCTACAAAATCCGCAGCACACTCGACCGGCTCCATAGCTACATGGGCCGACGAGGCTAGAGCAATCGACCTTCTCAGCCGGCCATGAATGAAATAGGGTGACCCAACCATCAGCCCCCGCTCGGGGTTTGCCGTCGATTTCCCCGTATAACCTCGAAAGAGGTACGTCGGCGCCGTTCAAAGCGGCCAACACTAGGCCGATGGGACAGGAGGCCCCACAAGTTGTGAAACCAAGTGGAGTCGCATTGTGGTTTCTATCTTTATGATGAGTGATTGACAAGGATGAGCGATCGAGTGAATGAGTTAGTGAAGGTTTGATTGCATCGATGGGATCGATGTGTGGTTATGGAGAGTGGTTGTCAAGGGGATCGGTGTGCATCACATTTCATGTTTTGGCTTGTCTCATGTGTGCACGGTGGAGATGCTAACCAACTGTCAGCGGCAGGTAACCAAGGGTCGAGCGGGAAGCTCGATGCCAGAGGATCAAGGTTGTCGGGTGAAGTTGGATATGATATCAAGAGTGCACGAGGAGATATAGCAATACATAGACGGACGGATGGTCGAGACAGCGTGATGATCAAGTCAGTGAAAGGGAGGCCATTGCAAGTGATCAGGCGGCTCGAGGGGATCGAGAGTGGGAGAGACTTGCTGGCGGTCGAGTTCGCGGATTGGCGTCACATGTCGGCGATCAAGGATGCTTTGTCGGTTTTTGCTAAAAAACATCTCATCTTTAAATGTGTTTAATTCCAAGAATTAGGAGTCTATTTGTGTTTAGTTTCTTAGAGTAAGTGTAAACTTTTAGTATTTTTTTAGGATTTCACAATTCTGAAAATATATTAAAAAGTTGAGTCAATTTGTAATAAAGAGTAATAGAGGTCTAGGAGAGTAATTTTCAGGATTTCTAATTCTGAAATTGTGTCATGTCCTTATGTGTAAATCTGAAAAAGTTGGAGGACTTATGTGTAAAGTTGGCTCTTTGGGTATGGCTATAAAATGGGCCTCATACCCAAGGGGTTGGCTGCCCTTTCTTTTGGAAAAAGAGTATCAAAAAATTCTATCTTCTTGAGCCAAAAATTGGTTCTCCAAACCACTATTTCTTTTGTCGATCTGAGGTTTTTAGGATCAGGATTTTATTCTTCAGCAATCTGATCATGAACAGGACCTTGAGCTTCACCAGCAAAAGGATAACCATCCAGGTATTCCTCTAGTTAACTTGATTTGATTTTTCTGAGAAAATTCACTGAGTTTATATCTTGTCTGTTTGTAAAATTCTGTAATCCTTGTCTGATTTGATGTGTGGAGTCTTGATTGAGAAGTGATTTAGAAATTCTGTCATGAAGTTTCTGGTTCAAGCTGGTTTCCCTTGAATGAGGATTTACTAGAAAGCATACTTGTTTTCAGAATAGTTCTAGTGTTGTCTACACTCTTACCATGAACAGTACAAGTTTGGTAGATTAATTTGTCCTGGCTGAAAATTTTCAGAATACTTGTGGTGGCTTTGGTTCTTATGAATCTCTGTGAGTTGTTTCATCTATACACTGAAAATTGAATGATCCTTGATTTGCTTCTGAGATTGTTCTCCTCAGCTGATTGAATGCATAAGTTTTTGTACTGAACTACAGTGTGTATTTTGTCAAGAACTTCTGGATACAAATTTCAGATTGAGTCATTAATCTTCCGTCTGATCATTTTTACTGAGTGTTCTAATTTTTCTGGTACATGAATTGGTTCTTTTTATCCAATTTCATGGTTACATCAGCAGGCTCCTGAACATCTGCTTTTGTCTGTCTTGCTGAGCTGAGTGGGTAGTTAGCCGACCAAAAAGGCAACTCCAATCTTCTGTGTCTTGCACTGTGACAATTTTTATCTGCCAACCACTTGCAGATTGATGTCATGATTGTTCTGTAGGAGGAAAGTTATGTTTATGTAGATAAAAGTTACTGAAATAGTTCTGATTTCATTTTTTTTGTCTGAACTATTGTGCAATTACTGTTTCCAATCTGAAAAGGCTAGTGAAATTACTGAGTTGGTTCTGAGTAATGCTTTCGTCACAAGAATTGTTTAATTCCTTATTCTTGACTGTTCAGACAGTTTTTGAAGTACAATTTTATGAAGTGTTTAGTTGTAGCTTTTCAAAATGAAACTGTCTATACTGTCTCACTATTCATCATCTGAAAAAGTTCAGGATTGCAGTTAAGGTTTATTGTTTTCTGCTTATTTTTCAAAGTTTGTGTAAAACTCTGAATTCTTGTAATCTTGATTTGAATTGAAGAAGTGTCTCTTGGAATCAAAATTGACTTCAATATAATACTGCAGTGATTATTTCTCTATCTAGAAAGGTTATTCTGAATTTTTACAACCTGAGTTCTGTACTAGTTACTGTTCTGAAAAATTCTGTGAGTAATCAATTTGATACCTAAAGAATCTGTTTCAATTACATTCTCACATGATTTCTGATCTGATCTGATCAAGTCTGTTGATGAATACAAATTAAAATGAGTGGTTTGAATTTGTTTGAATCTGTATTAGTGACTTCAATGTTCATTTTTCAGTAGTTCTTAGATCTTGGTAGAACTGAAGTTGTCTATCCAGAAGATTCATTATTATTCTGTAGGTGGTATTTCAAAGTTCAACTAAAACTTCTCAGTTCAGTTCATTTGTTAAATTCAGAGAACAATTCTTTAGTGTGTCATAGAAGTTTATATCAACTTACTACAGTGCATTTGTTCATAAGCTCTGGGGCAAATTATTTTCAGTTCTGTATTCTTTTACATGTCAAGAAATCAGCCAGATCGGTATTACTTTTGCTGAATTCACATTAGATAGCTGATTGGTTTGTATGAAAAATACAGAAACTCTTGCTTGTGATTTTAACATGTGCATATAGTTGAGCAGGTATTTCAATCAGAGTAATTGGTATGTTGGTGCAATGCATGAAGTGCATAACTTTTGAAGTTGTACAATGAGAATTGCTTTGGTGCAGTTTGCTTGACAAACCCCTTTGTTGTTCTATTCTGAATTAAATCTGTTGATACTGTTCATCATCAAGAAAACTTCAGAAGTCTTGTGTCTTAATCTGAAATTACTGTTTTTTCAGATCTCTGTTTTCAGTTTCAAAATATGAATTGAACACATTTTTGAACATGCTACAATATGTTTTCTGAATTCAAAACAGTGAATATTGTTTATCATCAAGTATTGTGCAGAATCTGTGTGTAGTCTAAACTGAAAAGCAGTTGAAAAGGTTCTGTTTGATGTAATCAATTGAACTGAAGAAAGTTTGACAAATTTGAATGGTTTCTAGTATCAAGTTTCAGACCAAAGTGTTAAGTACGGTTGGTTTCAAAGGTGTTTGAATTTTGGTTTGTTTTGGAGTTTTAGTTGCCGATAACTCTGTCGATCATCCAACTATCGATCTACTCCTTGTAGTTCAAAATATAAATTGTCGATAGTGTGCTTCGACATTTCAAACTCTGAATAAGACTGAATTCTGAATTTGAAGAGATTTTGTTGCTCTGATTCATACTGATTGGTTTCAATTTGAATCTAAGGTTTTTGAGAAGCGTTGGGTGATTTGATTAGGCCATCTGATTCATGAAAATTTGTCGAGGCGCCTATTCACCCCCCTCTAGTCGCCATTCTGATCCCACACAAGTCACATATGGTGTAGCAAGGAACGTGCTGTCAGACATCGTGCCACCTAGGGGGCACCCGATGGTATCCCTCAAGGGTACCATAGGACCGTGAATTTCGGAGCGCGGCCTTATAGTGATGAGGGGCAATATAGATACAATGCTGCCCAGCCAAAGCAATATCAGCAGACCCCAATGCTTGAATGGTACTCAACACCGGGACAACAAGAAGATGACTGGGTGAATCGGATAACAGAGGTTATCAAATATCAATTTGGGCTGAAGCCCAAAGACCAAAAGTACATGTATCGACCAAGTACCGCTACCTGGTTGATACAAGATACCCGACTTCACCAAGTTCTCGAGACAAGACTCGGTCTCCACGAAGCTCCAATGGTTTGATTTTTCCCACTCTCACTATCAGGATCGGCCTTCGCGTGATTTGCTTCACAGCCGGTGGATTCCATCAAAGGATGGGTGGATCTGGAGAATAAGTTTCACCAATATTTCTTCGCCGACATTCAAGAAATAAAGCTCACCGACTTGACGACCGTAAAGCAAAGAATGGATGAGTCTGTGCAAGATTATATCGAGAGGTTCTGAGATGTCGGAGTTGGCGGAGTTGGTGTTTCAGGGACTCTTGAACCTAGTTAAGGAGAGATTTTCATCACATGAGTTCAAGAGCCTCTCCCAGCTAGTGCAAAGGGTATTAGCACATGAGAGCCGATTCCAAGAAGGCAAGAGAGACATTTATTAGAAGAAGGTGGCATACACTCAGGTATACCATTCAGACTCCGACGATGACAGTGACTCAGATGCAGAAGTCGGTATGGCCGAATGGTCTAGAAACAAAAAACAAGTTACATGCCCCTGGGTGAAACCGGCCGAGAAAGAGGAAACGTACGACTTCGACATCAACAAGGCCGATAAACAAGAAGAAGATCCACTTGTCACTGGTCACGTGATACCACCTGCCGATGAATTGAAGAAGAGAAAATACTACAAATGGCAAAATTCTCCATCGCATCATGCTAACGAGTCCAAAGTGTTCAGGAAGCAGATCCAATCGGCTGTGGAGCAAGGCCAAATTAAGTTCGATGATGGAAAGAAACCAATGAATATCGACGGTCATCCGTTTCTAGTCAACATGGTGCACGTGTACCACGCTGATGATTGGCACAAAGATAAAAGCAGGCGAGCCAGTAGCAATATCGCTTCTTCGGATCTCATCGGGAAATACCAGAGGAAGTCGAAGAAGAGGATGGATAGTGAAGACAACCACGACTACTCACGTTTCAATCCTCATTGGAATTGTGAGTTCTTTAGGCTTTGTTGGAACAAAGGGTTGCATATACCATCAATGGATGACTGCCCGGGATGCGGCGCTAAGAGTACGGCACAAGTCGGTCATCGACCATATAACGTCAAGCCAAGGTCGCATGATCAAGAAGTCATTCACCAAAAATTGTTGCCACCAAGGGTGTCAGCGCTTGAAAGGCTTGGCCCCATCAAATCCGAGGAAATTGGCCAGTCAACCGATGTCAATGATGCTCCAGAGAAGTTGCGATGGTGATCTAGTGGTATTTTCATGAGGATTTAGAAGAGAAGGGTCCAATGGCTGCGACAAAGAGAATCAAAGACACAGAGGTACGATGAAGAAGCGGATCGGCCACAAAGGATCAAGAGTGAATGGTAACCGAAAGACAAGGATGATCACGAGAAAGATGCAGGGGTAAACATGATCTTCTTCCTCCCCGCCAAATATCGGGCCATCACAGAAGATGACATAGAACAGGTCGACATGATTGCTCGATTACTGTAGGCTCCACAGCCAGCAATTTTTGATAAACCAGAAGACCTTGAGCATTGGCACGTAAGACCTCTCTATATCAAATGATTATTCAATGGGAAGCCGATGTCCAAGATGATGATAGACAGAGGGGCGGCTATCAACTTGATGCCTTATGCCACCTTCCGCAAGCTTGGGAAAATGCCTGAGGACCTCATTAGAACTAATATGGTGTTAAGGGACTTCAGTGGCAACTCTTCATACATGATAGGAGTATTGAATGCAGAACTAACGGTTGGGAGCAAGACGATGCTGATGACACCCAAATTTGGCACCAATTTGGAGTAGAACAAGTGCTATCCAAGTTTGGAACAAATTGGAAATTCTGAGCGTAGGCCAGTCCAACCTTTTCTACATGGTTGGTCCGACTTTAGTGGTGTCACTGGTCTGACCGGCAATACATGGCCGGTCCGATCTCCCATGTAACACTGGTCCGACCGGCCATGTATGGCCAGTCCGACCTTCAAGATTATTCAGCACTCTGAGTCCGAGTTAGTTACGACTAAATCTCGTGTTTCTTTGTGTAAACCCGATATATTTTGTATCTAAATACCTCTAACCACCTAGGACGTGGGTAACATCCAACTCTTGCAATCTACTATCTCTCTTTATCTCTTGAATCGTTCTTTTCGCTTTCAATCTACTATCTCTCTTTATCTTTTGCCTTAACATTATTTTCCTTGCTCTAGAATTAGCCCTAGCAGTAGCTCTTTGTCAATTTGATCTGTAAATTGTCCGTATTTCGCTACATTATCACGAGTTCTTTGTGGGTTTGATCCAAAAACCTCCCGTTTCACCCTCGTTACGAGTTTTTATCAATCTAGTGATTCGGTTCCCGAACCGAGTTGCTACTGTTTTTACGTGTTTTGCAGGAGGCAAAGTGCTCATCTTCATCTCCAAGGACCCCCTAGACCAAGCCCTCACCATCGGCACGTCCGCCGGCGAACCAAGGTGCTCACTACCTCGCCGGTCGGTCTGACTGGCCAACTCCAATCGATCCGACCGGGCCGTGCCGACACAGGCCGGTCTGACTGACGGCACCCAATCGAACCATTCTCCCCTCTTGGCCGGTCTATCCATCCCCTTTCATACCTCTGGTTTGACCATCGTCGTTAGGCTGGTCTGATCATTGTCATTAGGCCGGTCTGACCGACCCTTTCACCACGGTCCAACCGACCTCCTTTTGGCTGGTTTGATCTATCCCTCTACAGTTTGGCCAATTGGGTTGCACCCTTAGGTGTAATTTAATTGCCTGGCGACTCCACACCCCCTTGTCACTATCAAGGGTCATTGGAACGTGACATCGGCGTTGTGTTACGCTTAGCGTTATTCCTAGGTATCCATACACTTTTGGATCGTCGAACCGATGTCCGTGTGTTTGGCGCTTCATCATCAGATTTTAGCGTCAACACACTTTTTGGCGACTCCGCTGGGGACATACACGCCAAGTACGATTAAGTCGATGGCAGGTACGACTACTATGACTACATCAATGGTACCTTCTACACCAACAAGCATGGTGGCGAACACGGAGGATGACGACAACTCCGGTACCCCTACCCTTTGGCTGTTGAAATATTGTGAAGCGCTCTGGCTGTTGAAAGTTGAGTCGTGGACAAGGTAAAAACCAAGGATTACTTAGCGGAGAATGTCGGTGAGTGATCATCTGGTGCAAGCAAAAAATTTGATGTCTATACATTCGAATGGACTTGGACTAATGAGGAAGATTCATTCGTATGCTTTAGTTTGAAGCCGATACCTCGAAAGAGTTTCGGACGTAAGTATACCTTTGATCTAACCAAGTGTGATAAGATATTCGACTATATCTTTGAGAAGGGACAGATCAAAGTGCGTGAAGGCCAAGTCATCCCATCGTCGGAGGAGCTAGGAGGTCGTACGTACTGTAAGTGGCATGACTCTTATACTCATACTATTAATAAGTGTTATGTTTTCCACCAACAAATTCAATCGGCTATCAATGAAGGACGATTGAAGTTTGAAAATGATCCTTCTCTCCTTAGTATTTATTGCAACTCCAAAGTATTGATTCGTCCCGATCAATCCAAATCAACTAAAGGAAAGAATATTGTAGTTGGAGAGCCTTGGTCTAATACACATAATTCTATGGACAAAGAGAAGCCGCTTGGCAACAAGACGGCTAGGTGACCGAGAGTTACTTTTGATGCGCTATTAAAGAAGTATGAGCATATGGCCGAACAAAGAGCAAATAATCGGCCTAATAATGTAGAATAAGCAAATTCGACTCCTGAGAAAGGATTTGGTCATAGCCCTCAGTCATTGGAAGCTTTAATGCCATTCTATTCATATGGTTTTCCGATGATGTCATGGGGGGCATGCCCAATGCCCCAATACGGTGATCCTCCTCAGTAATTTGCCCCATGGATGTCGTTCTCACCACCGCAAGTGTCGTTCCACCAAGAACTAGCAAGGCCAAAGAGATCGGCAAAGAGGTGAAGGCGTAATCATAGTGATGGCCATGCTCACACAAAGAATCAGCCTAAATCTTCAAAGATGAAGGGAAGGAACAAAAGAGATAAACATAGTGAGGCCACCGTTGTTACTATAACAGGTTTTCGTGATGTCCCAATACCTAAAGAAGTCCTTCCGGGGCAAGATGGAGGCAACCCGGAGGCGACTGCCGAAGGTACCACTGCTGGTCCAACCACCGCCCTAGAGTCGGTCTGGCCAGCCATGGTGCACCGGTCTGACCAACCTACTACGGCCAGTCCGACCGCATTTTGTTAGACTCCCGGCAACAATCGGTTGTAGGACCGAAAGTAGCGACCAGAGGGGGGGGTGAATGGGCGCCTTAAAAATTCTTTCGAATCAATGGCCTGTTCCCAACACCCAACGCACCTCCAAAGACTATGCAGCAGAAAATGAACAGAAGGCCTAAGTCTAAAGGTTTCTAACCTAGAAGCATCTGATGATAAACAGTGTAAACTAAAGTGATGCAACTAGGCAGATAAACAAGTTGTAACAGGCCTATACTTCTCAATGAAATGATCTAAGTATGTATAAAGTAAAAGAGAAGTTACTGTCCAAAGGTGTCTCCTGTTCGGGACTTGGCGAAGCCCCCTTCGCACGTCGAAGTCCGCTTCGGAGGATGATGACGGAGTCTGTCCGAAGCGTCGAAGGAGTCACTGTCTAGCCTAGTGCGAAGTGGTAAGAAGCGAAGTGTACTTCGGAGCGAAGTAAAAACAGTGTCGGAGCTTGGTTCGAAGTAAGCACTTTGAAGACAAGACTTCGAACACAACTTCAAGTTACGAGCTTCGGAGCGAAGTAAACCAGTGCCGAAGCCTGCTTCGAAGTATGCACTTCGAAGACAAAACTTCGAACACACTTAGAACCGAAGGCTCCGAAGCTGAACCTTCGAACACAAAAACTTCGAACACAACACACAAACAGACAACCTTCAAACAAAGAAGCGAAGTCTGTCACGTGACAGAAAAAACAAGTCCGAAGCCCACAGTTTATCTTCGAATAGGGAAAGCTTCGGGAGGAGAATCGAAAGCTGACACGCCACAACAGAATCCAAGCGAAGTCTATCAGAACAGACAAACTTCGAACCCAACTTCGAGGCCTAACGAAGTGAGCACTTCGAACGGATAGATTCGGAGTATGCTAGTTCGAAGTATGCGCTGCTATCCAATACAGGAAGAACTTCGAAGCTAGCAACTCAGGCTCAAAAATCCGAAGTTCGAAGTCTGAGCGAAGTCTTTAAAGATGTTCGATCGAAGCCTGCCTCACGGAGTTGAGGGGCTTCGCACTGAAACGAGCTTCGCCAGACATACCCAGAAAAAGGTAAAAGAGACTGTCAGCTTCGATCAAAAAGCTGGGCAATAGAAGGTGAAAAGCTGCTACAGGACACTGTAGCTACAGCAAAGCAGTACTACTTGCAACAGCAAGAACTAGTACTCCCACCGTGAAGAACACAAGGCAACAGAAGAAGCTTCTCCCCAAGAAATAAAATCACCAGCTCGTGCCCAAGGCATTAACTTCGCAAACCGAACAAGATGCAAGCAATAAATTCACCAGAGACCAAGGATTAAATGCATCCAACAGATTTGAGCCAAAATAATGCAAGAACAGGGAGAGACCAGGTCCTGGCGGCGCACACAGGAGAGAGAAGACGGGGAACAAAGTGACCCAATGGGTGGATTTGATTTCAGCTCAAAAGGGTAGTCCAAACCCTAGGGATTGGGGTGCTATTTATAGGCAGCCCAACACTAGGAATATTCTACCAGCCCCTTAGGGTTTTACAGACTCAAAAATACAGAAAAAGACTCTACTGCCCTTAGGTATTTTTACAGACACAACTGACTGACTGTGGGCCTAGAGAAACAGATGACATATCCGGAAGCTACTTCTTCTGGACAGTCGGATACAGAATCAATGGTTGTCAGTTTTACGCCGAAACTGACAAAGCCTCCACCAGCTTTGCACCAGGTACCCGGATTGGGCCAGCCCGACTCCGCAGCTCTCTCAGCCCGGCAATCACTCACCGCCCGTGTACCTGAGTCAGTCCTGGTCAACAGCCCAGTGGGTCTTCTACTGCTTCTGGCCCATGCACCCGGATTGGGCCAGCCTGACTTCGCAGCCTCCTCTGCCCGACAGTCGCTCGCTGCCCGTGTACCTGAGTCACACGCGGCCCATGAAACAGCAGATCTCTTCTCTTCCTCAGTCCTCTTTGACTATCGTTGACAATGACTCATCACTTCTGGAGCCATGAGGCCCACGCTATTCAGCATGGCTCCTCAATCTCCCCCTTGATGAGTGCATTGTCAACACTCCTCATGTTCTCAGCTCTTCAGCACCTGTGAACCAAATGTGGAAACACGAAAACAAAATACAAGGAAACAAAGAAGAAGAAAAATAAGGTAAAAGTTTAACCTTAATGACCAAAAGCCAAACAAAAGCAAGAAACGGTCATTATGGTTAACCAAAACACAAAAGCTCAAACTGAGTGCGATTTTCAGAACAACAAGGATATTAACAGAGTAAGAACTCCTCATTAAACTCTGATCCCAAATTTCCTCCCCCTTGTTGACAAGTGAACTCATCAAGCACTCAAAAAGAGACACAGACTCCCCCTAAAAGCAACTCCCCCTCAAAATATGCAGTGAATGCAACTGGGGTGCAGGTGGAGTGTGGAAGGCATGCTTCTCAGATATGATTGACTGCAAATACAGTATCTAACAGGTATAGCAAAAGAGATACTGTCTAAGACACATGACATGATCAGTGCAATAGATGATATCTTAAAGAAAGTCATTTAGCACGCATTTTTCAGTTTTTGCAAATAAAAGCATCACCTCATTCTCTAGTAAGCAAGCAAGGTAAAGCATGAGATGCAGAAGCTAACTGATATCTACCAAGATAAGCATTTTTCAAAACAAAGTGCTTCAGCAAACTTGTTATCCTTTTAAAGTTCAGGCTTTTTCATTTTCCTTTGTCATTTGTGCCAAGGGTTATTTGCATGTCAAACCTTATGCTAACCGACCAAGTCAAGCCTAGGCCAGAACTGAGCCATCAGAAGCTTAAGACATTGGTCTCGGCATACACTATAATGTCCTAGTTCATACCAAAGTGCTATGGTAAGCAGTCCAGAACAATATAATGCGACAAAGCAAACCCACTTGGATCTTTTCAACTTAAGCATAAAAAGGCATGGAATTTTCATTCATTTTTGATTGTTATCATTTTTATGGCACATTTTCCATGTTAAAGCATAAAGAGGTCCAAGTTGCATATTTGCATCTAAGTGATGAACTAGCTACAAGGCATGTAACAACTAGCAAAAGCACTCAACCTACACATGCTAGTTACCAGAGGCAATGGTGATCATTTTTCAATTTTGAAACATAAAAGCCATGCATATGACAGATATCAGGCATATCATTTGAACTGAACCAAAGCATGATCATCGACAAGTAATCAAAAGCATGTACCAGCTAGAATGAGTAAAGCAGTTCAATCATATAACAGAAGCATCTCTAAAGTGTGATATGTGAATATGTATGATATGAGCACACACAAAAAGACTCAAGAAACGAGTAAGAATAAAGAAAACCGACGCAAAATATCCTAAAAAGGACACACAACACCCAAATCCCCTAGTAAACGCTCAAATGTAGACTGATCTAGGGGTTTGGTGAAAATGTCAGCCAACTGATGATGGGTATCAACATGAATAAGGTCAATGACACCTTTCTCATATTGATCCCGCAAGAAGTGAAAGCGCACATCAATATGTTTGGTTTTTGAATGGAGACACGGGTTTTTCCCTACACTAATAGCACTAGTGCTATCACAAAACAATGGAACCCTGGTAGGAAAGAACAACCCAAAGTCTCGTAGAGTGGAAATCATCCAAACCAACTGTGAGCAGCAGCTAGCAGCAGCTACATACTCAGCCTCTGTGGTCGAAAGAGCAACTCCAGATTGCTTTCGAGAAGACCAAGATACAAGGGAAGAACCAAGAAACTGGCAAGTACCGGAAGTCGACTTGCGATCCAACCGGCACCCACCAAAGTCGGCGTCCGAAAAGCCAGATAAATCAAGTGATGAGGATGCTGAATAATAAAGACCAAGATCAGGCGCATAGGTGAGATACCTGAAAATGCGCTTGACAGCCTGCCGATGAGACGCGCGTGGTGAAGACTGAAAACGCGCGCAAAGTCCCACGGCGAACTGTATGTCAGGTCTTGTTGCCGTTAAGTACAACAGCGAACCGATCATCCCTCGAAATTCCCTTTCATTGACCTTGACACCGCTCTCGTCCTTGTCCAGACCCCCAGAAGTACCCATCGGGGTCATCTGCGGCTTCAGTTCACCACCAAAGTCAAATTTCTTAAGCATGTCATGAGTATACTTACCTTGGTGGATGAAGGTGCCGTCCTTGGTCTGCTTTATCTGGAGCCCTAAAAAGTACTTAAGCTCACCCATGAGGCTCATCTCAAACTCACTATGCATCTGCTCAGAAAACTTGGACACAAGAGAATCAGTAGTACCGCCAAAGATAATATCATCCACGTAAATCTGAGCAACTAAAAAATCTGAAGCATCTCTGAGCAAGAAAAGAGTTTTGTCCACAGAACCCATCACAAAGCCCTTCCCCAACAAAAATTGCTTCAACCGGTCATACCAAGCCCTGGGGGCTTGCTTTAACCCGTATAAAGCTTTGTGCAACTTAAAAACATGTCGAGGAAACTTAGGGTTCTCAAAACCGGGGGGTTGCCTAACATAAACCTCCTCTTCTATGAACCCGTTCAGAAAAGCACTCTTAACGTCCATTTGAAAAAGCTTAAAACCTTTCGAAACGGCAAAAGCTAGAAGAATACGAATGGACTCAAGACGGGCCACAGGGGCGAAGGTTTCTTCAAAATCAATACCTTCCTTCTGGCAATAACCCTGGGCAACTAGTCGAGCCTTGTTGCGCACCACAACCCCATCTTCACCTTGTTTGTTCTTGAATACCCACTTGGTACCTATGGGGTTGCATTCTGGTGGCGGCTCAACTAGTGTCCAAACCCGATTGCGGACAAAATTCTCAAGCTCTTCTTGCATAGCATTAATCCAATTAGAATCAGACAGAGCATGAGAAATGTCTCTGGGCTCAAAAGATGCAACAAATGCAGATTCAGCAAACACAGCGAGAGAGGCAGAAGAACGCAAAGTCCTCTCAGACAAATCACCTATGATGAGCTCTGAGGGATGGTCACGCTGAACTGCTCGGGTTCCCTGGTGATCTGAAGTCACCTCACCGGAGTCAGCAGCTGGCACTTCTGGACTCGACTGAGGGGGCTCGATCGATGTGGAAGAAGTGATCAGAGGTCCGCCCTCATCATCAGTCGAAGTCACAGAAGGTGTGGGCTCTGTGGGGGATGCAGAAGGCCCGCCCTCAACAGCAGATGGAGTATCCTCATCTTCCTCAAAGATGGACTCTCCGAGCTCAACATCACCAGAAAGCTCAAAAGAAGGAGTCAAAGAAGGCAAGGACTCATCAAAAGAAACCTCACACGTCTCGACAAGCAGTTGGGATTCAAGGTTCCAAACACGGAAGCCTCGAGAATGCAATGCATAACCAAGAAAAACACCATCCCAGCAACGAGACTCAAACTTGTCCAAATGCCCTCCCTTCTTGAGCACAAAGCACTTGCAGCCAAACGCTCGCAAGTGACTCACCTTGGGCTGTCTACCAAACCGCAACTCATATGATGTCTTCCCAATGTAAGCTCGAAGAAAAATGCGGTTGGCCAGATAGCAAGCCGTGTTCATGGCTTCAGCCCAAAAACGCCTAGGAGTCCTATGCTCATCGAGCATCGTCCTGGCCATCTCAACTAGCGTGCGGTTCTTTCGTTCCACAACGCCGTTCTGTGGGGGAGTGTAAGGAGAAGAAAACTGATGGTCCAGACCCTGATCACCACAGAAGCTGACGAACTGAGAGTTCTTGAACTCAGAGCCGTTGTCGGAGCGAATTGCTCGCATCCGACCATTGTTCTCATTCTTCAGCTTCAAAATCAGGTCATGGACAAATTGAAAAGTTTCATCCTTAGACTCCAAAAAGAAAACCCACGAGAAACGAGAAAAAGTCGTCAACAATCACAAGTGCATACCATTTCCCACCGACTGAGCGTACCCGAGCTGGACCTACAGTGTCCAAATGTAAAAGCTCGCCTGGATACGTAGTCATCACCTGAGTCACAGGTGAGTGGGAAGCGGCAACCATTTTCCCATGACGACAGGGATGACAAACTAGATCCTTCTCCATCTTAAGCTTGGGCAGTCCTCGGATGAGGTCCATAGAGCTTAACCTGACTAGCAGATCAAAACTCAAATGACCTAACCTCCTATGCCACTTCCAGAGCTCAGAAGAAGATCCAGCAATCAAACAGCGAGAAGGGCCAAAAGAGCTAGAGAAGTCAATTCGAAAAACTTTACCGAAGGGTAAAATCTGACAAACCAAAGACCCTCTAGAATCAATCACAGAAGAATTGCCCTTTTTAAAACGCACTTCCAAACCATCCTCAAGAAGTTGCGACACAGAGATTAAATTAAAGTTCAGATTTTTAACCAAAGCAACATTCTTTAAAGAGAAATGGTCTGAAATGTTGATTGAGCCTATGCCACTTACTTTCCCTTGACCGCTGTTCCCGAACGTGATATATTCTTTGGAGCTCGGGGGAGTGAGACTGGAGAACCATCTGCGATGTCCCGTCATGTGGCGAGAGCATCCTGAGTCCATGATCCAAACATCCTCCAGTCCCCGGTCCTGCACAATCAATGTCTGTAAGTGGGAGCAAATGGTCCGGCACCAGGTTTAGCAAAAGAGCTAAACCAGTGTCGAGCCATCTGCTCAAAAGATGGAAAGCGAAAACCATCAAAAGAGTTTGGACCAAAACGCGGCTCAAAACGCGGTCCACGGTTCTTCCTAACCCTTCGGCCACGAGGTCCAGAACCGTAGCCAACTCGGTCTGGGACTCTGCCAGAACGAACACCACCAACTGGAGCACGGGCAAGAAAGTCGTCTCCTCTACCACCACCTACACGACGCGGCCTGGCCTCTAGCCTCTCCCCGCGCCGAGGAACACGCAGTCTACCACCCTGCTGGTAGAACTGCACCTGATCACTACGAGCCCTCTCTGCTCTCTCAACCCGCTTCCTCCTGAAGCAAAACTCCGCAAGATGCCCGTCTCTCTGACAATACTCACAATGATAGGTAGGCTTCTTGGGATGTGGTTGAGACTTGGGGTTCTTGGGCTTGGTAGTGTTTGGTGTGGTCTTCTTGGGCTGAGAGGGTCCAGGAAGAGAAGTCTAGAGAAGAGTGGAGGTGTTTGGGCTTAGGAACCCAGATAGGCTTCTTGGGTGGAGCTTTGGGTGGTTCATGGATCACTCCATCCTTGGGCTGACAAGCCTGGGAGGTCTCAGTGGAGTGAGTCTTGGGATACCTCTGCTCTGGAGTCATTTTACTCCACTCCACTGCCCGGCTGAGGGCACTCTCAAAGTCAGCCTTGGTGTAGGTGTAACCTACCCCAAACCCATCCTGCCTCTTGAACTGCTGGATCATCATACTGAGCTGTGGCTCTCTGGCACTGATCCAACTCAGGATAGACCGGAGGTAAAAGTTCTCATTCTGAGAATCTGCTAGCTCCTCTCTCAAAGAAGCTAGAACCTACACCTGAGACAAGCAGGTCTCACACTCACTCTCTACTTGGACAGACTTCCCGGCTTTTAGCTTAATTAACTCCATTCTAAGAGACAGGCAGTTCTCACAAACAGTGGGTGGAACTGACAGTGTCTCAAGCTCTAGCCTAGTCTGGGCAAGCTCAGCTCTCAACCTCTCTAAATCACCCAAATGCTCATTGCCCTTGGATTTCAGCTCAGCTAAGGCAGCTATATGCGATGGGCAATCAACACAGGGTGCGACGACAGTGGCTTGAGCATCTTTCAGCTCCAGCTGAGCGCTTTCAAGCTCAGTGGCCAAAGCGTCCCTCTCATCAACCCTTTCTGTGTACCTGGACTTCAAAGTCGACAGGTCACACAGAAGCACCTCACACTTCGGGCACTCACTGCTATCACCCAAGCAAGGGGAAGAAGATAGACTTTCTATTCTACCGTTGGCCACGGCAAGCTCACTTTCTAGCTCGTCTATCCTTTTCTTAGCCCCCCTAAGCAGTTTCTCCCGATACTTCAACTCCTGACGATTGCTCTCAAGTAAATCTACAATTTCGCGCTCATAAGATGATACCTTGCTATCGTCGTCGTCGGAGTCGTCGGAGGAGCTCTTTTCTTCTCTATCCCCAAGAGCCATGGAGCAGAAGCTCTTGCGGGATCTTCGGCGCTGGTGTGAGCGGCTCTTCGGCTTGTCTCCGAAGGCCATGAAGCAGAGGCCCGCCGGATCATCCTTGTCCTTCCCCTTCTTGATGGCGATCTCCTCATCGCTTGAGCTCGATGAAGAGGAAGAAGACGTGGATCTCTTGGAGTAGCTCTTCTCCATCTCGGCGAAGAAGGCCTTGTCGCGCTTCTTGTTCTCTCGCCGGTAGTCCTTCAGGGCCTTCTTGAAGAACCGGGTCTTCGGCTTGCCCTTGGTGAAGGAGGGGCTCTCATGCTGCCAGAGTCGTGGAAGTTGCTACCGGTGCCCTTCTTGTATCCACTGCGCTTGGGGCAGTCGGCGATGAAGTGTCCTAGATCACCACATTTAAAGCATCCGGATTTTGTGCCGTGTCTTTTGAACATTCTTTTATCATAGACACGACGCACCCGGTTGTTAAAGAGACACAAATCATCATCTCCCAACAACTCAAGCTGGTCCTCAGTGATAGACATCAAGGAGAACCCAGCACAGCTCACAGCAGAAGTATCAACTGAAGGTGCAGCAAGGGCCAGGGATTTTGATCCAGAGCCAGTGAGATTTGATCTCAACTGGATATCTACCTCAGTGGCCTTTAGCTTGCTAAATAACTCAGAAATGGTCAAGGTATCGTATGAAGTACTCTCAACAATAGATGATACCTTGATCTCCCAGATCTTTGGGTCCAAGGTATGAAGAACCTTGAGCGCCTGCTCATGATCTGAGACTAACTGAGCACCCTCAGCCTTGTTGTCCCGAAGCTTGTTGATGATCGACTGAAAGCGACCAAACAAGGCTTCAACAGATTCACCCGGCTTCTGTGTGAAATTCTCATATTCACGCCGGTAGGTCTGATAGAGCCGAGCCTTGACCTGTGCTGTTCCCTCATGGTGTGCCTTGAGGGTAGCCCAGATCTCTCTCGCAGTGGAGAGATGACTCACTCGCTCAAATTCAGTGGGACCTAAACCAGAAAATAAAATGTTCACAGCCTTACTGTTGCTCAGATGCTGAGCAATGATACCAGCAGTACCTTGCTCAGTAACTGGCAGAATGACAAACGTGGTGTGAACGCAAATGTCCCATATGTCCGAACCCTGGCTCATGAGATAGGCTCGCATGCGAGTCTTCCAATAATTATAGCCATAGGCTTCCAAGGACGGGACCTTGCCAGGAGATGTCATAGTCACTACTGGGGTTTAGAACCGGTTAAGGTATGGAAAAAAACCTTAACCTCGCTCTAATACCACTTGTAGGACCGAAAGTAGCGACCAGAGGGGGGGTGAATGGGCGCCTTAAAAATTCTTTCGAATCAATGGCCTGTTCCCAACACCCAACGCACCTCCAAAGACTATGCAGCAGAAAATGAACAAAAGGCCTAAGTCTAAAGGTTTCTAACCTAGAAGCATCTGATGATAAACAGTGTAAACTAAAGTGATGCAACTAGGCAGATAAACAAGTTGTAACATGCCTATACTTCTCAATGAAATGATCTAAGTATGTATAAAGTAAAAAGAGAAGTTACTGTCCAAAGGTGTCTCCTGTTCGGGACTTGGCGAAGCCCCCTTCGCACGTCGAAGTCCGCTTCGGAGGATGATGACGGAGTCTGTCCGAAGCGTCGAAGGAGTCACTGTCTAGCCTAGTGCGAAGTGGTAAGAAGCGAAGTGTACTTCGGAGCGAAGTAAAAACAGTGTCGGAGCTTGGTTCGAAGTAAGCACTTCGAAGACAAGACTTCGAACACAACTTCAAGTTACGAGCTTCGGAGCGAAGTAAACCAGTGCCGAAGCCTGCTTCGAAGTATGCACTTCGAAGACAAAACTTCGAACACACTTAGAACCGAAGGCTCCGAAGCTGAACCTTCGAACACAAAAACTTCGAACACAACACACAAACAGACAACCTTCAAACAAAGAAGCGAAGTCTGTCACGTGACAGAAAAAACAAGTCCGAAGCCCACAGTTTATCTTCGAATAGGGAAAGCTTCGGGAGGAGAATCGAAAGCTGACACGCCACAACAGAATCCAAGCGAAGTCTATCAGAACAGACAAACTTCGAACCCAACTTCGAGGCCTAACGAAGTGAGCACTTCGAACGGATAGATTCGGAGTATGCTAGTTTGAAGTATGCGCTGCTATCCAATACAGGAAGAACTTCGAAGCTAGCAACTCAGGCTCAAAAATCGAAGTTCGAAGTCTGAGCGAAGTCTTTAAAGATGTTCGATCGAAGCCTGCCTCACGGAGTTGAGGGGCTTCGCACTGAAACGAGCTTCGCCAGACATACCCAGAAAATGGTAAAAGAGACTGTCAACTTCGATCAAAAAGCTGGGCAATAGAAGGTGAAAAGCTGCTACAGGACACTGTAGCTACAGCAAAGCAGTACTACTTGCAACAGCAAGAACTAGTACTCCCACCGTGAAGAACACAGGCAACAGAAGAAGCTTCTCCCCAAGAAATAAAATCACCAGCTCATGCCCAAGGCATTAACTTCGCAAACCGAACAAGATGCAAGCAATAAATTCACCAGAGACCAAGGATTAAATGCATCCAACAGATTTGAGCCAAAATAATGCAAGAACAGGGAGAACCAGGTCCTGGCGGCGCACACAGGAGAGAGAAGACGGGGAACAAAGTGACCCAATGGGTGGATTTGATTTCAGCTCAAAAGGGTAGTCCAAACCCTAGGGATTGGGGTGCTATTTATAGGCAGCCCAACACTAGGAATATTCTACCAGCCCCTTAGGGTTTTACAGACTCAAAAATACAGAAAAAGACTCTACTGCCCTTAGGTATTTTTACAGACACAACTGACTGACTGTGGGCCTAGAGAAACAGATGACATATCCGGAAGCTACTTCTTCTGGACAGTCGGATACAGAATCAATGGTTGTCAGTTTTACGCCGAAACTGACAAAGCCTCCACCAGCTTTGCACCAGGTACCCGGATTGGGCCGGCCCGACTCCGCAGCTCTCTCAGCCCGGCAATCACTCACCGCCCGTGTACCTGAGTCAGTCCTGGTCAACAGCCCAGTGGGTCTTCTACTGCTTCTGGCCCATGCACCCGGATTGGGCCAGCCCGACTTCGCAGCCTCCTCTGCCCGACAGTCGCTCGCTGCCCGTGTACCTGAGTCACACGCGGCCCATGAAACAGCAGATCTCTTCTCTTCCTCAGTCCTCTTTGACTATCATTGACAATGACTCATCACTTCTGGAGCCATGAGGCCCACGCTATTCAGCATGGCTCCTCATCGGTCTGATCGGACCAGCATGGCTGGTCCGACCAACACCATCCGGTGTGACTAGCCTTGTGAGGCTGGTCTGACCGATAGCACACAGGAAGACAATCATGATACGAGCAAAATTGTCGAGGCTGATTCAGGTACTTCCCGTTCGGCTAGAAATTCTAGGTGTAAGTTTGTGGCCCCGAGTGTAGGGGAATAGGGGAGCTAAGCTAGCCGGCAAATTCAAAATTTTATGCCCTAGGCCCAAGACTCATGCGCGTGTGAGATCATGGATCGGTACCTTCTAGCACAAAACGTGCTAGGTGAAGCGGAAGAAGATGTTGGAGCAACGCGTCAAGCCTCTCCTCGCTTCGTCGTTGCCATCCTTCGTCGATCCAATCGATGAAGACGACGTAGTTGTTCTCATGTAGATGTCCACTAGCGTTGCTATTAGAGCAATGCCACCATGGAGTCCACACTTACAGGGATGGAGTACCTCCCACGGCAGCGTGCTAGCACCGCATGTGAGAGACAGGGATCCTTGACCTCAACGTTTGAGATCAAGAAAGGAAGGAGAGAACTCTTTGGTGGCTAGGTCTAATCTAGGCTTATTGCTTCCCCAAGACGTCCTCCTCCTCCTCTCCTTTTATAGGGCTGAGAGCCCCTGGGTCATGCTCTTCCTGAAACCCTAAAAACTGTAACAGATTCAATCTGTTTGCCCACGTCGGAACTTTCAATCCTAGATCGGAACGTCCGACGGGGTATTTTATGTCTCCTGATACAGTACGACACGCAACAGATCCAATTTGTTATCGCCCACCTCAGAACTTCCAATACCATATCGGAACTTCCGATCAGTACAAAAATTCCCCATTTCCAAATCGGAACTTTTAGCTCGTCAGAACTTCCGATACCATATCAGAACTTCTGAAGCAATATTTTCTCTCTATATCGAGACTAGAAAATAATCGGAACTTCCGATCCATGGAATTTTCTTGGGCATATCCTTCAATCTCCCACTTGCACAAGAACCAATTCTTTGCATGTTTTAATCCATCCCCTTAAGTGTGTGAACCGATAGGTTCATACACTAACGGCTACTTACTGGAAACCGTTTCTGACTCACTGATCAATAGCTATACCTAGCAACACATATTGACCCTCAAAAGCGTACAAAATCAAATTTTCATGAACCTTGATATACGCAAGCACAAGTCCCTTTACCACGCGCGTCAGTCAAGCTCAAGGCGAGATATGTGCCACCCTTGTTGGTTAACTTGACATTTTCACTCGATCAAGTATCGGATTCAAGTCATGACTAACTCCTTAGTCATAGTGGCATGGCCATGCACTTTTCCAATCCAATACCTCAAGGGGCCCAGAGATGACTCTCCCGTTATTAGGAGGGGTAAATTCCATCTTGACCGCTCATATCCCAAGACATGTTTCACAAAACCCTGTTACGGAATAGCATTAGGAAGCATCTAGGTGTGTCACTACGCATTCTGGAATCAAATGATGATCTCAGGTCTAAGGACTCTGCAGGCACACCATTTGAGATGACAACTGTTGGCACATTACAATAACAATCCCAGTAGTATCTCAAGTGGGTCTGTCCAACACCATATTCACCAACATGTGTCTACATCACTGATTTGACATCTCTATGTCTATGATCTGTGAAACACAATCATCAATCAGTCGGATGTACTAATCCATGTATCATCATTGTCCCACATGATGACAAGATTAGGGACCCTTTTGAACAACATCATCATAAAGCAAATAGTTTCACATAATAAGTCGTACTTATTAATTGAATGCAAATGATATTTATTCAAGGAACAAGATAACAATTATCCTCATACATTAGCATCGACTCTACTAGCATTTTCCACAAACACATGACTAACTCACGCAAGTATATAATACCATGGAATTCATATGTGCCTCATGCTTGGGCTGTGGAAGAGGCTTCGTCAATGGATCTGTCATATTCAAATTCGTGTGCACCTTACAAATCTTTACATCACCTCTCTCAATAATCTCATGGACCAGGTGATATCACCGAAGTATATGTTTAGATTTCTGGTGCGATCTAGGCTCCTTGGCTTGCGCAATAGGCTCCGAACCGTCAAGACCTTCAGGCTGTGTCATGTACACATCCTCACTTAGGTTTCCATTTAGGAAAGTTGTCTTGACATCCATTTTCCATATCTCATAATCATAAAATGCGGAAATATCTAGGATAATCCGAATAGACTTAAGCATAGCGATGGGTGAAAATGTTTCATCATAATCAACACCTTGAATCTGTCTGAAACCTTTCGCCACCAATTGTGCCTTATAGATGTGAACATTTCCATCAACATATGTCTTTTTCTTGAAGATAAATTTGCACTCAATAGTTTTTACACCATCGGGTGGATCAACAAAGTTCCAAACTTGGTTAACTCGCATGGACTCTAGCTCGGATCTAATGGCTCCAAGCCATTTCTTAGAGTCTGATCTTATCACTGCTTCCACATAGGTCTTGGGCTCGTCGTTGTCCAACAACAACACGTCACGATGCCCAAGTGATCAAGAACATGTGCCTCTCTGGCGCATGAACTACTCTCCCAGACCTCTATGGGTCTAGCGCATCTACAATTGGATCTGCAATAGTTTGTGCCTCCTGTTCTAGTTCAGTGGGATCTGGAACACTTTCCAGTGGCTCACAAACCTCTTGGAGATGCATAGTCCTCCCACTAACCTCTTTCGAGAGAAACTCTTTCTCAAGAAATACGCCATTTCGAGCGACAAACACTTTGCACTCTTCTCTATTATAGAAATAGTATCCTTTGGTTTCCCTAGGATACCCCAAAAAGAAGCACTTGTCAGACTTAGGACGGAGCTTATAAGACGTCATAAGTTTGACATATACCTCACATCCCCAAATCTTTAGAAAAGACAAACTGGGACACCTCCCAGACCACATCTCATATGGTGTATTCTCTATTGACTTTGATGAACTCTATTAATCGTGAAAGATGTGATTTCTTGAGCGCCACCCCAAAAGGATAATGGAAGGTCAATGTGACTCATCATGGACCGTACCATGTCCAATAAAGTGCAGTTTCTCTGCTCGGACACCCCATTCTATTGAGGCGTGCAAGGAGGAGTCAGTTGTGGAACAATTCCACACTACTTCAGATGATCACTAAACTCATGGATCAAATATTCACCCCCACAATCCGATCATAGAAATTTAATTGTCTTGCTCGTATGATTTTGTACTTCATTCTGGAACTCCTTGAAATTTTCGAAGGATTCCCACTTATGCCTCATCAAGTAGACATAGCAATATCTACTAAAGTCATCGGTAAAAGTGATAAAGTACTAAAATCCTTTCCTAGCCGTGTGACTCATTAGACCACACACATCAGTATGTACTATGGCCAGAAGCTCACTTACCCTCTCACTCTGTCCAGTGAAATGTGTCTTTGTCATTTTGCCAAGTAAACAAGACTTGCATGTGTCATATGATTCAAAATCAAATGACTCCAAAAGTCCATCATTATGGAGCTTTTGTACACGCTTCTCATTTATATGACCCAAACGATAATGCCAGACGTAGGTGGGATTCAAATCATTGAGTCGTTTTTCTTAGTACTAATGATATAAACATGTGCATCGTCAAGACATAGAATATACAATCCATTCACTAATGGAAAAACACCATAGAGCATGCCATTCGAAAATATTAAACAACTCTTGTTCTTTATTACGAATTCAAAACCATCTTCCTCTAAACATGAAGAAGAGATGATGTTTCTACCTAAGGCGGGAATGAAATAACAATTATTTAACTCCAAAACTAATCCTAACGGTAGCGACAGTGAGTAAACATTGACAGCCAATGCTACAAACTTTTCTCTATTCCCGACGCGGATATCCAGCTCACCACTTGCACACTTTCTTACTCTACTCAGCCCCTGCAATGATTTCCAAGTATAAATCATCGATCCGGTATCAAATACCCATGAATCATTTGGACGAGTAGCAAGATTAATTTTAATAACATTAATACCTGAAGCAGAAGTCCCACTTCCCTTCTTGTTCTTCTGCTCTTCCAAGTACACCTTGCAATTGCGCTTCCAATGCCCGGACTTGTGGCAATGGTGGCACACATAAGAGTTGGCAGGACAAGACTTTCTAGTTGGTTTAGACTTCGCACTAGAGATCACATTTGTAGTCGTAGACTTTTTCCTCCTCTTTTTACCCTCATTCTGAACAACCATCACATGGTTCAGAGTCTTCCTGATACTCTCCTCAGCAGATTTTAGCATCCCATGCAACTCAGCTAGTATCTTCTCCAGTCCAACCATGTTATAATGCAAGATGAACGGCTCAAAGCTCAGTGGGAGCGACTAGAGAATGACATCGATAGTGAGGTATGGATCTAGTGGAGTGCCTAGTCTCTCTAGATTCTGTACGCAACCAATCATCTTGATCACGTGAGGGCTCACTGGGATCCCTTCAGCCAGCCTACTACCAAACAAGCATTTAGACACATTGTATCTTTCTGCCCTTGCTTGGTCCTGAAATATGCCCTTAATCCCTACGATCATATCGTAAGCATCACGTTCCTCATACTGTTTCTAAAACTGAGAGGACATGCAGACAAGCATCAAGCAGCTGACATCCATGGAATCACTAGCATGCTTCTCATAAGCACGCTTATCTGCTATAGAAGCATCCTCTCCTAGTTCATCAGGGCGAGGTTCCTCCAAAACATAATCCTTTTTCTCTTGCTTGAGAACCATTCTCAAGTTTCGATACCAATCCATAAAGTTCGTTCCAGGCAATTTATCTCATTAAAGAATATATCGTAAATTTAAAACTAGAGTGCTCTTAACAGTAGACGTAGTAGGTGACATGATCTACAAAAGATTAAATGCGAGGTTTAGCACTATGCAATGTTTATCTTTTATCCAATAAAATATGTTCCACTATCTAAACCAGTCACTTTCCCTCTCATGACTAATATAGGCTCAAGATCCATGGTCATGCTATCTCCTTGTGAGCTTTGGCATCACTGCTAGAAGCTAGTTGACATAGGTAAGCAACTCCTTGCTAATCACATCATATGTGACTCTTGTCGTTGGAGAAGCATCCAATGCTCAACCCCAACTCCTATGATCCAAGGCCAAAAATAGTTTTGATAGCTTTGTCAAGTGAACCAATACTATGCGTGCAGAAGTCCGACTTCCGCCCCAACTGGTCGAGATAAAAGATAGCACCCTGCTTTGGTAGACCCACTATCGATGAGCATGAACCTTGGTGGGTGCAGCTATTGGGAAGAGCATCAACACTTAATTTTCTGAGGGAAAACTATTCTAGCATCGTAACGTTCCTAGCGCACACGAAACATGCAAGAATAGAATAACAGGAACATAAGAAAGCATCACAGGCAATCATATTAATTGTGACATAGCATTGCCTTCTTCACATGGTGTTCGCCATCTTCATGGATCCCGTCATCGAGTGCGTGCTCCTGGCCTCCATGAAGAGTACTAGTCCATCTCGCATAGTCTATACTAATTACATGGGCCGAAGCACCGTGAAAATGACATGCAAGTTGTAATAAATTTTACATCAGCCTTAGGCTGTAAATAACCATGACACGCATGCCATATTTAATTTACATTCATTGAATGCATATCATACATCACATTTATCCAAGGCCATGCCAGTCACCTCATTCTCTACAAAACAAAGTTAGGCGAGCAATCTACAAGTGATTGGATTCTGGATCTAAAAAACCCGGGTCAGCAAGCACGGTTTTCAAAATCACGTGGGTCAGAACTTCCGATCCCTCAGAACTTCTGATCAATATCAGAATCCCGCATTGCAACAATAGCCTTCTGTATCGAATTATTATTCGACATCAGAATATCCAATCAGTATCAGAACTTCTGATCTGCCATCAAAACTTCCAATCATATCGGAACTTCCGATCTATCGTGGACAGAAACAGATCTAATATGTTTTTCCACCATGTATCTCCATACATGAGGGATCTAGATTGAACACTATGCACATAGGCTCTGATACCAATGTAGGGGAATATGGGAGCTATGATAGACGGAAAATTCAAAATTTTACGCCCTAGGCCCATGACTCATGTGCATGTGAGATCATGGATTGGTACCTTCTAGCACAAGATGCGCTTGGTGCAGCGGAAGAAGATGTTGGAGCAGCGCGTCAAGCCTCTCCATGCTTCGTCCTTGTCGTCCTTCACTGATCCGATCGATGAAGACGACGTAGTCATTCGCATGTAGATGTCCACTAGCGTCGCTGTTGGAGCAATGCCTCCATGGAGTCCACACGTACAGGGATGAAGTACCTCTCACGGAAGCGTGCTAGCACCACACGTGAGAGACAGAGATCCTTGACCTCAACGTTTGAGATCAAGAAAGGAAGGAGAGAACTATTGGGTGTCTTGGTCTAATCTAGGCTTATTACTTCCCCAAGACGTCCTCCTCCTCCTCTCCTTTTATAGGGCTGAGAGCCCCTGGGACGTGCTCATCCTGAAACCCTAAAAACCGTAACAGATCCAATCTGTTTGCCCACATCAGAACTTCTGATCCTGGATCGGAATGTCCGATAGGGTATTTTAGGTCTCCTGATACAGTACGACACGCATTAGATCCAATATGTTATCGCCCACCTCGGAACTTCTGATACCATATCGGAACTTCCTATCAGTACAAAAATTCCTCGATTCTGAATCAGAACTTCTGGCTCGATAGAACTTCCGATACCATATCGAAACTTCCGAAGCAACATTTGCTCTCTGTATCGAGACTAGAAAATAAACGGAACTTCTGATACTTCCTACCAGAACTTCTGATCCATGGAATTTTCTTGGGCATAACCTTCATCGAGATCGAAGCCGCTACCTTTGTGGGCACCCCCGGGAATGACCAAGTCTCAAAAGAGAAGCGTACAACATTGTAGGGGGGAAACAACTTTTCCCTAACAAGGGTCAAATGGTGATGACCTTTAGAGCCCCAAAGCCCGAAGCCTGCCAAGCTGGTGAAGCCTGTGGTCAGGCCCCGGCCCCCTTCGTCCAAAGATCACTACGAAGACCACATCAAGGAACCACAAGTTTATAAGAGAAAGCATCAGAGCCCCCTCCGAGGTCCTCTCCAAGGCCCTCTCTGAGGCTCCCTTTGGAGTCCTCCCCGACGGGCTCTGGCGGAAACCCTTCGACAAGCCCTCTGGCCTAGGAGCTGAAGAAATATCCCAATACCACTATAGTACAAAGAGCCATACCGGGGGGCCCCATGCCTCTGAGTGATGCATATCTACCACGTCTGTAAAGCTGTAAAGTTGCACATGTACTCAAATAGTTCTTACTGTTTTACCCTAACAAGGCCTAAATAGTTGGGCATTGTAAGTAGAGGGTAGAATAATTTTTTCCTTTACCTCCTTGCCTATATAAGTAGAGCACCACCCTTGTAATGAGGGGGACACAACCCCATAGTAAAAACTACTACCAACTAGACGTAGGGTTATTATCCTCAGAGGAGGCCTGAACTAGTATAAAATCATCTCTCTTTCTCTCTAAGAACCCTTGAGGTTCATATTCTACACCCCTACCATAGAAACCTATTTGCAGCTAACATAATTGCTACAACAATTGGCATCGACCGTGGGGATCCTAGTACTAAAAGCGAGTGTCTCTGCCACCATTTGCATCTTGGAGTACACCCACGAAGAAAGCTGCAGAGCCCTGTGGCCTTCTGCGCACCCTTTGGCAAGGGGCTCCATGCGCACGCTGAAGGCCTCCTAGCCTTCCCTTCCAGTCTTAGGAGCCCTAGGGGCTACGAGGCAAGCTTTCAGCACCAGCACAAAGCCCTTGGTCTCCGGACCCTACTAGGCTTCGAAGGTGCGTACGCTTATCCCCCATTACTCCAATCGAAGCCTCACTTCACCTTATTAGCAATCGAAGTCTCATCATCTTACCAAGAACCCAAAGCCTCGCTTCACTCTATCAATAGTTGAAGTATCACTTCATTTCATCAAAAACTTGAAGCCTTGCTTCGTCGTATTGTGGACCAAAGTCTTGCTTCATCGTATCGAATTGTGAAGCATTGCTTCATCCTATAAAAAACCCTCCAAAATCCTTGCTTCGTGAGCTACAGAGTGCCTCCAGGCCCATAGCAATAAATCAAAGGACTCTAAGAAAGCACTCGAAGCGTCCAACAATCTGGTGTGATCTACTCCACCGTTATCGCTACACAACGCCTTTGGGCTCGTAGCGATATAAAAAGGAATAGGATTCCGAGCTAGCAACTCGAAGCATCCTGGGGACTCCGAGATCGCAGCTCGATGCATCCATGGATTCCAGGCCTAGCCCAAAGCATCTAGAAAAAGATTCGAAGGTGGCTCAGAGTCGAAGGTGGCTCCAATAATCCAGTGCGATCTGTACCATCCTCTTTCTAAAAACAAGCTCTCAAGACTAGCTTCGCCTACTAAGCATATCTTGAAGCCTCGCTTCACATTTCAGTGAATTCAAAGCCTTGCTTTGCCTAATCCGAGGTAAGCCCGAAACCTTTCTTCTCTTATCATAAATATATTCTCAAAGCCCCGCTTCGCCTATCATATACTTTGAAGCCTTGCTTCGTTTGCAATCTTTTCAGCACCTATGCAAGCTAATTCAGTTGCTCGAGACCCCTAGGCCGAACGCACCCTCTGCTACACGTTGCGTCGAGCCGGTATGTTACACACACTAATAAAGCCAGAGGCCCCGCTAAGCCTCTGAACATTGCGATTACGCGCACCGACTATGCCGAAGTCCCTGGCCGCTATGTGCAAGGGGGGACCGGTGACTATACGTGCGTTCGAAGTATACTCATGCATGCGAAGCATGCTCCGCTGCTCATATGCTCTC
This sequence comes from Zizania palustris, assembly GCA_019279435.1. Taxonomy (NCBI): domain Eukaryota; kingdom Viridiplantae; phylum Streptophyta; class Magnoliopsida; order Poales; family Poaceae; genus Zizania; species Zizania palustris. Next base: position 64,858,367 of record JAAALK010000288.1, on the reverse strand, counting down.
AAGAATGTCATAAGTGATTCAAAGTTTGAAGCTCCTTTCGCTTTTCTAAAGCCACATCGTGCATATTTACACGCACTGACTACGCCGAAGTCTCTAGCCACCACGTGCAAGGGGGTCGGTGACTATACATGCGAAGTACACATACGATTCATTTTTCGCACGAAGCATGCTTATACCTCGCCATTCATCTACGCGAAGTGAGAATAATCACATATGCCTTGTTTATTATTCTCGCGAAGTACTGAATCGATCTCATTCATACAATAACGAAGTACAATACAATTACGAAGTATCCTTGTACACCTCGACGCAACACTACAAGAAAGTGTTGTCTAAACCTAAGAAAAAGCGGGCCCAAGGCCCCGACATGTTTGACCCCTGCTTGCTTCTCTTTCGAGTAGGGCCTCCTCGGCTAGACGAAGCCCCGTTGGAGACAGACCTCCCACGCTCAGATCGTGCACGCCTTGAAGCCCGCAAAACCCTCCTTTCCTCTTGCAGGTCATCCCAAGTCCGAAGTGCAGAAGGCTCCATATCAAACGCCAAAAAGTCTAATTCATCACCTCGTGAAGGTGCATCCGAAGACTGGACCCCTTCGCCACCTGGAATTGCCTCGAAGTCGCTCAAGTCAGGCGAGGACGAAGAGCTCCAAAGGGGCTCCACCTTCACGGAGGCTAACGGCTCCCAGGCTACCTCGGGTATGACTTCGTCCCCAGGACCCCTCAGCATCTTAAACTGAGGGGAGCCTTCGGACCTAGCTACCTCGAGCACTACCTAGTGATGACGAAGCACCTCTGAATCCTCAAGCACTTCGACATCAATATCCGAAGGCTGAGCCTAGGCAGGTAAAAAACACCCCCGCATTTTCATTAATAAACTGTTAAGTTTTTCTTACAGGCCTACAACTAAGTATTACAAAGTGAAACCTAAAAGAAATCTACACCTTCGGAGTCAAAGGGTTCAATCCCGAAGGCGGGATCCGCAGCCCTGCTCAGCGCGAGCGGCTAGCCTCCTGAAGCTCGAGGACCGCTTCGCGCGCCTGGGCCCTCCAAGGCTCGTGAAGGCGATGCCACGCTCCGTGGACCTCGGGTGTGGGCAAAATCAGACGATGCCCTCCGAAGGCCACCAGCGTCATGGAGATCACTGCTTCGAGGTGCTAGCACCCCACTTCATGAAGCAACTGCAGAAACCCTTGACCGTCCACTTGCCCCGCCGTCAGCACGAAGCCCGTCAAGGTTACCTTTGTCATAGACACGGACGTTTGGAGAAATTGATGCCGATCCCCGATCACGTCCTAGTCACTGAATTGCAGAGCCTAGGAGCTAGTTCCCAAGTGCCCCAGGACTCTGGTCAAGGCGGAGGTAGCCTCGTCGACCCATCGCACAACGAAGGCTTCCAAGGTTTGTCGGGCTGAGCGGAGCTCGACGTTCTCCACTGACAACCTCACGCGACCTTCCTCCGAAGTTTGGAGCGCTTGCCGAAGCTTTTCGACCTCTAAAGCCATATGCTCCTGGGCTTCGGTCGCTCTGGCCAATTTGGCCTTCACCGCCTCGGCCACCTCTTCGGCTTGCCACTGCCGTTGGGCAGCCTCTGAAGCTTGTCGTCGAAGGTTTTCGACTCCCTCCATCATAAAGGCCTCCCGACGACCCATGGAGGCGATGGCCGCATGAGTCAATGCGAAGGCCTGGCAGGAACAAAAGGAGCCATTGACGTCAAGGAAATTTAAGTATACAAAACCCCTTGAGAAGCCACGTCTACCTGCAGTAGAGTTTCTGAGTGTTTGCAAGGAGGTCCCAAGGGTATTGTGGCTCAACTGCGCCACCAAGTCACTTCTCTCTAGGGCCTCGCTGCAGTCGAAGTAGGCGTCCAGCACCTCCTCCGCAGCGGTCCCCGGCGTAAGGAGGGGCCTCATGAGAGGCGCTCGACTCGCAAGCACCTCCGAGGCCGGGCTCCAATCCACGATGTTGATGGCTTCATCCACAGGCTCCGTAGAAGTCACTTCGCCCCAATTGGCCTCTCTATCGCCCTTGTCCGAAGAGCCCCCTTTGGACTCCCCCTCGCTGCTCTCGCTGCTCTCGCTGCTTCTAGAGGTCTCCTCCGCATCAACATCTTAGGGCCTTGCACGCTTAGCTCCAATAGCATCTAAAAAGAGATCTAGAAGCAAGTTAGCATGGAAGCATGAGAAGGACGACAAATCCGGGAAGGTACCTTCACTCTCTTCGATGGGAGAGAGTTCTGCATACTCTGAAGTCAGGAAGAGCCCCCTGAAGTCTCTTTCGCAGGATTTTAACCCCTCAGAGTCCAAGCTGGTGGAGGTCAGCTCCGGAGCCACTGCTTCTGAGTCTGTGGACACCACCCTCAGTGTCGTCATCAAAGGCTTCTGTGGTCGAAGGTACTTCGACGTCCATGGCCTCCGAGAGATTACCCAAAGGCTCCGTAGTCTACGAAGGACCCTCGAAACGTCTAGGCGACGGACCCCCCGGATTGCCATCGTCAACCCTCTTCCGGTTTGGGCCCTATATCGAAGGAACCAGGTCCACGAACTGAGGGAGATCCTGGACCCCTTCGACACCTAGACAGGTCCATACCTGGTTTTTCCATTCCCAAGATCCCACCAGGGTGAGCCTCTGGCTCTGCTCGTCTAGTGTTGGGGGCCCCATGACACATTCGGCTGCTACGATGGCATTCTCTGGCGTCCACACCTCATGCGTAGCTGCAGTAACAAAGACTGTTAGTTAGTCACGGGCATCAAGGAGAAATAGAGACACCTCGAAGCCTTACCAGGGAACTTCAAAGATACGCCTCTCAAGTCGTCCGAATCAGGGGCTCCGAACAAATTCTCCGGCCAAGAGCACGAGAGGGGACTGATCCGAAGGGTAATGAACTCCTCAGCCAAGTCCCTCATGCTCAACCTTCGGGCCACCCTTCGCAGGAGTTCAATCTGAGCCTGGATCGTCCCAGAGTCTCATGACACCTTGGCTTGATGAAGGTACAAGATGACGGCGTTGGTGCTCTGAAGAGGGGAGTCCGCACCGACCATGGCATAGAACCACTCCTAATCCCACCTCGAATGCCAGCGGTTATTCACCGCCCTCACCAGGAAGACGTCTGTGAACTCCTTGTGAAGTTGGAAGTTGGAGCTGTCGAAGGCCAAAGCCCTCTCCATGTAATCCGACCCCTTCTTATTCAGCTGGCAGTTGGCTTCGTGCAAAATTGTGAAGACGTCCGCTCACCCTTCGCACCCTTCGACCCTCATAGCCCACTCAAAGATGGCAAGCGGGCCACATCATTCGAGGACAGATGAGGTAGCTCAAAGTTGAACATTCCTAACACTTTGGCCAGCATACCTTCAGCCAGGAGCCCGAGCCCGGCCTCGAAGAATGCCTCAAAGACCACTGTTTCATCTGGCCAAGGCCTCAGAACAGTCTCAGACCTCGGTCTCCGAAGGCTATCCTCGGTGGAAACCTTTCCGACACAGATCCACTGAACGGACCCCTCCGTAGAATCCGAAGCCTATAGCTCCAAGGTTTGCTCAAATTTGTCCGAAGGCGAGTGGAGGTTGAACGCCCCTAGATGCCCCATCGAAGGCTTCACCACAGCCACTTGGACTTGGACAGAACTCAACCCCCCACCTAGGGCGGGTGCCTTCTTCGATGAATCTTTCTTCGGCATCGCGCTAGGGGCTCCCGGCATGAAGGTGCTAGGGGCTCTAGGAGTGGAGATGCTAGGCGCTCTGGGAACGGAGGTGCTGGGATCTCCGGAGAAGAAGGTTGGGGCGTGAAGGGTGGCTAGAGCTCACGGAGGAAACAAATGCACAGGCGCGTGCGAGACGGCAGGGCACCGATGGCCTTTTATGGCGGTAAAAGCCACCGCGCGCCCCCGAGGTCAGAATTTTATTACCTATAAAACCACCCCCACAGTCTATGACTAGTGGGGCCAAGGTGAAATCTGAAGCGTCGCACCCCGCTCGGGAGCGATTCGGCTCCTGAGGGCGTCCCATCCGCCATGACCGTTGGCCCCTGGTGCCGTTTTGGCTCCCGAGGGTGTCCCATCCACCGCAACCATTGGCCCCCGGCACCATTTGGGATCCCGAGGGTGTCCCATCCGCTCCCGCTGTTGGCCTCCGATGCCATTTGGGTTCCCGAAGACATCCCTTCTGATCCGGACGAGCATTTAATGTCCACGCGGTTTGAAACTAGACTCCGGGGCCAAGCTCTGAAGCCCCACCATCCACGAACACCACTCTTTGAGCATCATTGTGCTAGAGCGCACGTACCCCTTCGCTCCGAAGGGCCACGTGTGAGGGGGCTACTGTTGGGGGAAATAGCTTTTCCCTAACAATGGTCAAATGACGATGACCTTTAGAGCCCTAAAGTCCGGAGCATGCCAAGCTGGCGAAGCCTGTGGTCAGGCCCTGGCCCCCCTTACTCCGAAGATCACTATGAATACCACATCAAGGAACCACAAGTTTAGAAGATAAAGCACCGGAGCCCTCTCCGAGGCCTCCCTCGAGGCCCCTCTGAGGCCCCCTTCGGAGTCCTCACCGACGGGCTCCGGCAAAAACCCTCCGATGAGCCCTCTGGCCCAGGAGCTAAAGAAATATCCCAATACCACTATAGTACAAAGAGCCATATCGAGGTCCCCATGCCTCTGAGTGACACATATCTACCATGTCTGTAAAGTTGTAAAGCTGCACATGTACTCAAATAGTTCTTACCGTTTTACCCCAACAAGGCCTAAATAGTAGGGCACTGTAAGTAGAGGGTAGAATTGGTTTTTCCTTTACTTTCTTGCCTATATAAGTAGAGCACCACCCTTGTAACGAGGGGGGACACAACCCCATAGTAAAAAATACTACCAACTAGACGTAGGGTTATTATCCTCAGAGGAGGCCCGAACCAATATAAGAACCTCTCTCTATAAGAACCCTTGAGGTTCATATTCTACACCCCTACCATAGAAACCTGTTTGCAGCTAACGCAATTGCTACAACAAACGTCTTCGTGTGGAACAACTTAAAGAGAAGAAGGCCGAAGAGTTCGAGGGTAACCTGCTCAATGAGTCCAAATCCTTAGCAAAGGCACGAGAGGTGTGGAGACCGAAGTTGGTTTAGGAGCCAGCTTCTAGCCTCGTTCAGTAAAGAGTAGATCCCACAAGGGACTGAGGGGCAAAACTAATAAGAGTACTAAAGGTCGAGTTGATAGAGAAATTCGGTGCTTAGTCCCCTAGTTCGTGAATTTATGTTGAGTTATGCAAATCGTCCTCAAGATTTCAGATCTTCTAAGAAATGAGATGGACAATTTGGTTGATGAACAAATGACGAGTATTTCTTAAGGGCTTAGTAGTACACTTTAGAAATTATATGGCAGATAGTAGTGATCATCCTTAGCCCTAAGAGATTATGCTTTTGGCTCACTAGTTTGCCAAAAAGCGGGGGGCATGTGTTTACACCCAAATTTGGCACCAATTTGGAGTAGAACAAGTGCTAGCCAAGTTTGGGACAAATTGGAAATTATACGCGTAGGACGGTCCAACCTTTTCTACATGGTTGGCCCAACCTTAGTGGTGTCACCGGTCCGACCTCCCATGTACCACCGGTCCAACCGGTCATGTATGGCCGGTCCGACCTTTAGGATTATTTCAGCTCTCCGAGTTCGAGTTAGTTACGACTAAATCTTGTGTTTCTTCGTATAAACCCTAGATATTTCGTATCTAAATCAACCTCTAACCACCCTAGGATGTGGATAACATCCAACTCTTGCAAGACCAACCTCTATATAAAGGGCCAAGGCCGATTCAAGCCAACACCCCACCCCCCGATGGCACTACATTGAATCGTTCTTTTCGCTTTCAATCTACTATCTCTCTTTATCACTTGCCCTAGCATTATTTTACTTGCTCTAGAACTAGCCCTAGCAGCAGCTCTTTGTCAATTTGATCTGTAAATTGTCCGTATTTTGCCATGTTATCACGATTTATTTGTGGGTTTGATCCCAAACCTCCCGTTTCACCCTCGTTACAGGTTTTTATCAATCTAATCTAATGAATCGGTTCTCGGACTGAGTTTCTACTATTTTTACGTGTTTTGCAGGAGGCAAAGTGCTCATCTTCATCGCCAAGGACCCCCTACACCAAGCCCTCACCGTTGACGTGTCCGCCGGTGAACCAAGGTGCTCACTGCCTCGCCGGTCGATCTGACCGGCCAACTCTAGTCAGTTCGACCGGGCTGTGCCGGCATAGGCCAATCTGACTGATGGCACCCGATCGGCCCATTCTCCCCTCCTGGCCGGTCTGTCCATCCCCTTTCATACCTCTGGTCTGACCATCACTGTTAGGCCGGTCTGACCGACCCTTTCACCATGGTCCAACCGGCCTCCTTTTGGCCGGTTTGATCTATCCCTCTACACTTCGGCTAATTGGGTTGCACCCCTAGGTGTAATTTAATTTCCTGGTGACTCCACACCCCCTTATCACTATCAAGGGTCATCGGAACATGATGTTGGCATTGTGTTACACTCAGGGTTATTCCTAGGTATTCACACACTTTTGGATCATCAAACCGGTGTTTGTATGTTTGGCGCGTCATCGTCGGATTTTAGTGTCAACAGATGTCGACTACCTTCTTCATTATGGAGGGAAAAGGATCTTGCAGCCTGTTGCTGGGGCATGATTAGATACACATGAATTGTTGTGTCCTATCAACGATGCATCAGAACCTCATACAATGGGTAAGAAATCAAGTGGAGATAGTTCCCGTTGATAGATCGGTTAATATATTTGTAACCTATCTATTGGTATGGGAGGCAGAAGGAGTCATCTGTCTGTCAGGAAAGGCTTGGGATGGCAACTTTCTTGAAGTATCAGATAATGGTATCAACCCAATTAGCGAGGAGCTTCCCAAGCTCGTACTATGAAGACGACGCCAAATAACGAGGGGTGGACTCGGTCAAGACTTTGCCGCAACCGATGAACTATGGAAATACAAACATCGGACACCGGCAACAAACCGAGACTAACCTTCGTAAGTACCCAGATCCCCGATGAGACGAATAGATTATAGGAAACTACATTGGGGCTACGGTAAAAGGTCGAATGGGAAGTATTTAAGGAAATATTGAGTGATTGTTCAGATAGAGCAAAAAGTCCACACGCAGAAAAGCTAATGCCAATGACATCGCCTTGAGATGGCCGAGGAAAAGGCATCGCCCTTAAAGAAACAGAAGAGGATGGACGGGAGATACTTAAGGAACATTGTTCGATCGTTGGGACGAAGCATGAAAAATCTACGCGCAAATCAGCTGATACCGACGGTATCGCCTTGAGATGGCCGATGTGAAGGCATCGCCCTTAGACAAAAACATAAAACCAAATCATATAAAATTAATAGTATACCTAGGGTCTTTCAAATTACAAGTTAGGTGCGCTACGCAGATCCAGGCTAACACACAACAGACTCTTTTCGGCTTCACCAAGACAACCCCCTCTGAAGCATGGCCGATTAAGAACGTTTTTCATTTATCCATGCCAAAGGGGTAGGGGCGCCGACACCTAAATTGGTAGTGGCCGATACTGGCCCGTATCATATTGGCCGACCACTGGAGCATCACGATCAGCCTCCTACAAAGGGGAAGGTTCGATTAGAGGAGACAAAAGGAAATCAGTGGAAGCAAGTAAAAGGGTGAGTTAAAGTACTTACCTCAGGTCCTGCATCAGTGTCACCTGGGTGAAGCTATTCCCCGTAAATCGACGAGGAGTAATTGAAGATATGTTGCTTCAATTCACCCCACCATCGGTGGAAGGCATTGGAGGTCGCCCAACAAGTTGTCTAGGAAGTAAGGCATCCGGTAGGGATCCCACTGGCCATGTGGGAAAGGCGTTCCCACTGGTTATTGCTTGGTCACCTACGACTCTTTTATAGATACTTTGAACCCGTAGGCCAGAAATCTTTTCTTTTAAAGTCATTAGACTCTTCTACGGATCCTAACAAGCCAGAGTCTGGAATTCGTAGGCTGGCCACCTTCGACTCTTTTATTGATACTTCAAACCCGTAGGTCGGAAATCTGTTCTTTTAAAGTCCTTAGACTCTTCTATGGATCCTAACAAGCCGGATCCTAGAATCCGTAGGATGGCCACCTTCGACTCTTTTACAGATACTTTGAACCCTTAGGGCAGAAATTTATTCTTTTAAAGTCCTTAGACTCTTCTACGGATCCTAACAAGCTGGAGCCTTGAATCTGTAGGCTAGCCACCTTCAGCTCTTTTACAGATACTTCGAACCCGTAGGCTAGAAATCTATTCTTTTAAAGTCCTTAGACTCTTCTACGGATCCTAACAAGCTGGAGCCTAGAATTCGTAGGCTGACCACCTTTGGCTCTTTTATGGAATCCTTGAACCAATGGTTCGAAGGCCATCTTCTGGGTTCCTTGAAAGATGCTTACCTCCGCAAGCATCTTCGTTTTCCTGATGCATCCACCAGGAGTAAGGAATATTTGAAGAGTAAACATAATTCAAACCTCCATCTTTATTTAATTTAGAAAGGTACTTTTACAATTGATTACAAGGAGCCCCTAAGTGTAATAACGTTTAAGGTGCTCCGCATGCCATGCATGCTTCAACTCTCCCTTTCTAAATTAGCTAATATAAACGACCCGGGACGCCCTGAGCGTAGGATAATATATGGTCCTTCCCATTTATTTCCTAGCTTCCTCGGAGCTATTACACTTCGCAATACCAAATGACCTAGTTTAAGCTCGTTCACTTTTATCTTTGGGTCATACCATGCCTTCGTTTGGTCTTGGTACTTCGTCAGATTGGCGACAGCTCGAAGCCTTTTTCTTCTGACAAGTCCAGCGAAGTGTTTCTTTCATCTTTTTTTACAGGCTCTACTACATGGAGGGATCCACCTTTGAGCTCTGTAGGAGTCATGGCTTTGTCTCTGAATAGCAACCTAAATGGGGTGAAGCCTGTGGACCTGGCTTGAGTGGTCCGAATGGACCATAGAATCTTAGGGAGCTCTTCGGTCCACATCCCCTTAGCCAACCCGACAATCCTGCGATTCAAACCGGAGAGAATATTTCCATTGGCTCACTCGACGGCTCCGTTAGATTGGGGTGGCGAACGGCTGCGAAGCATAACTTGATGCCCAGTCCTTCGCAAAACTCTCTAAAGGGTTCAGCTTCGAACTCAGTGCCATTATCCACAGTTAACTCCCTTGGCACTCCGAACCTACATATGATATTTTTCCAAAAGAATTTTTGCACATTTATTGAAGTGATAGCAGTTAGGGGTTCAGCTTCGACCCATTTAGAAAAATACTCGATTGCTACCACTGCAAACTTCAAGCTGCCTTTTGCCATTGGAAAAGGGCCGATGAGATCCATTCCCCATCGCGCTATTGGCCATACCAGGGCAATGACTTGAAGAGGTGTTGGTGGATGGTAGCTTCATCTACCCATCCACTGGCATCCTTGGTAGGTTCGAACTAACTCTTCCGCATCTCTTACAATTGTTGGCCAATAGAGCCCCTATCAAAGTGTCTTTCCTGCTAGAGCACGGGGGGCTAGATGGCTGCCACATAAGCCTTCATGAATCTCCCAAAGTGTATCTTGGCCTTCGGGTTGTGAGATGCATCGAAGTAGGGGAGAACAAACTTCGACTTTGTACAATATTCCGTTGACAAGCTCATAATTTCGAGCCCTTGCTTGCAACCTTCGGAAATCCAAACCTTCTGACAAGACTGCGCTGTTTTGCAAAACATCCATTATTAGAGTCCGCCAATCAGTAACTGGGATGCAAAGGACTTCTGTGGAGGGTAATTGATGCACCGTAGGCTTGATAAGTTCTTCATAGAAAGCGCCCTTCGAGACGTCCACTGCTCTAGCTGCAGCTTTCGCTAGAATGTCTGCAAGTTGATTGTCTGCTCGAGGGATACTTCGAATAGAAAATCCTTTAAACATTGCTTCGGTCTTGTGGATTTCTTCTAAATACTTTGCACGATGCGAGTTCCTAGCTTGAAAGATTTTGTCAACATGCCCTACGACGACTTGGGAATCTATTTTATTATAATCCTTGCTGCTCCAAGTTCCTTTGCCTTTCGGAGGCCTAGCAGGATCCCTTCGTACTCTGTGATATTGTTGGTGGTCTTAAAGTTGAGCCTCGCAGAATACATGGCCTTCTGCCCTGACGGCGATATTATCACAGCTCCAGCTCCAGCACTAGATGCATGATAGGCTCCATCAGAAAAAATTGTCCATAGACCTTCGGAGGTTTCTTCCGGAGCCCAGACTGCGGATGGAGTCCACTCGGCCACGAAGTCATCTATGACTTGGGACTTGATAGTTGTTCTTGTCATGAAGGAAATACCAAAGGGGCTAGCTCGACAACCCATTTTCTGATCCTACTCGTAGAATTTTGCTCTGAAGCATAACACCAAGGGGTTACGAGGTAGGAACAATGAGATTATGTGCTAGGAAGTAATGTCTTAGCTTTCACGAGGCCATTACCAAAGCACAAGAAAATTTTACGAGCTCAGAGTATCTTGTCTTTGCTCCGGACAAAGCTTCTAAGATGAAGTAGACTAGGTTCTGGACCAGTTTTCCTTTAAGTTCAACTTCCCTAACCAATACTGTACTTACTGTGGAGCTCGTTGCTGTAAGATAAAGAAGGAGAGTTTCTTCTGGGAGGGGCACAGTAAGTGTTGACAGATTTCCGAGATAATCTTTAATGTCATCGAAGCTCTTCTAGCACTCCGGCGTCCACTTGAAACTTTCGAACCCCTTTAGAGCTTTAAAAATTGGAAGGCTTCGTTCGGCTGATCTGGCCAGGAATCTACTGAGGGCTGCGAGCCATCCTGTCAGCTTTTGGACCTGCTTCAGATTTTCTGGTGGAGCCATTCTTTGCAATGTGCTTATCTGCATCGGGCTAGCTTTGATTCCTCTACTCGAAACTAAGTACCCTAGCAGTTTTCCTGCTTGTGCCCCGAATATACATTTTTCAGGGTTGAGGCGAACTCCACATGCTCGGAGGCTCTCAAAGGTTTCAGCTAAGTCAAGGCTATGATGGTGCTTTACAGCACTCTTTATTACAATGTCATCCATATAGGCTTCGACATTTCGGCCTATCTGATGACCTGGAGCTTTAGCTATAAGACGTGAGAAGGTGGCTCCAGCATTCCGCAAGCCAAAAGACATTTGAACATAACAAAATACTCCGAAGGGAGTTATAAAACTTGTCTTGGCTTCGTCTTCGTGCTTTAGAGAGACCTGATGATAACTGGAGTATGCGTCTAGGAAGCTTAACAACTCGGAGCCAGCCGTAGAATCCACAAGCTAGTCTATTCGGGGCATAGGGTAGGGGTCTCACGGGCATGCTTTATTTAATGACGTGAAATCAATGCACATATGCCACTTACCGGAGCCCTTTTTCTAGACAAAAACGGGGTTAGCCAACCAATCCGTGTGGGCTATTTCCCTGATAATTCCGGCCCTCAGCAATTTCTCCACCTCCACCTTGGCAATGTCTGCCCTTTCTACTGATAACTTACGGAGCCACTGGCGCACTGGCCTAGCCTTCGGGTTGACAAGCAAACTATGCTCAATGATGCTCCGGTCAACTCAAGGGATATCTTTGTCAGTCCAGGTGAAGATATCTAAGTTTTCTTTAACTACTTCCTCCAGCGAAGTAGCTATTTCCGAAGGTAACCCCTTGTCGAATTGTATTGGATACTCTTTGCCATCTTTTAGGATCATCTTCGTGATCACACCACCTTCTGGGCTTGGTTTTAGGGAAGGGCCCTTCAAGTAGCCTGAAGACTCCAAAGTCTCTTCTGTGTGCTCCGACACACTATTCACCTGCCGAGGGTCTAGAGGTGGACCATGGCCGTACTCCGCTCTTCGGGCTGCAGCTTGGTCTCCTGAAATAGTGAGGACTCCACCTTGCGTGGGAATTTTGAGACAAATAGTTATTATGTGCTATAGCTCCGAACTGGTTCAGCATTCCCCTCCCAAAGATTACATTATAGGCATACGGGGCATCGACGACGTCAAAGATAACCTCCTCCACCCTGCCCAGGGGCCCCTCTCCAAAGGAAACCTCGAGGCCTATTTGGCCGAGGGCATCGAGAGGAGGACCTGCGAAACCTTGGAGTGGGCGAGCTGCCAGAAGTAAGTGTCTCCAGGGAATGAACATCTGGTCGAAGGCCTGGACGAAGAGTATATCTGCGAAGCTCCCACCATCCACCAGTATCCTTCGGACTTCAACTCCCACTATATCGGCTGAAATAACAAGGGGGTCAACATGAGGGAATTTCACCCCCGCGACATCATTGGCAGTAAAAGAGATAGGTGCATGAGACCACTCGGGCATTTCTACCGCCGAATTCGAGGTCCCAATGTGCCCTACTTCACAGACATATTCTCTTCTCTGCCATTTTGACATGTTACCGAGGGTCCCCCCTCCGGAGATGGGCAGGACCACTCACTTGTCGTGATCTTGGGGGTCCTCCTGCTTTGGTGGTGGCATAATGTTGGCCACCGGAAGTTGCATCGGTGCTTCGGGGTTGTTGGCTCGAGCCACGACTTGCATAGGCTCCGAACACACTGCTGGAGGGGCTCGGTCTGAAGTACCTCGCCCTGAGCTTCGTCCTAAGTACTCACCCCAAAGGGTTAATACAGACTTGCAATCTTTCGTGTCATGGCTTCTATTCTCTCCATGCACACAACAGAAGAAGCTTTGACACCTGCTTGCCACTCTCTCTTGGGGCTTCGAGGTCCCAGCCTTGTTAGCTTGTGCCTGTTGAAAGTTGATAGGCATCTTCGGGGCGGAGGGTGCAATATTTAACACCGCAGAGTGAAAGTGTTTCTTTCCCCGCCTATGATCATTGAAGAGATTATCCAGGGGGCTTGCGGAGAAGTTGGGACTTCAGGCTCCGTCTTTACTTCTCGAAGGGCTGGTTGTAGGACCGAAAGTAGCGACCAGAGGGGGGTGAATGGGCGCCTAAAAAATTCTTTCGAATCAATGGCCTTCTCACAACACCCAATGCACCTCAAAAGACTTGACAGAGTAATGTGAACAGATCGACAAAGTCACAAAAGATCTAGCCTAAAAACAACCAGTGTCCTAAACGAAAAGACACCAACACAGTGCTAGTAGGCAGACTAATAAAGCATTTAAGACATGGATGACTCAAGCTTCACTAAAATAGATCATCACAGAGATTTATCATGAGTGCACGTAAAACGAGGAATCTTACTGTTCAAGTTTTGTCTCCTGTTTGGTACTTGACGAAGCCTGTGCAATGTGAACGTGCGAAGCCCATGCACAGAAGTAGCTGGAGGCGGAAATTTGAGCAGTACCAAACTAGTACAGTGCGATGGCGTCAAAGCCACGCTGCTTGTCTCCCAGCGCCAGCGGCGGAATCACACATGCAGACGCTCGCAACGAGCAATCTCTATAGCGCTACGAATGACGAAACCAAAGAACCGAATGTATACATGCAAATAGTGACTCGTGCAAACAGTAATTCCCTGGCAATTAGTCACATCACATGCATAGCCATTCTACAATTTCCATGGTAAAAATCAGTCAACAAAGCAGTATGTGCATGTGAGGCAGTTTTTATGAAGCTGTGCTCAAGCACCGAGTGCAGGCATCCATCATGCGCACAAGGCACAGGAAGAAAAGCAAAGTATTGTGTTTGTGTACTGCTCCTCGTGAGAAGCTCCAGATGCCACCTCTCACTCGTCAAATCAACATACACAACACAACCAATGGGACCCACATGCAAAATAATAGGAAAACTTGCACTTACTGCTAGCTTCTGCACGTTGCTGTGTTGTGGTTGCAAACGGAACAGAAATCACAGCGGAAGAAGAAAACAATTTCCGAATAAACCAAGAACCAGAATGGAGAACATTCCTACAACTAGTTTTTTAAGAAATAAGAGAAAACGGCTTTGGTTCCTTGCGTTGAAGCAACACCTCGCTCCAAGTGCTAACACAGCACGCGTGTACAGCCACGGGCCGGCGGTGGTGTGCTTCGACACAACAACTGCCTTGGCGAAGAAACAAAATCTTATACACAAGCTCGATTTCCAAGGAGATGAACTAGAAAACGATAGCCTATTCTGAAAAACTGAACAACAGCAGAACTCATGCTGTGGTGCAGGCACAATGAACAGCAACCGCAAACGAACAGAGAAAAAAAAGTGCGGCGGCGGATGAACTGTGGAGGAAGGAGAAGCAAAAAGTGAACTCTGATATTTCTTTTCAAAATGAGTTAACCCTAACCCTAGGGATTGGAGCCTATTTATAAGCAGCCCAATAAATGGAAAAATGCAGAAATACCCCTAGGGTTTTTAACAGACGCTAAAATAAAAGGAAAAGACCAAACTGCCCTTAGGATATTTTTACAGACTCGATTGACTGACTGTGGGCCTAAGGACAAAATAGTAAACTCCTATTTACAGATGACTTATCCGGAAGCTAAGATTTCATAGCGACTACGGCTTCTCTTCAGGACAGTCCGATCTGAGATCAACGGTCGTCAGTTTTGCGTTGAAACTGACAAAGCGTCCACTGACTTTGCACCAGGTACCCGGATTGGGCCGGCCCGATTCCGCAGCTCTCTCAGCCCGGCAACCGCTCGCCGCCCGTGTACCTGAGTCAATCCTGGTCAACAGCCCAGTGGATCCTCTGCTGCTCCTAGCCCATGTACTCGGATTGGGCCAGCCCAACTTCGCGGCCCCTCTGCCCGACAGTCACTTGCTGCCCATGTACCTGAGTCACACGTGGCCTAGACGTAGCAGATCTTCTCTCTCTTTTCAGTCCTCTTTGACTACCGTTGATAATGACTCATCACATCTAGAGCCATGAGGCCCACGCTCTCCAGCATGACTCCTCAATCTCCCCCTTGATGAGTGCATTGTCAACACTTCACTTCTTCAGCTCTTCAAAACCTGCAAACACATGTGGAAACACGAAAACAAAACACAAGAAAAAAGAGAAGAAGAAAATAAAGTAAAAGTTTAACCCTAATGACCAAAAGCCGAACAAAAGCAAGAAGCGGTCATTATGGTTAACCAAAAGTAAAAGCTCAAAAACGAGTGCAATCTCAGAATCATCAACAAGGATATCAAAAGAGTAAGGACAATCGGGACAAAAACTCCCCTTGAAACAAAACCCAGAGAAAGCCAAAACTCCCCCTTAAACTCTTCTCCCAAATATTTCTCCCCCTTGTTGACAAGTGAACTCATCAAGCGAGACTAAATGCACTCTAAAGAGACACAGACTCCCCCTGAAATGCAACTCCCCCTCAAAATATGCAATGAATGCAACTGGGGTGCAAGTGGAGTGTAGAAAGCATGCTTCTCAGATATGATTGACTGCAATTACAACATCTAACAAGTATAGCAAAAGACATACTGTCTAAGACACATGGGATGATCAGTGCAACAGATGATATCTAAAGAAAGTCATTAGCACGCATTTTTCAGTTTTTGCAAACAAAAGCATCACCACATTTTCCAGTTAACAGACAAGGTAAAGCATGAGATGCAGAAGCTAACTGATATCTACCAAGATAAGCATTGTCCAAAACAAAGTGCTTCAGCAAAACTTGTTGTCTGTTTAATTTTCAGGCTTTTTCATTTTCCTTTTTCATTTTTGCCAAGGGTTATTTGCATGTCAAACCTTATGCTAACCGACCAAGTCAAGCCTAGGTCAGAACTGGACCATCGGAAGCTTAAGACATTGGTCTTGGCATACACTACACTGTCCTAGTTCATACCAAAGTGTTATGGTAAGCAGTCCAAAACAATGCAATGCGACAAAGCAAACCCACTTGGATCTTTTCAACTCAAGCATAAAAAGGCATGGGATTTTCATTCATTTTTTATTTTTATCATTTTTATAGCACATTTTCCATGTTAAAGCATAAAGATGTCCAAGTTGCATATCTGCATCTATGTGAGGAACTAGCTACAAGGCATGTAACAGATAGCAAAAGCACTCAGCCTACACATGCTAGTTACCAGAAGCAATGGTGATCATTTTTCAAGTTTAAAGCATAAAAATCATGCATATGACAGATATCAGACATATCAAGTGAACTGAACCAAAGCATGATCATTGACAAGTATTCAAAAACATGTACCAGCTAGAATAAGTAAAGCACTTCAATCATATAACAGAAGCAGCTCAAAAGTGTGATATGTGAATATGTATGATATGAACACACACAAAAAGACTCAAGAAAAGAGTAAAGAAGAAAGAAAACTGACGCAAAAATATCCTAGAAAGGATACACAACACCCAAATCCCCTCGTAAACGCTCAACAGTAGACTGATCTAGGGGTTTGGTGAAAATGTCAGCCAACTGATGATGAGTATCAACATGAACAAGGTCAATGACACCTTTCTCATATTGATCTCGCAGAAAGTGAAAGCGCACATCAATGTGTTTGGTTTTTGAATGGAGACAAGGGTTTTTCCCTACACTAATAGCACTGGTGCTGTCGCAAAACAAAAGAACTCTGGTAGGAAAGAACAACCCAAAATCTCGCAACGTGGAAATCATCCAAACCAACTGTGAGCAGCAGCTAGCAGCAGCTACATACTCAGCCTCAGTGGTCGAAAGAGCAACTCCAAATTGCTTTTGATAAGACCAAGACACAAGAGACGAACTAAGAAACTAGCAAGTACCAGAAGTCGACTTGCGATCCAACTGGCACCCACCAAAGTCAGCGTCCGAAAAGCCAGATAAATCAAGAGATGATGATGCTGAATAGTAAAGACCAAGATCAAGCGCATAAGTAAGATACCTGAAGATGCGCTTGACAGCCTGCCGATGAGACGCGCGTGGTGAAGACTGGAAGCGCGCACACAGTCCCACGGTGAACTGTATGTCTGCCCTCGTTGCCATCAATTACAGCAGCGAACCGATCATCCCTCGAAACTCTCTCTCTCATTGACCTTGACGCCGTTCTCGTCCTTGTCCAGGCCCCCAGATGTGCCCATTGGGGTCATCTGAGGCTTCAACTCTCCACCAAAGTCAAATTTTTTCAACATGTCACGAGTGTACTTACCTTGGTGGATGAAGGTGTCGTCCTTGGTCTGCTTGATCTGAAGCCCTAAGAAGTACTTGAGCTCACCCATGAGGCTCATGTCAAACTCACTGTGCATCTTCTCAGAAAACTTGGACACAAGAACATCAGTAGTACCACCAAAGATAATATCGTCCACGTAAATCTGAGCGACTAAGAAATTTGAAGCATCTCTGAGCAAGAAAAGAGTTTTATCCACAGAACCCATCACAAAGCCCTTCCCCAACAAAAACTGCTTTAACCGGTCATACCAAGCCCTGGGGCTTGCTTCAAACTGTATAAAGCTTTCTGCAACTTAAAAACATGTCGAGGAAACTTAGGGTTCTCAAAACTGGGGGGCTGCCTAACATAAACCTCCTCCCCTATGTACCCGTTCAGAAAAGCACTCTTGACATCCATTTGAAAAATCTTAAAACCCTGCGATGCGGCAAAAGCTAAGAGAATACGAATGGACTCAAGACGGGCAACAGGGGCGAAAGTTTCTTCAAAATCAATACCCTCCTTATGGCAAAAACCCCGGGCAACCAGTCGAGCTTTGTTGCGCACCACAACCCCATCTTCACCTTGCTTGTTCTTGAACACCCACTTGGTGCCTATGGGGTTGCATCCGGGTGGCAGCTCAACCAGTGTCTAAACCCGATTTCGGACAAAATTCTCAAGCTCTTCTTGCATAGCATTAATCCAATTCGAATCAGAAAGAGCATGAGAAACGTCTCTGGGCTCAAAAGATGCAACAAAATCAGATTCAGCAAACATAGCAAGAGAGTCAACAGAAGAACGCAAAGTCCTCGCAGACAAATCACCGATGATGAACTATGAGGGGTGATCGCGCTGAACTGCTTGGGATCCCTGGTGATCTGAAGTCACCTCACCGGAGTCAGCAGCTGGCACCTTTGGACTCGACTGAGGGGGCTCGATCGAAGTGGAAGAAGTGATCAGAGGTCCGCCTTCATCCCCAGTCGAAGTCTCATAAGGTGTGGGTTCTGCAGGCAGTGCAGAAGGCCCACCCTCATCAACAGTTGGAGTGTCCTCATCTTCCTCGAAGATTGACTCTCCGAGCTCACCATCTTCATAAAGCTCAAAAGAAGGAGTCAAAGAAGGCAAGGACTCATCAAATGAAACCTCGCAAGTCTCAACAAGCTGCTGGGAGTCGAGGTTCCAAACACAGAAGCCTCGAGAATGCAAATCATAGCCAAGAAAAACTCCATTCCAGCAACGAGACTCAAACTTGTCCAAATGCCCTCCCTTCTTGAGCACGAAGCACTTGCAGCCAAACGCTCGCAAGTGGCTCACCTTGGGCTGTCTGCCAAACCGCAACTCATATGAAGTCTTACCTAGGTAAGCTCTAAGAAAAATGCAGTTGGCCAGATAGCAAGCCGTGTTCATGGCTTCAGCCCCAAAATGCCTAGGAGTCCTGTGCTCATCGAGCATCATCCTGGCCATCTCGACTAGCGTGCGGTTCTTTCGTTCCACAACGCCTTTCTCTGGGGGAGTGTAAGGAGCAGAAAACTGATGGTCAAGACCCTGATCACTACAGAAGCTGACGAACTGAGAGTTCTTGAACTCAGATCCGTTGTCGAAGCGAATTGCTCGCATCCGACCATTGTTCTCATTCTTCAACTTCAAAATCAGGTCATGAACAAAATGAAAAGTTTCATCCTTAGACTCCAAAAAGAAAACCCATGAGAATCGAGAAAAGTCATCAACAATGACAAGAGCGTACCACTTCCCACCGACTGAGCGTACCCGAGCTGGACCGATAGTGTCCATGTGTAACAACTCGCCCGGATACGTAGTCATCACCTGAGTCACAGGTGAGTGAGAAGCGGCAACCATTTTCCCATGACGACAGGGATGGCAAACTAAATCCTTCTCCATCTTAAGCTTGGGCAATCCTCGGATGAGGTCCATAGAGCTCAACCTGACTAGCAGATCAAAACTCAAATGACCTAACCTCCTATGCCACTTCCAGAGCTCAGAGGAGGATCCAGCAATCAAACAGCGAGAAGGGCCAAAATAACTAGAGAAGCCAATCCGAAAAACCTTACCGAAAGGTAAGATCTGGCAAATCAAAGACCCTCTAGAATCAATCACAGAAGAACTGCCCTTCTTAAAGCGGACTTCCAAACCATCCTCAAGAAGTTGCGAAACAGAAATCAAATTGAAGTTCAAATTTCCAACCAAAGCAACGTTCTTCAAAGAGAAATGGTCAGAGATACGAATTGAGCCAATGCCGTGTACCTTCCCTTGACCACTGTTCCCGAATGTGATGTACTCTTTGGAGCTCGGGGGAGTGAGACTGGAGAACCATCTGCGATGTCCCGTCATGTGGCGAGAGCATCCCGAGTCCATAATCCAAACGTCCTCTAGTCCCCGATCCTGCACAATCAGTGGTTGTAAGGAGGAGCAAATGGTCCGGCACCAGGTTTAGCAAAAGAACTAAACCAGTGTCGAGCCATCTGCTCAAAAGACGGAAAGCAAAAACCATCAGAAGAGTTTGGACCAAAACGCGGCTCAAAACGCGGTTCTCGGTTATGCCTAAAGCCTCGGCCACGAGGTCCAGGACCGTAGCCAAAATGGCCTGGAACTCTGCCGGAACGAACACCACCAACTGGAGCATGGGCATGAAAGTCGTCTCCTCTACCACCACCTACACGATGTGACCTGGCCTCCAGCCTCTCCCCGCATCGAGGAACTCTCAGTCTACCACCCTGCTGGAAGAACTGCTCCTGGCCACCACGAACACGCTCTGCTCTCTCAACCTGCTTCCTCCTGAAGCAAAACTCTGCAAGATGTCCGTCTCTCTGACAATACTCACAATGGTAGGTGGGCTTCTCGGGATGTGGTTGAGGCTTGGGGTTCTTGGGCTTAGTGGTGTTTGGTGTAGTCTTCTTGGGTTGAGAGGGTCCAGGAAGAGAGTCAAGAGAAGTGTGGAGGTGTTTGGGCTTTGGAACCCAGATGGGCTTCTTGGGTGGAGCTTTGGGCTGTTCTTGGATCACTCCATCCTTGGGTTGCCTAGCCTGGAAAGACTCAGTGGAGTGAGTCTTGGGATATCTCTACTCAGGAGTCATTTTACTCCACTCCACTGCCCGGCTAATGGCACTCTCAAAGTCAGCCTTGGTGTAGGTGTAGCCTACCCCAAACCCATCCTGCCTCTTAAACTGCTGGATCATCATGCCAAGTTGTGGCTCTCTGGCACTGATCCAACTCAGGATAGAACGGAGGTAAAAGTTTTCATTTTGAGCATCAGCTAGCTCCTCTCTCAAGGAAGCTAGAACCTCCACCTGAGACAAGCAGGTCTCACACTCTCTATCTTCTTGGACAGACTTCTCGACTTTCCGCTTAATCAACTACAGTCTAAGAGACAAGCAGTTCTCACAGACAGTGGGTGGAACTGACAGTGTCTCAAACTCTAGCCTAGTCTGTGCCAGATCAACTCTCACTCTCTCCAACTCACCCAAATGCTCATTGCCCTTGGCTTTCAGCTCAGCTAAACTAGCTAGATGAGATGGGCAATCAGCACAGGGCATGACGACAGTGGCTTGAGCATCTTTCAACTCCAGCTGAGTGCTTTCAAGCTCAGTGGCTAAAGCGTCCCTCTCATCAACCCTTTCTGTGTACCTGGACTTCAGAGTCGACAGGTCACACAGAAGCACCTCACACTTTGGGCACTCACTGCTATCACCCAAGCAAGGGGAAGAAGATAGACTCTCGATTCTACCGTTGGCCACGGCAAGATCACTCTCTAATTCATCTATCCTCTTCTTAGCCTCCCTAAGTAGTTTTTCCTGATATTTTAACTCCTGACGATTGCTTTCAAGTAAATCAACGATTTTGCGCTCATAAGATGATACCTTTTTGTTGTTGTTGTCGTCGTCGGAGTCATCGGAGGAGCCCTTCTCTTCTTTATCCCCAAGAGCCATTGAGTAGAAGCTCTTGCGGGATCTTCGGCGCTGATGTGAGCAGCTCTTCGGTCTGTCCCCGAAGGCCATGAAGCAAAGGCCTGCCGGATCATCCTTTACCTTCCCCTTCCTGATGATCTCCTCATCGCTTGATATCGATGAAGAGGAAGAAGACGTGGAACGCTTGGAGTAGCTCTTCTCCATCTCGGCGAAGAAAGCCTTGTCGCGCTTCTTGTTCTCTCGCCGGTAGTCCTTCAGGGCCTTTCTGAAGAATCTGGTCTTAGGCTTGCTCTTGTTGAAAGAGGAGCTGTCGTGCCTGCCGAAGTCGTGGAAGCCACCGCTGGTGCCCTTCTTGTGTCCATTGCGCTTGGGGCAGTCGGCGATGAAGTGTCCTGGGTCACCACACTCAAAGCATACGGATTTTGTGCCGTGTCTCTTGAACATTGTTTTGTCTTAAACACGACGCACCCAGTTGTTAAAAAGACACAGGTCATCATCTCCCAAAGACTCAAGATGGTCCTCAGTGATAGACATCAAAGAGAACCCAGCACAACTAACAGAAGAGGGATCAATAGAAGGTGTAGCAAGGGCCAGAGACTTTGATCCAGAGCCAGTGAGATTTGATCTCAATTGGGTATCAACCTCAGTGGCCTTCAGCTTGATAAACAACTCAGAAATGGTCAAGGTATCATAAGATGTGCTCTCAATGATAGAGGATACCTTGATCTCCCAGATCTTTGGGTCCAAGGTATGGAGAACTGTTGGGTCCAAGGGGGGTGAATGGGAGCTTTTAAAATTTCAGACTAAAAACTAGCCTTCTGTTTTAATTCTGTCTTCTGCGGAACAGGCTTCGAACACTACCTTCGAAGTTCTGGTTCGGAGGTGTTTTGACAACTCCGAACACAGGCTTCGCAGGATCAAAAGTTCGAAGCCAAGAAGACTTCGCTCCACTCGCAATCCTCGAAAATCTACTCTGCTAAGTCAGTGCAGGCTCCGCACACAAGGTGCTTCGAGCAGGCTTCGCACTTCACCCTTCGCAAGAGTGGACAACCCTCTGAGGACTTCGACCAAGTACTTGGCAGCAGCAACTGGTGCTGGGCTTCGTACACGAAGGTCTAAATGCACACTAACAGACTTCGCTAGGGTCTTAGACACGATAAAAACACGGGCTTCGATCAGGGCTTTGCTAGTAAGCAGCGAGGTCTCACCTCCTGTTACACAGAGCGAACACACCCTGAAAAGCACACTTCGCACAAAACACCCTTCGCCTAAACAGGCTTCGGTGCACTAATGCTAGAGAGGTATGCAAACAAGCTCAAGCAGAAAGACAACACTGAAGCAGGGCTTCGCCGCTTGAACAAGGAACACAGAAAAGCTTGAACTCTAGATGAATACAGAGAAGTGGTGGCTGGTACATGAGCTCAACGGTAAATGCTCGAAGTGTTAAATGTTACCTACCAGGCCCCCATATTTATAGCCACTATTCACCCAAAGGAATTGACTACTTTACCCCTAGGGTTTACATTGGTTTTGTCTCTACAGAACTGAGGGGTACAAAAGGTAGTCAACTTTATTGGAGGCTTCTCTGTTAGCCTTTGCAGAGGGGACAGCGCCAGCTTTTTGTAGAGCAGACACTGTCAGACTTGCAGCCTTTGACCTTTCTGAAGCCCCCCTTCGCACGCAAGGGGTGCGGTAGCTTCGGTGAGAAGCCTTGAGCCAGATGGCCTTCGCTTCACCGAAGTCAGCCTTCGATACAGTGACGGTTTTGAGCCGAAGCCGTCAAAGCCCTTGGGCCTTCGCACCAACACCTCCGGAGTGGACCACCACGGCTTCGCAGCTTCCGCCCAGCTCGAACTCCGTCAGTCCGTGTACCGAAGCCATGCAGGCCGAAGTACCACAAGACAACCACACTCCGAAGCCCAACCTTCGGAGTACCACCCTTCGAAGTCCCTCCTTCGTCCAAGGCCTCCGCACGAAGCATTCCATGAGTCCTCCGTCTCAGTGTCTCTCCCCGAGCACACTCCTTGACGAGCCTCACCTGGACCATGCCTTCGATGCGCCTCGACTTCTGAGACCTTCGTCGGGCACCTTCGAATGTCTCCCTCCGGAGCACACTTCGAACTCCTTGCCTCCGCAGAGGACTTGATCCATCCAACTCCGAAGTTACTCCATCCGGAGTACCTTCGAAGTGCCTCGCCTCCGAGGACTTTGTCTCGGAGTACCTTCAACCGGAGCCACGCTCCGCACTCTCTGCCTTCACCTGGCGCACCTCGACCCGAGGACTGACCTGGACCCTTTCGCAGCCACCGTGACGGAGCTCCCTGCTCCCCTGGCATCAACCCTCCTGCTTGACCCAGGTTCACCTGCTACGAACCTGTCCGTCGCCTCCGAAGTCCCTGCGCACCACAGACAAGCAGACAAGTGTATCCAGTACTCCGGAGACCTCTCCGGGTTAGCAACCTCGGCACACACTCCGGTGTACCGCCCAAAGTACCGAAGCCTTCGGTACAAACCCAGTCATAGTGTACTGTCGGACCCCTCCGACAATCACACTCCGCTGCAATAGCTGCAGCAACCAAACCACCGAACCCTTCGGTGAGACCACCTCCGAACACCCTTCAGAGGTCCAACCTCCGAACCCCTTTCGGAGGTACCCCTTCGAACCCGAGGGTAAAAGCCTGTCAATCACTCATCATAAACACCGAAACCAACACTTCGTTTCTCAAGAACCTTGAGCGCCTGCTCGTGATCTGAGACTAACTGAGTACCCTTAGCCTTGTTGTCCCGAAGCTTGTTTATGATCGATTGAAAACGACCAAACAACGCTTCAACAGATTCACCCGGCTTTTGTGTGAAGTTCTCATATTCACGCCGGTAGGTCTGATAGAGCCGAGCCTTGACCTGAGCTATCCCTTCATGGTGTGCCTGAAGGGTAGCCCAGATCTTTCTCGCGGTGGAGAGATGGCTCACACGCTCAAACTCAGTGGGACCTAAATCAGAAAACAAGATGTTCACAGCTTTGCTATTGTTCAGATGCTGGGCGATGATACCAGGAGTACCACTCTCAGCAACTGGCAATATGACAAACGTAGCGTGAACGCAAATGTCCCAGATGTCCGAGCTTTGGCTCATGAGATAGGCTCGCATGCGAGTTTTCCAATAATTATAGCCATAAGCTTCCAAGGACGGGACCTTTCCAGGAGATGTCATGATCACTACTGGGGTTTAGAACCGATTAAGGTATGGAAAAACCCTAACCAGGCTCTGATACCACTTGTAGGACCAAAAGTAGCGACCAGAGGGGGTGAATGGGTGCCTAAAAAATTCTTTCAAATCAATGGCCTTCTCCCAACACCCAACGCACCTCAAAAGACTTGACAGAATAATGTGAACAGATCGACAGAGTCACAAAAGATCTAGCCTAAAAACAACCAGTGTCCTAAACGAAAAGACACCAACACAGTGCTAGTAGGTAGACTAATAAAGCATTTAAGACATGGATGACTCAAGCTTCACTAAAATAGATCATCACAGAGATTTATCATGAGTGCACGTAAAACGAGGAATCTTACTGTTCAAATTTTGTCTCCTGTTTGGTACTTGACGAAGCCTGTGCAATGTGAACGTGCGAAGCCCATGCAAAGAAGTAGCTGGAGGTGGAAATTTGAGCAGTACCAAACTAGTACAGTGCGATGGCATCAAAGACACGCTGCTTGTCTCCCAGCGCCAGCGGCGGAATCACACATGGAGATGCTCGCAACGAGCAATCTCTATAGTGCTATGAACGACAAAACCAAAGAACCAAATGTATACATGCAAATAGTGACTCGTGCAAACAGTGATGCTCTGGCAATTAGTCACATCACATGCATAGCCATTCTACAATTTCCATGGTAAAAATCAGTCAACAAAGCAGTATGTGCATGTGCGGCAGTTTTTATGAAGGTGTGCTCAAGCACCGAGTGCAGGCATCCATCATGCGCACAAGGCACAGGAAGAAAAGAAAAGTACTGTGTTTGTGTACTGCTCCTCGTGAGAAGCTCTGGATGCCACCTCTCGCACGTCAAATCAACATACACAACACAACCAATGGGGCCCACATGCAAAATAATAGGAAAACTTGCACTTACTGCTAGCTTCTGCACGTTGCTGTGTTGTGGTTGACAAATGGAACGGAAATCACAGCGGAAGAAGAAAACAATTTCCGAATAAACCAAGAACCAGAATGGAGAACATTCCTACAACTAGTTTTTTTAAGAAATAAGAGAAAATGGCTTTGGTTCCTTGCGTTGAAGCAACACCTCGCTCCAAGTGCTAACACAGCACGCGTGTATAGCCACGGGTCGGCGGTGGTGTGCTTTGACACAACAACTGCCTTGGCGAAGAAACAAAATCTTATACACAAGCTCGATTTCCGAGGAGATGAACCAGAAAACAATAGCCTATTCTGAAAAACTGAACAGCAGTAGAACTCATGCTGTGGTGCAGGCCCAATGAACAGCAACCGCAAATGAACAGAGAAAAAATAGTGTGGCGGTGGATGAACTGTGGAGGAAGGAGAAGCAAAAAGTGAACTCTGATATTTCTTTTCAAAATGAGTTAACCATAACCCTAGGGATTGGGGCCTCTTTATAGGCAGCCCAATAAATGAAAAAATGCAGGAATACCCCTAGGGTTTTTTACAGACGCTAAAATAAAAGGAAAAGACCAAACTACCTTTAGGATATTTTTACTGACTCGATTGACTGACTGTGGGCCTAAGGACAAAATAGTAAACTCCTATTTATAGATGACTTATCCGAAAGCTAAGCTTTCGTAGCGACTATGGCTTCTCTTCAGGACAGTCCGATCTGAGATCAGCGGTCGTCAGTTTTGCGCCGAAACTGACAAAGCGTCCACCGACTTTGCACCAGGTACCCGGATTGGGTCGGCCCGATTCCATAGCTCTCTCAGCCCGGCAACCGCTCGCCGCCCGTGTACCTGAGTCAATCCTGGTCAACAGCCCAGTGGATCCTCTACTGCTCCTAGCCCATGTACCCGGATTGGGCCAGCCCGACTTCAGGGCCCCTCTGCCCGACAGTCACTTGATGCCCGTGTACCTGAGTCACACGCGGCCCAGACGTAGCTGATCTTCTCTCTCTTTTCAGTCCTCTTTGACTACCGTTGACAATGACTCATCACATCTGGAGCCATGAGGCCCATGCTCTTCAGCATGACTCCTCACTGGTGTAGGCGTCGTGGTTCTTCGGAGGCAGCCTTCCTCTGCTTTGGCATACTGCTCGAAGTATGCCATCAACTATGCTACAGACGACACCGGCTTTCGGTGAAGTTTGCTGAGGAGATTTGGGTTCAACACCCCTTCACGCGCCGCATCGACTATACCGAAGAGGTAGACAAGCCTTTGATCTGAGACTTGGTGTGGGTGAATCTTGTGAAATACTCCTGAAGCATCTCCCCTGCTCGCTGCTTCACCTGGAACAGACTTCCGGTCAACATCGGGGCTACAAACGTACCCTGGAAGTTACTTACGAACTTCCGCTTCAGCTGCTCCCATGACTTGGTCGATCCTGACTTTAGAGACCAGAACCATCGGAGAGCCACACCTTCTAGTGCGAGGGGGAAACACTTCGCCATAGTGTTACGCACCCCTCTACTGGCTTCTATCGCCAAGGCATACGAACGAGAGAACTCTCCGGGGTCAGACCCTCTGGAGTATTTGTGCAACTTTGAGGCCTTGAACTTGGGGTCGAAGAGCACTTTCTGCAGGTCTGGATGCAACGGAGACTCGTCGTCGAAGGATGCATTCTCGGCTTCCTCTGGGACTTGAAGAGCTTCAGGATGGTTACCAGGACCGTCGTCTTGAGGCCCTTCCGGAGCATGAGTGAAGGCTTGAGAGCGAAGTCGATCAGCAGCCTCTTGCCTCCACCTTGCTACTTCCTCATGGAGTCACGCTACCTGGGTAGCCGCGTCCTCAGGAAGGTCTTCATCACCTTCAGAGGGGATCTCCGGGTCTCGGGAACTGGCGTAATCAGTTCAGAGCACCGAGGGAGGTGCTCGGGGACCTCTGAGTGTTCGAGGTCTGGGGACCCCGTCGGGGGTTGGTGGAATGCCTGAGGGTACTGCACCGTTGGTCCGAGGGGACCTTCAGGGAGGATCGGTGGCTAGACTCCTCTTGGGAGGCATGGCTAACGAAGTTAAGGTCCTAAGACCAAAGACTTCAAGTGGTTTGGGAAGGCGAGGAAAGGCCTTCGAGCTGTACTAGGAAGCCCCTTACCGAAGGGTGTGTGGAATCCTGAGACTCCGAAAGCTCCCTCCGCAAGTGCTCTTCAAAGTGTAGTCAGTGGCGGAGAACTAGCTTTTAAAACTAAGTTCCCCACGAACGGCGCCAACTGTTGGCGTAAAAGATTACGCTAATAGGTTCTCTAAGATTAAGAACTAACAAACAATGAGTTTGTGAAGTGAACTATCTCAAGCCTCCGAATAGGATAATAGCTCAAAGTAGTTCGAAGTTGTATATTGAATATCTGAGTATTCAATGCCTATTACAGGGTGAGAAGGGGGGTATTTATAGGTAAAAACTCTAAGGAAAAGACCTTTTTACTCGTCAATTACAAACGACATAGTGGAAGCTATTCGGTACCCCGAATAGGGCTAAAATAGTAAAATCTATCCGAAGAGGATAGATAAGGCAGGCGTCTCGTCAGTCTTGCTGTTTCCCACTATAGAGATGGAGTCTTCGAAGGATATCTTCGAACTAGGATTCGAAGTACCCTTCGGCTCGGAAACTTCATCAACTTGGAGGCGACCCTCTGCTTTGATGCTGATGAATTGTCTTTGCCTTTTGATCTTAAAAGCCCTGGGGATGAAATATTTCCCCCCGGCCAACAGGCCCGTTCATGAAGTGGGAGTGGCAACAAATCAAGTGGTGTTATTGGCTTAAAACCATACACAACTTCAAATGGGCACATTTGTGTTGTTTAGTGGACTGCCCTATTATATGCAAACTCAACATGTGGCAAGCAATCCTCCCACTCCTTGAGGTTCTTCTTGATCATTGTTCGCAGCAGCATGGAGAGCGTACGATTCACCGCCTCCGTTTGTCCATCAGTTTGTGGGTGACAAGTTGTTGAAAACAACAACTTTGTCCCAAGCTTGGCCCACAAAGTCTTCCAAAAATAGCTCATGAACTTCACATCACGGTCTGAAACAATGGTCCTTGGCACGCCATGTAGTCTCACAATTTCCCTGAAAAACAAGTCAGCTACATGCGACGCATCGTCGCTCTTATGATAGGGAATAAAATGTGCCATTTTTGAGAACCTATCCACAACAACAGAAATTGAATCCCTCCCCTTCTTAGTTCTTGGTAATCCTAAAATAAAATTCATGCTTATGTCTTCCCAAGGTGCATTGGGAGTGGGGAGTGGAGTGTACAAACCGTGGGGGTGCAGTCTTGATTTCGCCTTATGGCACGTGGTACATCGCTGGACAAATCTCTCCACATCATGCCTCATCCTTGGCCAATAAAAGTGATCACTCAATAGCAGGTAGGTCTTTTCTCTCCCAAAGTGACCCATCAGTCCACCCATGTGTTATTCTTGCAATAGGAGCAAATGAATGGATGAATCTGGAACACACAACTTGTCAGCTCAGAACAAGAATCCATCATGCAAGTGGTACTTGGCCCACCCTTTTCCTTCTTGACATTTCAAATATAGTTCTGCAAAAACAAGATCAGTGGCATATAACTCTTTTATATTCTCTAATCCTGGGACGTTGACCTGCAATTGATTAAGCAAAACACATTTTCGAGATAATGCATCAGCAACAATATTTTCTTTCCCTTGCTTGTATTTGACAATGTAGGGAAAAGACTCAATGAACTTGGCATGCCGACGGTTCAGTTTTTCTTGGCCTTTCAAGTATTTTAAGGCCTCCTGATCAGAATGAATGATGAACTCCTTAGGCCAAAGATAATGCTGCCAAGTTTCAAGCACACGAACTAAAACATATAATTCTTTATCATAAACAGGATAATTCAGTTGAGCAGCACAAAGTTTCTCACTAAAGTATGCTATGGGTTTGCCTTTTTGCATCAACACACCTTCTATGCCTATCCCATTAACATCACATTCTATCTCAAAAGATTTATTGAAATCTAGTAAAAAAGTAATGGGGTTGAGGTTAAACATTTCTTTAGTTCTTGAAATGCAGCTTCTTGTGACTTACCCCACACAAATTCAACCCCCTTGTTTGTTAGCTCATTCAATGGGGTTGCAATGGTGCTGAAATTCTTCACAAAGCGTCGATAGAAGCCAGCAAGACCATGAGAGCTTCTCAGTTGGCTCACATTTATAGGAGTAGGCCAATTTTTGATAGCTTCAACCTTGGTTTCATCCACCTCTACTCCCTGTCCTGAAACAACAAAGCCCAAGAACACAACTTTGTTGGTGCAAAAGGTGCACTTTTCTAGGTTAGCATACAATTTTTCAGTTCTGAGCACCTACAACACATTTTAATATGTTCAACATATTCTTCAATGGTGTAGTTGTATATCAATATATCATCAAAATAAACTACCACAAACTTCCCAATAAAAGCTCTCAAAACATGATTCATTAAGCGTATGTAAGTGCTAGGTGCGTTAGTTAAACCAAATGGCATCACCAACCACTCATACAACCCAAATTTTGTTTTAAAAGTTATTTTCCATTCATCTCCTTCCTTCATTCTAATCTGATGGTATCCACTATGTAGGTTGATTTTAGAGAAAATATGGTGCTAAGTTCGTCAAGCATGTCATTAAGCCTAGGGATTGGATGACTATAACGGATAGTGATATTGTTAATAGCTCTACAATCGACACACATTCTCTAAGTATCATCTTTCTTTGGAACAAGAATAATAGGGACAGCACAAGGACTAAGACTTTCACGGACATACCCTTTGTCAAGTAGTTCTTGTACTTGTCGCTGAATTTCCTTGGTCTCTTCTGGGTTGGTGCAGTATGGTGGTCAGTTTGGAAGTGAAGCTCCTAGAATGAGATCAATTTGATGTTCAATCCCACGAAGTGGGGGTAGGCCAGTAGGCACCTCCTCTGGAGAAATATCTTCGAAAGTCTGCAACACATTAGAAACAGCACTAGGAAGGGAGGTCATGTTGTTAGCAGTAAGAATCGTATCCTTGTACAACAGCACAAAGTGTGTTGTGTTTGGATTTTCTCTCATCTCTCTCATTTCAGATTTTGTAGCTACAACGACCATGCTTTTCCTCTCATTCTTCATTTTTCACTCATGTTTGGATTGTGGCTCTCGCTCACCGATTTGTGGACAGCACTAGTATCTTTCTTTTTCCCCTCACTCTCACTCATTTTCTTTTGCATGTTGGCTGCTATGATTTGAGTGAGACCCATGGGCAGTAGCTTAACACCGTTCCCGTGCCACTTAAAAGCATGTGTGTTGGCATAACCATCATGTACAACACGCCTATCAAATTGCCACAACCTTCCCAACAGCAAGTGACAAACTATCATAGGCACTACATCACACTCAACGGTATCGGTGTAATCATGTATGCTGAAAGTATCTCTCACCATATGTTGCATCTTGACATCTCCACAATCACTGAACCATTACACATGATAAGGATGAGGATGTTTTATCATGGTCAATCCTAATTTCTCACACATTTCTTTGCTAGCAAGGTATGGCATCTACCACCATCAATTATCAGCTTGACCAATTTATTATTCACCTTGGATTGAGTCTGAAATAGGTTAGATCTTTGTTCATGTTCTTCATCTTTGAACTGAACACTTAATGACTTGGTGACCACAATAGTATTATCTGCCTCAAAAGTGTAGTCCTTGTAGTCACCATCTCCAACTTCTTGTGTACCATCACAGTCATCATTTTCAGCAACTAGTTCACAGTCGCCTTCACTAGCTGAATCATATTCTCCTCCTTCTATAACAATTATAGCTCGATTGTTAGGACAATCCTTCATGACATGCTCTCTGCCCAACATTTAAAACATTGAATTCCACTACTCTTCGAGGTAGAACCTATCGGAGCATTGGATTTTGATGATGTTTGCCTAGCAGATTTCTCTACATTTGGCGATACATTTGACTTTTTAGCAGTAGCAGAACGAATATTAGCGTTGGAATTTGAACCGGATGAAAATATGCCTCGTCCCAAGTCAAACCTCGTAGGTTTTGGATCACTTGATAACACCTTTGAGCTGAAAGTTGATTGCTTGCTTGGTTTAGCATCATCATGCAATTGCCTCTCAGCCTTTTGTGCAATGTGTATTAGCTCCACCACATTATTGTAGGTCTAAAATTCCACAACTCGTTTGATTGGCCTATTCAACCTAGGAAAGAAAACATGCCATGGACTGCTCTTCATCCTCACGTACATGAGCTCTAATCATGGTCTGCTCCATCTCTTTGTAGTATTCTTCCACGGACTTGCTTCTTGCTTCAAATTCTGTAGCTTGTCATAGAGATCACGTTTGTAATGTTTTGGAACGAAACGTGCTCTCATTTCCCTCTTCATTTCAGCCCATGTTGCCACTAGAAGTTCATCATTCTCCTCTCTTTGGTTCTGAATTTGCTCCCACCAAATGAGAGCATATCCATCAAAGTCAAGTGCAGCCATATGCACCTTCTTTTCCTCTGAATAATTATGTGCATGGAATATTTTATCAACCTTTAACTCCCATGTGAGATAAGCATCGGGATCTGATGTGCCTTCAAATTTGGCCATCCTGAATTTTAGCTTCCCAAACTTCTCTTCATTAGGCTGATCATTGTTGATATTGCGAGGATGACGAAAATTATCATTATGATGTAATCTAAATGTATCTTGATCCCCGATTTCAGCTGCACTATCATCACCACGCCCACGGCCTCATCCTTGACCAAAAACATCAACACCTCTTCCTCTACCACGCTCTCGCTCGTGGGCATTCTTCCTTGCTTGCTCTTCTCGCTGCAATCGGGCTGCATATTTCTCATCGGCCTCATCTAGCTCTTCTTCATGAGTACCTGTAGCACCACTTGCCTTCAAAGCCTGTACCACCTCAGCAACCATGCTTGCTTGAATTGATTTCATGTTTTCAGTGAGTTGTGTGTTGAAATCTTTCACAAGTTGTTGGAGTTGCTCTTGGGTGACAAAATTTTGTTGCTCCTCTCCTGCTCCTCCTTTCATGGTTAGTAGGAGCAAAAAGAATAATTCATGTTATGTGGCTATGGTGGGACACACTCAATATCACCTCCTCTTACCAATGAAGTTCTTATGTGTCCTTGTTGAATTTGCGAGTTGCACACAAACCTCGATGGTGGTAGACACGACAAAGGTGATGAATTAAGCGAAATCAAAGTCACAATTTATCCTAAACATAGGCTTATAGGTGGAGCTTGGAAGGTTATATGTATGGGATGCAATCTGAAACTCCAAGATATTGTAAAGTTAAGTAATAGTCTAACCAAGATAACAAAGCTTAGTTGCTGAACTGACAACCAATGGATATAAAAGTTGTGTTTAGCAACTCACGCGTAGTGATATAAGAACTTGTTGCAGCCAAGGAAATGAGCAGAACTGAAATTTTAATTCAAGAACAAAGCTCAATGCTGCACAAGCTATAGAGAGAGGCTAGCTGATCGCTCACATAAATGAAAGGGCTACAAGATTTGCACAAAAGATGACCATATGTGAAACTGAAAAAGAAGGGAAACACAAGATTCAACAACCAAACTCGATCTATTGCACTAGAACTTAACCAAACTCAATGAAATTTCAAATCGGGTTATGAGTAGTGGATTTTTTTTGGGTATTTTCAGTTTAGGAATGTAAACAACAGGGGGTAATGATCCTACCGAGGAAACCGTAGCTTTGATACCAAGACGAAAAGGGGCTTACTCGATCTTCTCGTTGTAGGATCTAGGGATAACTTGACCCGTGCAACCTGATGAACCGATGGCACCAACAATTGCTCGAGCAGCCACTTGTGACAAATGATTTCTCTCAACCACACGCTTAGGTCGATGCCTACCATGAACCACACAAGGTAGGGGCAAGCTCTGGCAAATCACAAGGAAACACAAGAACAAATGGTAGAAAAACTCCCAATCCTCAAGGGGGCAGCAATGGCACAACCCTAAGGATAAGAGCACTTGGCTTCTTTATTTTTCTGAGTTCAATTCATGGCTAGGGTTTTCAGCAGGAGTACAAGAGATATTTATACTAGGAACATCTCTCTTAGTTGGGCTGGGGGCCTTTCAAAGAGGCCCAGTTGAAAATTTGTGTGTCTGGAGCAGCCTTCACTTAAACAGACATAACTCCCTCCTTAGAGTTCCAATTGATGTGTCGTTTGTTGCATATGAAAGTAGACTTCCAGAGCTTTTCATCCATATATAATACTTGGGGTAGGACCTCCTAGAATGGTACAGAATATATGTAACACCCCAAATTTTCAATACAATAAAAATATTATTAATTCAATTTCTTGGATTATATATTTCTGAAAATACTTTAAATACCTTTTTATTCCAAATTGAACTACAGCATAGAGCAGATGGCCAAACTAGGAGGTGAAACTTTTTGTATATGATCCTAAGACCAAGATATATTTTTGAGAATTTTTATAAATTTTTACCAACCTTGGAAGTATCCCCCCCCCCTCGCCGGCCGAAGCCCTAACTCCGCCTAGGATCCGCCCCCGTCGGCCCCCTCCCTTTAATCCGTCGCCCGCATTGAATTCCCCTCAACGCGCCGGCCGTTTCCCCCTCTTCAATTCCGACCAGAACGCGTCCAGGTGCGTTGAACCCCTGCAACCGAGCTCGTCGGCGTTCAAAAATGTGTTTACTCCCGGCCACCGCCAATCACGCCCCCTCTGCCCCCGCCGACGACCCTATTTAAACCCCCTGGACGTCCGCGTTATGCCCCTACACCCTATCGATGCGAGAACGAGCAAAGCTCCTGCATTCCACGTTTTAGCGCACCACCGTCGTCCGTCCTCCAGCCGCCGCTCGCCGTCGCCGGAGCCCCTCTCTGTCCACATCGACCGCACCGCTATGACCGCACTGACCTCACCGACCTCGGCCACCACTCCATCGTCGACGAACCTCGCCGGATCGCCGTCGTCGCCGAGGACCCGAACATCGTCGCCGCCTCCGCTCGTCGTCGGCCTCGCTCCGTCGACCTTTCTTCGCCGCAAGGGTACCCTCGTGATCCCCGTAGCACCCTCTTTCCATTTTAGGCCTTAGCTTCGACCGCCATAGCTCGCCGTGGCCCCTGGCCCGCTCGCCGTCGCCGGAGAAGACGACCGGCACGGGTCGAGTACCCGTGCCGTGCGATCTGGATCTAACGGTACTGATTTAACCCCTCGTGCGGTTTAATCGGCGCCGTTGGATCTGTGCGAAGGGGTACATTTTAATCTCGTGCGTCCGTTAGTTTTAAAATCCCGCATCGCATCTAAGCCGTCCATTGCGTACCGGTTCAAACGTTTTAATCCTGGCCGTCCATGTCGACTTACGTGCCCCGCCTCGCCCTGCGCACGTTGGATCTAGATCCAACGGTCCAGATCGACTCGGTGCACGCGCACAGTGCGCGGGTTCACTGTGGGCCTGGCTCACCGTGGACCCGAGGGGTTTAAAAATTGAAAATGAAATTCAGAAATACTTTTAAACTTATAAAATTCATATCTGGCGCATTTGAACTCTAAAAATTGCCATTCCAATTTCAGAAAATTCATAATATTATTCTCTACATGTTTATGCAATAAAAACAGTAGGTTTACTTTGACTTTTTCATGTTTATTCAAATAAATATTCAAATGCCTTTAGGATTAAAATATAAAATCAAATGTTTAAACTTCAGAGAAATTTAGATTTATTTCCATTCTGTCCATTCACTGAAAACCATCAAATTAACATGAACTTTTCATTTCACACTTATTTGAGAATTTAATATGGCAATAATCACATTTAAACACCCTTTTTCAAAGAAAGTACAACTCTTTAATTCCTTTAAAATTTATTTATAAAATAAACCACAGAACCTTAACCATGGAATTTATTTTATTTATAATCAAACCAACTTTACCTTATGTGCTTATTATGTGATGTTATATTGTTTTGTTGAATGTTGTATTCATTCTATTTTACTTTATTATATTAAAAAGACTACGACGTCACCGAGGAGCCGGAGTACTTCCCCGAAGTCCCTCCCTCTCCTTTCGCTGAACAAGGCAAGTCACCAAACCAATCTTTTGAGCATATTGAACCCATGCTTGATTAAACTATCGCTAAAATCCATAGGTTATACATGCATTAGTCAAATGAACCCTTACATTATATTTATTTAGGATCCCCCGACCTTGATGTGCAACCCAAGCCATGCTATCTCGCCTAACCTCCTTGTCACCATATGATCCATGATATTAGCTAGTGTCCAATGTATTGACACGATCGCTATAGGATAAAACTGAGTCGTAGCAAAATGGTTCTATTATATGATCCCCGTTACTTATCCTTGGAAATTCTGTTGGTGATGAGTCATGGTTGTGAGTGTATGCATGGTGGGTTCCGGGTGCAAGCTAGGGCATTAGTCGGTAGCACCCGGGGCACTATAAGGACTGGCCTGAGGGATCTGTTGCAATACACTTACGTACTAACCACAAGTCTAGTGGGTAAGTCCTAACTAAGGTATGGGTTGTTCCAAACCGAGGCCACCATTTGGAGATGGGTCAAGTTGCACCTGCGGGTGACTTGTACCAATGTGGCGTAAAAGGGGGTGCGACGTTAGCCGGGATGCGGCCCGGCGCGCCGGCGAAACCTAGAGCGGGTGGTTATCGCTTGGAACAGTTCATGCCAAGGTTTTGGCACGAGTTCCCGTGGTATGGGTCATCTCGTTTGGGATGAGTGCGTGCCTTGTGGGTACAGTAGTACATCTCTGATCAGAGTCTTAAATCTTTTCGAAAAGCCGAGCCCACGGTCAAGGGCGGGTTGCGTGACATCCCCCAGTTAGATTACTTTGGATATGTATGTGCATGATGGATTGACATGTAAGGACTGTTGAGCGAGGTGGGGCTGACTGTACCCCTCGAGTTAGTTGGTGTTGATGATGTTCATGTTTACTTTCCGCTTGATTAAAATATGATTACACTAAATGCAATAACTGAAACTGTACTTTTCCGCAATGTTAGCCATTACCCTTCCTTGTTTATTATCCTGCATTATTACTTGCATTTGCGGTGGCTTGTTGAGTACTTTTTGTACTCATACCCGTTGGACCCCACAGAGGATGCCTACTATGAGGACGGTCTGGAGTAGCGACCCAGTCGAGAAGAAAAATCCTGAAGAAGATGTTCGTCATGCCGTTTTCTAATTATTTTCATTTACTGTTTTTATTAAAACATTGATGTAATAAATATGGTCTGCGTACCATGGATATTGTCGTATGTACGTTGTCGCATGATGAACCTCTTGTATTATTGTTTTTCTACTGAAATTCAATAATGTCCCGATTTGATAAATCGGGGCGCCACAAGAAGGTATCAGAGCCGACTCGACTGTAGGAAGCCAAACAGACCCGCCTAGCCATT
Source organism: Zizania palustris (assembly GCA_019279435.1). Lineage (NCBI taxonomy): Eukaryota > Viridiplantae > Streptophyta > Magnoliopsida > Poales > Poaceae > Zizania > Zizania palustris. The sequence continues at coordinate 64,821,761 of JAAALK010000288.1, read as the reverse complement.
AGCCACAGGAAATTATTTCTCGAAAATCTACTTTATAAACTTTGTTCCTCTCCTCACTTTTATTCAACTTGCTGTTTTGTAGATGCCTGTCTACCAAGTCCACAGTTACTGCCGCCACTACGAGGGCTTCGTCCGGGAGCTCCGTATGATGCTCACCTTCCTCGGGTTCCTCTTCGAACCCGAATTCCAAGGAGTGTATCCCGACGAGTTCGCCGGGCCTTGCGACGTCTCCCTCACCGTCCACGGCTCCGGAGAACACCTACCGCCCTACACCACCGCGCTTGGAGGCCCGACTTTCGACGTCGTGTGCCAACGAGTTGCCCTCCAGGCCCTCATGGAGCTGAGGATGATCTACGACGATCGTCTTCAGAACTCGTCCTTCCGGCTCGTGCCGAAGCGTACTCTCGGAGCCCACCATAGCATCTACCTCGGAGTTCACTCCGTGCGTGATCCGGTCATGGCCCGGCAGTCGCGTCTTCTACAGGCCATGGACGATCTCCACACCGAGGCAGTGCTCGACGCCGACGAGCACCATGAGGCGGTCAAGTTCCTTCGTGAAGAAACGAAGAACTTGATCCAACAGAACGGCGAACTGCAGCGCAAGATCATGCAGCTGCAGAAGGATATTGTGGAGATGGTTCCTCTTCTTCCAAGGAAGAAGAAGCCCATCCGTGAGCCCCTCCCTCGCCCCAAGAGGATCCCGCCACGACCCTCCCCCGCCAGACCCTCCACCAGCGCCCCTGCACCACGCCCCGGCCTCGTCTCCGACTCCATCATCGAGAATTTTCTCGAGCCCACCATCCCTTCGGAGCCGCGTACTCGTGGTTCCGAGAGCACGGAGACCGCCTCCGGTGGCGAGTAGGCGTTAGAGGCCGCTATTTTTAATAATACGGAATTTTGTATGTGGTGCTATCCACGACGAGTGTGTTGTGGGTAGAATAAAAACTTGATTGTAATGAACAAATCCTACCACTCCATTTATGTGCTTGAATCTTATATGACATTTTTGGTTGTATTATTGTTTCGTCAATTTTTGCCTTATCACTATGTCTATTCAGAAGATGGCCGACCACCAGAACACCGGCTCCAACAACGGAGCAGGAGGAAGCCGTGATGCGCCTGAGGGTGTTGTACCCAACTGGGGTGCAACGGGCCCGCGTCATTCTGGGTCACCTTCCGCCAACCACCCCACCTTGGCGGAGATGATGGCGAATCAGAACCAACTGATCACCGCCCTCCTCACCCAAATGCAGAACCAACAAGCTCAGTTGGACCGTCTGCAGAACGGGGAACCCGCCCCTCGCGCACCAGCACCCGCGCCCACTCCGCAGCTCTCAGAGTTCCTACGCGTGCGCCCGCCCATCTTCTCGAGCACCACCAACCCGATGGAGGCCGGAGATTGGCTTCGCACCATCGGAAAGAAGCTCGACCTCCTCCCCTGCACCGACCGGGAGCGGGTGGCCTTCGCCACTCATCAGCTCCAGGGTCCCGCCGCTGAATGGTGGGACAACTATCGTGAGTCCCAGCCAGAGGGCCACGTGGTGACTTGGGCGGAATTCACCATCGCCTTTCGCGCTGCCCACGTCCCCGCTGGTATCATCGTGGTAAAACAGCAGGAGTTCCGCGACCTACAGCAAGGCAACAGGACCGTCATGGAGTACCTCCATGAGTTCAACTGCCTCGCTCGCTACGCACCGAAGGAAGTGCGCACCGACGCCCTCCGCCAAGCCAAGTTCCTCCGGGGACTTAAGGATGAGCTGTCCATCCAGCTCGTCGCCACCGACTACGCCGACTTCCAACGGCTAGTCAACAAAGCGCTCATTCAAGAGACTGAGCAGAACAAGCTGGACCTCAAGAAGAGGAAGATGATTGCTTTCAAGCATCAGCAGGCGAACTCTCAGAGGCCCCGCTTCGTCCCTCCGCCACCAGCGCCTGCCTACCATCCTCGGCCCGCCTACAGGCCACCTCACGCCACCGGTGGATCCAACGCCAGGCATCCTCGCCCCGCTCCACCAGCTCCGGCCACTCAGCCGACACCAGCCGCCAAGGCCCCGATCTTGAAGGATCACCAAGGGAGGCCGGTCGTCTGCTTCAACTGCCGCAAGGAAGGGCACTACGCACACCAGTGTCCCCACCCCAAGCAAGCTCAAGGCGTGGCACCCAACCAAGCGGTTCGTGCCCGCGTCAACCACATCAGCGCGGAGGAAGCTCAGGAGGCTCCTGAAGTCGTGCTCGGTACGTTTACTGCGAATTCCATACCGGTCGTAATATTATTTGACTCTGGAGCAACCCACTCCTTCATCTCGGAAGATTTTGTGAAAACAAACAAACTGGACGTGCTCCCTCTACCCATTCCCATGGTGATTGCCACTCCTGGCAACAGGACCTTAGCCCGCTTATACAGCCCTAAGGTTCAAATTGACATCCAAGGAGTACTGTTTCGGGCCGAGCCAGTCCTCATCCAATGCACCGGACTCGACCTTATACTAGGGATGGATTGGTTGATGAAGCACAAGGGAGTGATCGACTGTGCCAACAAGTCTATCACAGTGACCAACCCTAAAGGCGCAACCATCACTTTTCGGATGACCAGTCGCAAACCACTCGGAGCATCCCTTCGCTCGATAGCTCTTGAAGAGGTACCTATAGTCAAGGAGTTTGCGGATGTCTTCCCTGAAGACTTACCCAGAATGCCTCCCAACCGGGACATCGAATTCAGAATTGAACTTGTCCCCAGGACCACTCCAATCTCCAAGCGCTCGTACCGGATGGCCGCCAATGAATTAGCCGAATTCAAGAGCAACATCGAAGACTTAGAGCAAAAAGGGTATATTCGACCGAGTACCTCACCCTGGGGTGCACCGGTTATATTTTCCATGAAGAAGGACAAGACCAAGAGGATGTGCGTGGACTATAGAGCCTTGAACGACGTAACCATCAAGAACAAGTACCCATTACCTCGGATCGACGACCTGTTCGATCAGCTGAAAGGATCCTCGGTGTTTTCCAAGATTGACCTCAGGTCAGGTTATCACCAGTTGAGGATTAGAGAAGAAGACATACCCAAGACTACCTTCACCTCTCGCTATGGACTTTATGAGTACACCGTGATGTCGTTCGGACTCACGAATGCCCCGGCCTTTTTCATGAACATGATGAACAATGTATTCATGGAGTTCTTGGACAAGTTCATCGTGGTATTCATCGACGATATCCTAGTTTACTCCAAGACCAAGGAAGAACACGAGACTCACCTTCGCCTGACTCTCGGAAAGCTAAGGGAGCAGCAACTGTACGCCAAATACAGCAAATGCGAATTTTGGTCGTTTGAGGTGAAGTTCCTCGGCCATGTTATATCTGCCGGAGGAATAGCAGTGGACCCAACCACCGTGGAAGCGGTAACCAACTGGCTGCAGCCCACAACGGTGACCGAGATCCGGAGTTTTCTCGGATTGGCCGGATACTACCGCCGGTTCATCAAGAATTTTTCCAAGATCGCCAAGCCTATGACCAGACTTCTGCAGAAGGAAGTGAAGTTTGAATGGACCCCCGACTGCGAAGAAAGCTTCCAGACCCTCAAGAAGAAGCTAGTGTTAGCTCCTATTCTGACTCTGCCAGACATCCGGAAAGACTTCCACGTCTACTGTGATGCCTCTCGTCAAGTATTGGGATGCGTCTTAATGCAAGAAGGGAAAGTGATATCCTACGCCTCCCGACAGCTAAGGCCGCATGAGCTGAACTATCCGACCCACGACCTGGAACTAGCAGCCGTGGTTCATGCCTTGAAGATATGGAGACATTATCTTGTGGGAAATCGGTGTGAGGTCTTCACCGACCACAAGAGCCTCAAGTACATATTCACCCAACCAGATCTGAATCTCAGGCAAAGGAGATGGTTGGAACTGATCAAGGATTACGACTTGGGCATCCATTATCATCCGGGCAAAGCGAATGTGGTGGCAGACGCCCTTAGTCGAAAAGGGTACTGCAATGCCATCATAACTCAGGATCAAGCTCCTTTACTGTATAAGGAGATGGAAAGGCTAAATCTGGGAATCGCCACTCGAGCGTACCTCGCTGCCTTGGAGTCTCGCCCTGTCTTAATAGACCAGATCCGAGAAAAGCAGAGGGAAGACCCGAACATCCTGGAGATCCAGCAGAACATGAGGAAGGGTAAAGCCCCCGGATTTTCCGAGGACGAGCATGGTACCATCTGGTTCGGAAGCCGGATCTGCGTACCTGACAAACCTGAGTTGAAGACCCTCATCCTTCAAGAAGCCCACGATACTCTATACTCCATCCATCCCGGGAGTACAAAGATGTATCAAGACCTGAAGGAAAAATATTGGTGGGTCAGCATGAAGAGGGAAATAGCTGAGTATGTGGCCAAGTGCGACACATGCCGGCAAGTCAAGGCAGAGCATCAGAGACCTACCGGTCTTCTTCAACCTCTCAAAGTCCCTGAATGGAAGTGGGAAGAAATAGGAATGGACTTCATCACGGGACTGCCCAGGACCCAAGTTGGTCATGATTCCATCTGGGTGATCGTCGACCGACTCACCAAGGTAGCTCACTTTGTTCCGGTCAAGACAACTTACACCGTCGCCAAGTTGGCTGAGTTGTATATGACCCGAATCGTGTGCCTTCACGGAGTTCCTAAGAAGATTGTATCTGACCGTGAGAGTCAATTTACCTCCAAGTTTTGGAAGAACCTTCAAGAGGAACTCGGCACCCGGCTGAACTTTAGCACCGCCTATCATCCACAGACCGACGGTCAGACCGAAAGGGTCAACCAGATATTGGAGGATATGCTTAGAGCTTGTGCTCTAGACTTTGGCGGAATGTGGGACAAGAACTTACCATATGCGGAGTTCTCCTACAACAACAGCTATCAAGCCAGCCTGCAAATGTCCCCGTTCGAAGCACTCTATGGACGTAAGTGCAGAACGCCGTTGCTCTGGGATCAAACCGGAGAGTCACAACTATTTGGGACCGATCTATTAAGAGAAGCTGAAGAGAAGGTGAAGATCATAAGAGACCGATTGAAGGCAGCCCAATCCAGGCAAAAGAGCTATGCCGACAACCGTCGAAGAGACCTAGCCTTTGAGGAGGGCGATTATGTCTATCTCCGAGTCACCCCCCTCCGTGGCACTCAAAGGTTCAACATGAAAGGCAAACTAGCACCCCGCTACGTCGGACCTTTCCAGATCCTCCGACGACAAGGAGAAGTGGCATATCAACTTAAACTGCCTCCATCCTTGGCAGGAGTTCATGATGTGTTCCATGTCTCTCAGCTGAAGAAGTGCCTCCGTGTACCCACCGAACAAGCCGACCTTCAGCAGCTTAATGTCCAAGAAGACTTGACCTACATAGAAAGACCCATCAAGATCTTGGAAACCAAGGAGAGAGTAACCAGAAGTCACGTTGTTCGCTTCTGCAAAGTCCAATGGAACAACCATCCCGCCGAAGAAGCCACTTGGGAAAAGGAAGACGAACTAAAAGCCCAATACCCCGAGTTATTCGAGTAACGTTCCAATCTCGAGGACAAGATTCTTGTAAGGGGGATAGGTTTGTAACACCCCAAATTTTCAATACAATAAAAATATTATTAATTCAATTTCTTGGATTATATATTTCTGAAAATACTTTAAATACCTTTTTATTCCAAATTGAACTACAGCATAGAGCAGATGGCCAAACTAGGAGGTGAAACTTTTTGTATATGATCCTAAGACCAAGATATATTTTTGAGAATTTTTATAAATTTTTACCAACCTTGGAAGTATCCCTAAGATTTTAATCTATTTTCTGGAATTATTTTTATTCAGAAATGTTTTAAAATAGTAATGGGCCCCTCTCCCTCCTTTCTCTCTCTCCCGGCCGGCCCAGCCCGTTACCTCGCACCCCTTAGGCTGACAAGCCGACCCCACCTGTCGGCGCCGATTTCCTCCCCTCGCGCCCGAGCCCGGCCCCACCCGTCAGTCGCCACCCCGCTCGTTCGCGCTCGCTGGCCAGTGGCCCCCACCTGTCGGATTCGTCGTCCCCGCGAGATCCACCCCCAAAATCCCCCCCTCGCCGCCCGAAGCCCTAACTCCGCCTAGGATCCGCCCCCGCCGGCCCCCTCCCTTTAATCCGTCGCCCGCATTGAATTCCCCTCAACGCGCCGGCCGTTTCCCCCTCTTCAATTCTGACCAGAACACGTCTAGGTGCGTTGAACCCCTGCAACCGAGCTCGCCGGCGTTCAAAAATGCGTTTACTCCCGGCCACCACCAATCACGCCCCCTCTGCCCCCGCCGACGACCCTATTTAAACCCCCTGGCCATCCGCATTATGCCCCTACGCCCTATCGCTGCGAGAACGAGCAAAGCTCCTACATTCCACGTATTAGCGCACCACCGCCGTCCGTCCTCTAGCCACCGCTCGCCGTCGCCGGAGCCCCTCTCCGTCCACATCGACCGCACCGCTACGACCGCACTGACCTCACCGACCTCGGCCACCACTCCGTCGTCGACGAACCTCGCCGGATCGCCGTCATCACCGAGGACCCGAACATCGTCGCCGCCTCCGCTCGTCGCCGGCCTCGCTCCGTCGACCTTTCTTCGCCGCAAGGGTACCCTCGTGATCCCCGTAGCACCCTCTTTCCATTTTAGGCCTTAGCTTCTACCACCATAGCTCGCTGTGGCCCCTGGCCCGCTCGCCGTCACCGGAGAAGACGACCGGCACAGGTCGAGTACCCGTGCCGTGTCGGATTCGATCCGCGTCGTGCGATCTGGATCTAACGGTACTGATTTAACCCCTCGTGCGGTTTAATCGGCGCCGTTGGATCTGTGCAAAGGGGTACGTTTTAATCTCGTGCGTCCGTTAGTTTTAAAATCCTGCATCGCATCTAAGCCGTCCATCGCGTACCGGTTCAAACGTTTTAATCCTGGCCGTCCACGTCGACTTACGCGCCCCGCCTCGCCCTGCGCACGTTGGATCTGGATCCAACGGCCCAGATCGACCCGGTGCACGTGCACAGTGCGTGGGTTCACCGTGGGCCTGGCTCACCGTGGACCCGAGGGGTTTAAAAATTGAAAATGAAATTCAGAAATACTTTTAAACTTATAAAATTCATATCTGGCGCATTTGAACTCTAAAAATTGCCATTCCAATTTCAGAAAATTCATAATATTATTCTCCACATGTTTATGCAATAAAAACAGTAGGTTTACTTTGACTTTTTCATGTTTATTCAAATAAATATTCAAATGCCTTTAGGATTAAAATATAAAATCAGATGTTTAAACTTCATAAAAATTTAGATTTATTTCCATTCTGTCCATTCACTGAAAACCATCAAATTAACATGAACTTTTCATTTCACACTTATTTGAGAATTTAATATGGCAATAATCACATTTAAACACCCTTTTTCAAAGAAAGTACAACTCTTTAATTCCTTTAAAATTTATTTATAAAATAAACCACAGAACCTTAACCATGGAATTTATTTTATTTATAATCAAACCAACTTTACCTTATGTGCTTATTATGTGATGTTATATTGTTTTGTTGAATGTTGTATTCATTCTATTTTACTTTATTATATTAAAAAGACTACGACGTCACCGAGGAGCCGGAGTACTTCCCCGAAGTCCCTCCCTCTCCTTTTGCTGAACAAGGCAAGTCACCAAACCAATCTTTTGAGCATATTGAACCATGCTTGATTAAACTATCGCTAAAATCCATAGGTTATACATGCATTAGTCAAATGAACCCTTACATTATATTTATTTAGGATCCCCCGACCTTGATGTGCAACCCAAGCCATGCTATCTCGCCTAACCTCCTTATCACCATATGATCCATGATATTAGCTAGTGTCCAATGTATTGACACGATCGCTATAGGATAAAACTGAGTCGTAGGAAAATGGTTCTATTATATGATCCCCGTTACTTCTTATCCTTGGAAATTCTGTTGGTGATGAGTCATGGTTGTGAGTGTATGCATGGTGGGTTCCGGGTGCAAGCTAGGGCATTGGTCGGTAGCACTCGGGGCACTATAAGGACCGGCCTGAGGGATCCGTTGCAATACACTTACGTACTAACCACAAGTCTAGTGGGTAAGTCCTAACTAAGGTATGGGTTGTTCCAAACCGAGGCCACCATTTGGAGATGGGTCAAGTTGCACCTGCGGGTGACTTGTACCAATGTGGCGCAAAAGGGGGTGCGACATTAGCCGGGATGCGGCCCGGCGCGCCGGCGAAACCTAGAGCGGGTGGTTATCGCTTGGAACAGTTCATGCCGAGGTTTTGGCACGAGTTCCCGTGGTATGGGTCATCTCGTTTGGGATGAGTGCGTGCCTTGTGGGTACAGTAGTACATCTCTGATCAGAGTTTTAAATCTTTTCGAAAAGCCGAGCCCACGGTTAAGGGCGGGTTGCGTGACATCCCCCAGTTAGATTACTTTGGATATGTATGTGCATGATGGATTGACATGTAAGGACTGTTGAGCGAGGTGGGGCTGACTGTACCCCTCGAGTTAGTTGATGTTGATGATGTTCATGTTTACTTTCCGCATGATTAAAATATGATTACACTAAATGCAATAACTGAAATTGTACTTTTCCGCAATGTTAGCCATTACCCTTCCTTGTTTATTATCCTGCATTATTACTTGCATTTGCGGTGGCTTGTTGAGTACTTTTTGTACTCATACCCGTTGGACCCCACAGAGGATGCCTACTATGAGGACGGTCTGGAGTAGCGACCCAGTCGAGAAGAAAAATCCTGAAGAAGATGTTCGTCATGCCGTTTTCTAATTATTTTCATTTACTGTTTTTATTAAAACATTGATGTAATAAATATGGTCTGCGTACCATGGATATTGTCGTATGTACGTTGTCGCATGATGAACCTCTTGTATTATTGTTTTTCTACTGAAATTCAATAATGTCCCGATTTGATAAATCGGGGCGCCACAATATACCAGTAAGCTGGGAGTCTGAATCTGTGCATAAGCGTTTCAACTCTAACTTGCTCCCTTTGGCCCCTTCGGTGTCAAGTGCTCAGCCTGCCCTTGACTTGTGATTCATACATGAGAACAAGTAATGTGCCTCCATTAGGTAGTACATGATTCTTAGGAGAGGCATGTTCATAATCATTAAGGAAAAGATTCACCTCATGTTGTAGTTGTTTCACTTTGGCCCGAGTCATTGGTCTCTCATAAGTATAGTTGTGAGCTTGAGGATCTTGTTCAATATTCTTCCATGGAATGCCATGAGATGTGTCCTCATCGGGTTCCTTCAATAAGATCAGTAGTATAAACATTAAGCCAAAGCTGGAGGAACCACCAGGGGCTCTTGGGACGGACAATGAAGTTACCAGCCAATAGGTTAACTGATACAAGGTGAAGGGAGTGGTAGGTGGACCCAAGGAGGTAATAGCCGAGGGGAACCCGCAAATGGGAGGCAAGACATTTGACTAAAAATTGAAAGTGAAAGCTCGGGCCGAAGCCGACACATAGAAGACAAATTCCTCCAACTAGAGGTTAAGGAAATCAATGTGCTCGCGAGTGTCTACGGGGTTAGTTTTCTTATTATGCTAATGATATATCGGCCCTAGCTATCAGCCGAGTTGATACCAAGGTTGTGGGATGGTTGGAAATGAAGAGAGAAGGGATTGGCAGGCGAATCAATGTCAAGGCAAGTTAAGAAGAAGACATCAAGCAGAGTGGGACTCATTGGCCCATAGCCAAAAATGAAAGCATTTCGGGCATCGGACCAGAAATAACAAGATGCGGCCAACATCAGCTCGTTTTGGTATTGCCTAGCAAGGAAAAGGTTGATGCAATGGCCGATGTCGATCTCATCCCAAAAGGTACGGTAAGTAGCGGATACCTTGAGATATCGGTCACGTTATCTAGGGATAGAAGAAGGAAAGGATTCAAAACTGAAGTCCTAGTCAGAGGAACGCGTAGGAGAATATTTGAAGGGGATCCGACAAGTCTCGGTATTTATGAAATCTGTGGGGTCAGGATTGCCTAAAGGACCTAGAAAGAAACTAAATGGATGAGTGGCTATTGGGATAAAGACCTGGTTTCGTAGGGTGAGTCAGGAATAACTAAAAGAAGAGAAGGTCAGAGACTTACTTCAAGGATCACATCAATTGTGGCCATTTTAGTACCGATGGGGTGCGTGTTCAATGAAAAAATGGCGAGCAATGGCTAGCGCTGGGAATAAACGGTGAAAGATTTGAGGGCTAGAACAAATGGTGGGTTGAAAGCATTAAGAAGGAAAGGAGAGTGGCTAGTACTTATAAAAAATGATGACACCCATTGCAGTTATGGATGGATGGAAGAGGAAGAGACAAAGTCAGAACTCGAGGTAAATGTGAAAGCGTTGGAAGGCAAAGGGTATCAGCAATTAATAATAAAATTGGGTAGAAGCAATGGAAAGACATTTGAGAAGACATGACGGCACAAGGTGATGATGACCGATAATTTTGAAGCATCAGCTACCCCTTTGATGCTCCGAAACTAGGGGGTATGTGTTGACGCCAAGATTTAGTAAAGCCCAGTCCCACTAAAGATGTCGGACGATCAACAAAAATCAAAGAAGACCTGGTCAAAGATGGTCAAGGAAGCCCGTCCATGTTGTTACAATATGACCGGATGCAGAAGAGCCTATGGAGATAAAGATGACAAGAAGATAAAGATTATCCAAATTTGGTTAAGATGGAGTACTTGGATGGCAAGTCTCTGGACTATAAATATTTACCCTTAGTTAGCTTAAAACACACATCTCTGTCAAATAACTACTCGGTGCAACACCACCCTTGGTTCCCAAGGTTTATACCGCTGGGGTACGGCACTAGGAGCTGGGCTACATCGTTTTGATCTCTGGCGAAGAGGTGAGTCCCACCACCCCCGATGACTGTATCGACTAGGTTAGTATCCTCACGGCTACATTTGATTGATCTCTTTAGGTGAATGTCGAAACAGTACGGTCGTCGGTTCTCGGTGTATTGGCTAGGTCTAAGGCTGCATCAAATTGATCTCTTAGATTGATGTGATCTAGGTGTGTTAGTTTGAGGCTTCATTGGTTAAGTCTGACATCTCTTGCTATTGTATATTTTTCATGTTGTATACTATTCATCTAAATAAAGCATGCCCGATACTTTGATATATTATTAAGATCATCGTGATTAGCTACTATCTTGGTTAGGTTCGATCTAGTTATTGCGATAATTTTCATGACATAGACATGTTATCTAGCATGTTTTATTTATTTCTGTCGGAGTACAAGCCAACAGGTTATCTTCGATTCAACGCCACATCATATTTGCTATCGGAAAAGCGCTCATCGGCCTATATGGTAAAGCTGCCCATCTTATCGACCGATGGCATCCTCGCACGATTGCTTCACCCCTAGTCATCGGTCCTATGGCCGATTGGCATGATATTCCATGAATATTCCATCCTCATCGTGATCATCAGCTCGATAGCAGATAGGCTATGCTATTGATCATATTTTCCTATTTCCTTATCAATTACAGGGTCAAACTGTTTGGCACGCCTTGAACCCTTTTTTCTAAGAACGTAGGACCTGCACTTGAGTTAAGCAGATCTCTCAAGCCACGTGTGTGTCAAAGTTTGACCAAAAAATACACCAACAAGGTGGTAGGTAGCTCCAAGGATGCTAAGGCAGTGGGATGGTTGGAAACGAAAAGAAAAGGGATTGGCCGGTGAATCAATGTTGAGACAAGTTAAAAAGAAGACATCAAGCAAAGTGGGACTCATCGGCCCATGACCAAAAACAAAAGCATTCAAGGCATCTGTTGGGGAATAGGGGAGCTATGCTAGCCATCAAATTCAAAATTTCTGCCCTACGGCCCTAGGCTCATGCATGTGTTTGATCATAGATTGGTACCTTCTAGAACTTGACGCGCTAGGTGCAGTGGAAGAAGAGGTTGATGAAGCGCGTCAAGCCTATCTTTGCTTTGTCCCGACCGTTCCTCGCCGATCCAATCAATGAAGAAGTCACCTTTCCTCATGGTGACGGACACGAGCGTCACTTATGGAGCAACGCCTCCATGGAGTCCACACATACAGGGATGGAGTTCCTCCCACGACAGCGTGCTAGCACCACACATGAGAGACGGGAAATCTTTGATCTCAACGTTTGAAATCAAGAAAGGGAGGAGAGGACTCTTGGGTGGCTAGGTCTAATCTAGGCTTATTCCACTTCCCAAGACCTCCTCCTCTCCTTATATAGTGCTAAAAGCTCGCTAGGTCGTGCACATCTTGGAACCCACAAATTAGTTACAACTAATCTGTATTCATAACAGATCCAATCTGACACCCCACATCGGAACTTCCGATCCTGGATCGGAACTTCCGACAAGGTATTTTTCTGGTCTCCAAATTCAGCACGACACACAACAGATCCAATCTGTTTTCACCCACCTCGGAACTTCCGATACCATATCGGAATTTCCGATCAGTACAAAAATTCTCCGATTCTGAATCGGAACTTCCGATACCATATTGGAACTTTCGAAGCAATATTTGCTCTCTGTATCGAGACCAGATAATAATTGGAACTTCCGATACTACCTATCAGAACTTCCGATTTATAGAATTTTCTTGGGCATATCCTTCCATCTCCCACTTGCACAATAACCAATTCTTTGCATGTTTTTAATCCATCCCCTTAAGTGTGTGACCTGATAGGTTCATACACTAACAGTTGTTCACTGGAAACCGTTTCCGACTCACTGATCAATAGCGGTACCTAGCAGCACATATTGTCCCCCGAAAGCGTACAAAATAAAATTTTCATGAACCTTGATATACTCACGCACCAGTCCCTTTACCACACGCCGTCAGTCAAGCTCAAGGCGAGATACGTGCCACCTTTGTTGGTTAGCTTGACATTTAACTCGATCAAGCATTGGATTCAAATCACGACTAATTCCTTAGTCATAGTAGCATGGCCATACAATTTTCCAATCCAGTACCTCGAGGGCCTATAGACGACTCTCCCATTATTAGGAGGGGTAAATTCCATCTTGACTGCTCATATCCCAAGACATATTTCACAACACACCTGAAAACAACCCTTATTACTACCCTTTTACGGAATAGTGTTAGGAAGCATCTAAGTGTGTCACTACGCATTCTGGAATCAAATGATGATCTCAAGTCTAAGGACTCTGTAGGTACACCATTTGAGATGACAACTGTTGGCACATAACAATCTCAGCAGTATCTCAAGTGGGTCTGTCCAGCACCATGTTCACCAACATGTGTCCATATCACTAATTTGACATCTCTGTCTATGATCTGTGAAACACAATCATCAATCAGTCGGATGTGCTAATCCATGTATCATCATTGTCCCACATGATGACAAGATTAGAGACCCTTTTGAACAACATCCTCATAAAGCAAATAGTTTCACATAACAAGTCGTACTCATTAATTAAATGCAAACGATATTTATTCAAGGAACAAGATAATAATTATCCTCATACATTAGCATAGACATCACTAGCAACTCCCACATACACATGACTCATGCAAGTATCCCAAACCCATGCAGCTCACATGCGCCTCATACTTAGGGGCGTGGAAGCGGCTTTGTCAACGGATTCTCTATGTTAAAATCTGTGTGCACCTTGCAAATCTTCATATCACCTCTCTCTATGATCACTCGGATCAAGTGATACAGCCAAAGTACATGTTTGGACTTCTGGTGTTATCTAGGCTCCTTGGCTAACGCAATGGCACCACTATTACCATAATAGAGGTCCATTGGACTAGATGCACTAGAAACAACACTCAGCTTCAGAAACAAACTTTCTGATCCAAACAGCCTCTTTCGCAGCTTCCAAAGCTGCAATATACTCAGCTACTATTGTAGAATCGTCCACCACCTATCGCTTGGAACTTTTCCAACTCACTATGCCTCCGTTGAGGCAGAACACAAACCCAGATTACGATCAAAAATTATCTTTTATCGGTCTGAAGGCTAGCATCGGTGTAACTCCTTACATCGAGCTCCTATTCGCTACCGTCTCCTAGGAACATATCCTTAGTTCTTCTCAAGCACATGAGGATCTCTTTTACGACTGCCCAGTGACTCTCACCTAGGTCTGACTAGTATCTGCACGTTTGGGTGTGTACCATGCACATATGATTGGCCCAATCACAGAGGCATACAGGATCACACTCATATTCAGCATTTTGAAATCGTTTCAAAACCTTGTCAATGTACTTCATCCCGGCCTAATATAATTAGCCATTTTGATCTATCTCCATAGATCTTTATGCCCAAAGTGCATGCTGTGTCTCCAAGGTCCTTCATTGAGAAACCATTTTTCAATAAGGTCTTGATAGCATTTCACAAAGAAATGTCATTTCCGATCTACTATATGTCATCCACACATAGAACCAGAAATACAAGTGTGCTCCCACTAGCCCTTTTGCAAACAAAAGACTCTTCTTTAATCTTGATGGAGCAAAACATTTTGACTAGCTCATCAAAACAAAGATTCTAACTCTAAGAAGCTTGCCATATCTCATAAACATAAAATGCGGCAATTGCTACAACAATCCGAACAGACGTAAGCATAACGATGAGTGAAAACCGTTTCATCATAATCAACACTTTGAATATTTTGAAACCTTTTTCCTCCAATCGTGCCCAATAGATGTGAACATTTCCATCAACGTCTTTTTCTCTTAAAATCCATCCTCACTCAATAGTTTTTACGCCATCGGGTGGATCCACAAGGTTCCAAACTTGGTTTCCTTCTATGGACTCTAATCTGTCTGGATTGGAACTTTCGATCTTGCATCGAAAATTCCGATCTGACTCCGCTGTCGCAAACTCTATCCGGCATCAGAACTTCTGATCAACATCAGAACTTCCGACCTAGCAAATATCGGAACTTCCGAAGTTCTGCAAACAAAAACAGATCCAATCTGTTTTAATTCAGATCTTAATGGTTCCAAACCATTTTTCAGAGTTTGGTCCCATTAGTGTTTTCGCATAGGTCTTGGGCTCGTCATTGTCTAACAACAACACATCGTGATGCCCAGTGGACAAGAACATGTACCTCTCTAGCGCATGGACTACTCTCCCAGACCTCCGTGGGGTTGGCGCATCCATGACAAGGTCAGCAACAACTTGCACCTCCTGCTCTGGCTCAGTTGGATCTAAAATGCTTTCTAGTGGCTCTCGAACCTCTTCGAGATGCACAGTCCTCCCACTTATTTCTTTTGAGAGAAACTTTTTCTTAAGGAACACAACATTTCGAGCGACAAACACTTTGCCCTCCTCTCTATTATAGAAATAGTATCCTTTGGTTTCCCTAGGATACCCCACAAAGAAGCACTTGTTAGACTTAGGACTGAGCTTGCCAGATGTCATACATTTGAC
Organism: Zizania palustris; assembly: GCA_019279435.1. NCBI lineage: Eukaryota > Viridiplantae > Streptophyta > Magnoliopsida > Poales > Poaceae > Zizania > Zizania palustris. The sequence continues at coordinate 64,806,335 of JAAALK010000288.1, read as the reverse complement.
ATACGCCTCACATCCCCAAATCTTTAGAAAAGACAAACTGGGACGCCTCCCAGACCACATCTCATATGGCGTCTTCTCTACTGACTTAGATGGAACTCTATTAATCGTGAAAGTTGCGGTTTCTAAAGCATCACCCCAAAAATATAATGGAAGATCAGTGTGACTCATCATGGACCGCACCATGTCCAACAAAGTGCGGTTTCTCAGCTCGGACACCCCATTCCATTAAGGTGTGCCGGGTGGAGTCAGCTGTGGAACAATTTCACACTGCTTTAGATGATCACTAAACTCATGGCTCAAATATTCACCCCCACGATCCGATCGTAGAAATTTAATTGTCTTGCCCGTATGATTTTGTACCTCATTCTAGAACTCCTTAAACTTTTCGAAGGATTCCCACTTATGCCTCATCAAGTAGACAGTCATATCTACTAAAGTCATCGATAAAAGTAATAAAGTACTGAAATCCTTTCCTAGCCGTGTGACTCATTGGACCACACACATCAGTATGTACTATGTCCAAAAGCTCACTCGCCCTATCACTCTGTCCAGTGAAAGGCGTCTTTGTCATTTTGCCAAGTAAACAAGACTCACATGTTTCATATGATTCAAAATCAAATGACTCCAAAAGTACATCGCTATGGAGCTTCTGTACACGCTTCTCATTTATATGACCCAAACGACAATGCCAAACATAGGTGGGATTCAAATCATTAAGTCATTGTTTCTTAGTACTAATGTTATAAACGTTGCATCCTAGAGACTTAGAATGTATAATTCATTCACCAATGGACAAACACCATCGAGCATACCATTCGAGAATATCGAACAACATTTGTTCTTTATCATGAACTCATAACCTTCTTCCTCCAAACATGAGGAAGAGATAATGTTTCTGCCCAATGCTTGAACATAATAACAATTATTTAATTCCAGAACTAATCCTGAGGGTAGTGATAGAGAATAACTGCCAATGGCCAATGCTTCAACCTTTGCACCATTGCCGACACAAATATCCAGTTCACCTACTAAACAATTTCTTGACCTACTCAGTCCTTGCAACGATTTGCAAGTGTGAATCATCGAACTGGTATCAAATACCCATGAATCACTTGGACGAGTCACAAGATTAATTTCAATGCCATTTATACTTCTCTGTCGCAAATTTTTTCCGGGATCAGAACTTCCGATCAACCATCGGAACTTCCAATCCGACAAATATCGAAACTTCCGATCTGGTATCGGAACTTCCAAAGTATTGCTAATAGAAACAGATCCAATCTGTTTTAATTCATCTAAGTGGGCTCCTCTAGAACATTTTCCTCTTACTTGATAACACTTATCAAGTGTCTAAACCAATCAATAAAAGTTGTTCCAAAAAGAATCAATCGCAAAATAAAGAGTAAAGTGTTCATAACAATCGGTGCCATGTTTATCTTTTTTCCAATAAAAGATGTTACACTATCTAAACCAGTCACTTCCCCTCTCATGACTAATAGTGGCGCAAGATCCATGGTCACGCTATATCCTAGTGAGCTTTGGCGTCACTGCTAGAAGCTAGTTGACATAGGTAAGCAACTCCTTGCTAATCACATCGTATGTGACTCTTGTTGTTGGAGAAGCATCAAATGCTCGACCCCAACTCCTATGCTCCAAGGCCCAAAACCTGTTTTGATAGCCTCGTCAAGTGAACCAACACTATGCATACAAAAGTCCGACTTCCGCCCCAATTAGTCGAGATAAAAGATAGCACCCTGCTTTAGCAGACTCACTATCGATGAGCACAAACCTTGGTGGGTGCAGCTATTCGGAAGAGCATCAACACTTAATTTTCTGAGGGAAAACTATTCTAGCATCGTAATGTCCCTAGCGCACACGAAACATGCAAGAATAGAATAACAGGAACATAAGAAAGCATCACAGGCAATCATATTAATTGTGACATAGCATGAGCTTCTTCACATGGCGATCTCCATCTCCATGGCTCCCGTCATCGAGTGCGTGCTCTCGGTCTCCATGAAGAGTACTAGTCCATCTCACATAGGCTATACTAATTACATGGGCCGAAGCACCGCGGAAATGACATGTAAGTCGTAATAAATTTTACATCAGCCTTAGGCTGTAAATAACCATGACACGCATGCCATATTTAATTTACATTCATTGCATGTATCTCATACATCACATGTAACCAAGGCCATGCCAGTCACGACATTCTCTGCAAAACAAAGTTAGGCGAGCAATCTACAAATGACTGGATTCTGGATCTGAAAAACCCAAGTCAGCAAGCTCGATTTTTCAAAATCGCGTGGGTTGGAACTTTTGATCTGGTATCGGAACTTCCGATCTATCGGAACTTCCAATCAATATCGGAATCCCGCATCACAACAATTGCTTTCTGTATCGAATCATTATTCGACATCGGAACATTTGATCAGTGTCGGAACTTTCGATCTACCATCGGAACTTTCGATCACATCGGAACTTCTGATCTGCCGTGGACAGAAACAAATCTAATCTGTTTTTTCACCATGTATCTCCATACATGAGGGATCCAGATCGAACACTACGCACGTAGGCTCTGATACCACTGTTGGGGAATAGGGGAGCTACGCTAGCCGGCAAATTCAAAATTTCCACCCTACGGCCCTAGGCTCATGCGCGTGTGAGATCATAGATCGGTACCTTCTAGCACTTGACGCGCTAGGTGCAGCGGAAAAAGAGGTTGATGAAGCGCATCAAGCTTATCCTCGCTTTGTCCCGACCGTTCCTCGCCGATCCAATCGATGAAGAAGTCATCTTTCTTCGTGGTGACGGCCACGAGCGTCGCTTATGGAGCAACGCCTCCACGGAGTCCACACATACAAGGATGAAGTTCCTCCCACGGCAGCGTGCTAGCACCACACATGAGAAATGGGAAATCCTTGATCTCAACATTTGAGATCAAGAAAGGGAGGAGAGGACTCTTGGGTGGCTAGGTCTAATCTAGGCTGATTCCACTTCCCAAGACCTCCTCCTCTCCTTATATAGGGCTGAAAGCCCCCTGGGTCGTGCACATCTTGGAACCCACAAATTAGTTACAACTAATCTGTATTCGTAACAGATCCAATCTGATACCCCACATTGGAACTTCCAATCTTGAATCGGAACTTCCAACAAGGTATTTTCTGGTTTCCAAATTCAGCATGACACGCAATAGATCCAATCTGTTTTCGCCCACCTTGGAACTTCTGATACCATATCGGAACTTCTGATCAGTACAAAAATTCCCCGATTCCGAATCGGAACTTCTGGCTCATCAGAACTTCCGATACCATATCGGAACTTCCGAAGCAACATTTGCTCTCTGTATCGAGACCAGATAATAATGGAAACTTCCGATACTACCTATCTGAACTTCTGATCCATGAAATTTTCTTGGGCATATCCTTCATCAGACTAGAATTAACTAGATGTGGCTAGCTGTAACACCCCAGAAATTAAAAAGGAATAAAATAAAAAGAAACTATTATTTAAATCATTTCTGAATTTGTTATTAAAAGAAAAATCACCAAAAGAACCCAAATAAAGCCAAACAGGGAGAAATAAACAAAATCTAGACTTGAAAATTTTATGAGATGAACTAAAAGCCAAGATATAATTTTAGGAATTTTTACAAATTTTTATCAACAGTGATCCAACCCTTAATCAAATACTTGATTTTCTGGAATTATTTTAAATCGAAAATCAATTTTAAATCCTTAACGGGCCTCAACCCCGAAACCTCCCCCGACGGCCTTTTTGGCCCAGCCCGTTGCCACCCACCCACTGACAGGAGGGGCCCGCCTGTCGGCGCCGCCCTCCCCTCTCTCCTCCCGCCCGCGCCACTGACCGCCCGGACCCGTCTGTCGGCCCCCTTCCTTTTTGGATCGCTCACTGACAGGTGGAGCCCACCTGTCAGGTGCTTCGTCTCCGATGGAAGGGGATCGCCCCCTTCCTTTTCCCCGGCGATCACCTTCTGCTTCTCGCCGCCGGCAGCCCGCGATCGCCTGGATCGTCCCGGATCCCTTTCCCTGGCCGCCACCGCCCCTTTCCATCCGATGCCCACGCGTTTTTACGCTTTAGGAAAGCCACCCGGAGCTCTTGGAAAGAGATCGCCGGAGCCCTCTCGGCTTCCTCGATTCCCTTCCGTTCCGACCACCGGCGACCCCTATTTAAACCCCTGTGGACGCCGCCCTCACCCCCACACCTCCTAAGCCCAAGCCGAAGCACTCTCGAGCGCCCTGCTCCATTTTTCGGTTTCTCCCTCTGCTCCACCTCCGGCGAGACCTCGCCACCGCCTCCGGCCTCCTCCGCCCTAGCCACCGCCACCAACGAGACCGCCGGAGCCCGCTCGCCATCGGCCACCCCTCCGTCGGTCGTGAAGACCACCGGAACGCCGTCGCCGTCGAGCTCCCGAAGCCTCCCCGCCGTCTACACTCGCCGCCGGTCACCTCCAGGCCTCCTTCGTCGCCACCCGAGGTATCGTCGTGATCACCACCCTCCCCGCGTTCCATTTTAGCCGGTAGCCTAGGCGCTAGGCCCTCACCGTCGCCGGAATGGCTCGCCGCAGTACCGCCGGAGTTGGGGAAGAAGGGTAAAATGCCCCCGACGCCGCGTGCCGTGTCGGATTGATCTCCGGCCGTTCGATTGTGATCGGGCGATGGAGATTAAAGCCCCTGAGGGATTTAATCCCGGCCGTTGATCCAAGCCGAAGGGGTATCAGGCGCTCTGGGCCATTGGATCCCACTTACTCCCCGCCGGTCCACGCGCATAGTCACGGGTTCACGGTGAACCTGGTTCACCGTGGACCAGAGACTGTTTTTAGTTTAAATAAAATCCAGAAAATTGATTTAAAACATTGAAAATTCATATCTTGCTCAATTTAACTCCAAATTTCACCATTCAAATTTTGCTAGAACCAGAATAATATTCTCTACACATTAATGCAATAAAAACAGTATGTTTCTGTTACCCAAAATATTATTAATAAATAAATGAATGAAAATCCCTTAGGGTTAAAATTAATAATACAGAAAATAAATTGGAAAAAAAATCCTAAAGTGTTAAGCTTTACTGTTTTATACAAAACTCAGAATATTAAAATATTACTTCACATAAAAACACCCACAAACTATGTAAGTTCTTTTGTTTGGTGAATTTTATCTGTTTTATTGAATGTGTTGTTTATTTTTCCGTATCGAGAAGACTACGAGTTCGTCGAGGAGCAGGAGTTCTACCCCGAGGTTCCTCCATCCCCATTTGCTGAGCAAGGCAAGTCATCGACCACCTTTGTGGACACAGTTGATCATTATTGAGCCCATGATTTAATAAATTATCGCTATAACTCATAGGTTAATATTGCATTAGTCAAAGATCAAGCCATGCTTATTGAGCCTTAACTCCTTGTCACTCTACAAATAATATATTAGCTAGTGCCCAATGTATCGGCACAACTGCTATAGGATATAAAGAATGAGTCGTAGAATAGATGAATTCTGGTATATGAAATACCCCGTTATTCTTGTCTCTGGACTCTGTTGGAGTTAGGTATGTTATAAGTATGGTGGGTTCCGGGTGCAAGCTCGGGTTTGGTATGACGCACCCGGGGCACTATAAGGACCGGTCTGCGGGATCTGTTGCAAAGCACTTCCGTACCAACCACAAGTCTAATGGGTAAGTCCTAACCGGAAGTATGGAACACCCCGACTCTCTGCACCATAGTGGAGGGGGCAAGGGGCAAGCCCTCAGGGCGCCTTGTACCAAAGAAGGCTCAAGGGGGGGTATGGTGAGGCATCGACGCGTCGGGGCACCATATGAAACCTATAAGAGGGTGTTGTTGAGTCGGGGAGGACTATATGGAAGGTTTTGGCACGAGTTCCCGTGAAATGGGTCATCTCGTTACACTTTGGTGTAAGTGATGAGTGCGTGCCTTGTGGGTACAGTGGTACATCTCTGATCAGAGTAAAATCAATCTTTTCGAAAAGCCGAGCCCACGGTCAAGGGCGGGTTGTGCGACTACTCGCAGTTAGTTTACAAATGATTCGAATGGATGAGTTATTCATGGCATGTAAGGACTGTTGTGCGAGGAGGTAAAACGTACTCCTCGAGTTAGAAGATGATGATGCATTCACATGTTTACCTTTCTGTACTAATAAATTGCTCACATTTAAATGCTTTACAAATATGCTGCTTCCGCAAAACTAGCCACTATCTCCCTTGTTATTATCTTGCATTATATTTGCATTCGGTGGCTTGCTGAGTACATCTGTACTCACCCCGTTGACTTACAACATCAGAGCCCGTCTACTACGAGGAGGATGAAGGTCTGGAGTAGCGACCCAGTCAAGGCGAGACTGGAAGGAGGCGTTCATCTAGGACCCTTATTTTATTAGTTTCTCTTCATCTTTGTTCACTTTTGTATTAATGCGGTCTACGAACCGTGAATGATTGCCCGTATTGTACGTGGTCGCATGATGAACGTCTTGTTTTATTGATTTTCTATGGAATTTCAATAAAGTCCTGATTTATTAAATCGGGGCGTGACAAGATGGTATCAGAGCCGACTTGACTGTAGGAAGCCAAACAGACCTGACCCTAGGACTTATATTTTCTTACAAAATGCTTACCTTCTCATCTTCTGAAGATTTCACAAAAATCTCTCTCTTTTGTAGATGCCGGTCCGTACCATGAGCGGGAACCTTCGTGACGAGGCCGGATTCATTCGCGAGCTACGCATGCTCGTCAGTTTCCTCGGATTCGAGCATGACCCGATGTACCATGGAGTTTTCCCCGACGAGGAAGAAAGCTTTTGCGAGGTCACCGTCGTCGTCCAGCCCTCCCCTCAGACAGCTCACACCTACCGCGGAGGAGGACCTACCTTCCTGGTTGCCAGCCAGCGCACCGCTCTCCAGGCACTCACGGAGCTCCGGATGATCTACGACAGCGAGCTCTACGACACGGACTTCCGCTTCGTTCCTCTTCGCACCCCAGGGAGCCCACACAGTGTCTTCGTCAGCACCCTCTCCCAGCGCCATTCGGCGATTGGTCATACCATGCGCTTGTTGGAGGCCATGGATGATCTCCATTACGAGGCGATGCAGGACGCCAATGGACAGCGCGACACCATCAGCTTCTACCGACACTCTTCTGAGGATCTGAACCGCGAGAACGGAGAGCTTCGTCGCCGCATCCAGCAGGGACACCGCTTGGCTGCCGAGGCAGAGGAGTTGCGGCATCAGAACGAGCTCCTTCGTCAGCGTGTCGCCACCAACCCACATCTCCGCTACCAGATCGAGGAATTGAAGAAGGACATAGAGGAGATCGCGCCTCTTCCGCCTCGCAGGAAGAAACCCCATCGGATCCCCACTGTGAGGCCCAAGAGGATCTCCCGCAGCGCACCACCCGCCGGACCGTCCAGCTCCTCGACCCCGACCATCTCCCACGAGCCCGAGATCGAGCCGTCCCCCGAGCTACCGTAGACGTAGTTTTTCGGTTGAGTGTTTTCCATTTCTGCTTGATTGCATTAGCATTCATGTCAAAACATAAGGCATGAATGAAGTAATGAATAAATGTAACCGCAAGAACGGCATTTTTGGAATAAAATAAAAGTATCCGCTAAAAGAATGTTGTCTAATTTTGGAAACCTCAGGATGTCGAACAACCAAGGCTCCGACGCTCCCCAGAACGGAGGAGAGAACGGCAACTTGCCACAGTGGGGAGCGACCGGGCAAAGGCAAGCCCCAGTCGCCAACCACCCCACACTGGCTGAGATGATGGCCACTCAGAACCAGTTGGTTGCTGCCCTATTGAATCAGATGCAACAGCAGCAGCAGCAAATGCAGGAGCAGCAGGCTCATTTTTTCCGCCACCATCAACAGCCTGAGCTGCCTCGACCAGCCACTCCAGCTCCCGCTCCCGCCTCTCAGCTCTCGGAATTCCTCCGAGTCCGCCCGCCGACTTTCTCAAGCACCACCAACCCCATGGAGGCCGGGGATTGGTTGAGGACTATCGCTAAGAAACTGGACCTTCTGACCTGCACTGAGCAGGAAAAAGTGGCCTTCGCCGCCCATCAGCTCCAGGGTCCCGCCGCAGAATGGTGGGACAACCTGCGAGAGACTCTGCCCGAAGGACATGTTCACACTTGGGCAGAATTTTCTGATGCTTTCCGTGCCGCTCATATCCCAGAAGGCATCATCGCACAGAAGCAGCAGGAGTTCAGGGACCTGCAACAAGGAAGCAGGTCCGTCACGGAGTATTTACACGAGTTCAACCGACTGGCTCGATACGCGCCTGAAGAAGTCCGAACTGACGCGGCCAGGCAGTCTAAGTTCCTTCGAGGTCTTAAGGATGAGTTGTCCCTTCAACTCGTTTCTGGAGATTATGCCAACTTCCAAAAGTTGGTTAATAAGGCTATTATTCAGGAGACCCAGCAGAACAAGGTCGACCTGAAAAAGAAGAGGATGATTGCCTTTAGGCAAAACCAGGGCATGGCTCAGAGGCCCCGCTTCACACCTCCTCCTTCGGCGCCACAATATCAGCCCCGACCAGTGTATCGACCAGCGCCACCCGCCGCCAACGCCGGAACCGGACAACCTCGCCCCGCTCCCGCCACCCCAGCTGCACCAGCCGCCCCAGCAAGGAAGGCGGAAATCCTGCGCGACAAGCACGGCAAGCCCGTGGTATGTTTCAACTGCCGTCAGGAAGGGCATTACTCCAGTCAGTGCCCCCATCCCAAGCGTGCCCAAGGCGTCACATCGAACCCCGCCGTCCGCGCCAAAGTCAATCACGTCACCGCCGAAGAAGCCCAGGCTGCCCCAGAAATTGTCATGGGTAAGTTTACAGTACATTCATCATTTGCAGTGGTATTATTTGACACGGGAGCTACCCACTCCTTCATATCAACTACTTTTGTGGAAAGAAATGCCTTGAACATAAGTGAACTACCCAGACCAGTATTGATAGCCACCCCGGGCAAGCAAACCCTCGCCTATTCCTTTAGCCCAAGGGTATGGGTAGATATCCACGGCACGAAATTTTGGGCCGACCCCATTCTAATAGAATGCCAAGGTTTGGACCTCATTCTAGGGATGGATTGGTTAAATAAACACCAAGGAGTAATAGAATGTGCTCAGAGGAAAGTGACTGTGACCAGTGAAGAAGGGACCACCGTCACATTCCAGATGCCAAGCATGAAGACCGGAAGATCAAGACTACATCAGATTACCTTGGAAGAAATACCAATCGTCTGTGAGTACCCGGATGTATTTCCAAAAGACTTACCAGGGATGCCACCCAAGAGGGACATCGAGTTCAGGATTGACTTGGTGCCAGGAACCACCCCTATCTACAAGCGACCATACCGGATGGCCGCCAACGAATTAGCTGAGATGAAGCAGCAATTAGAGGATCTTGAAAGGAAAGGATATATCAGACCAAGTACGTCGCCATGGGGTGCCCCCGTCATCTTCGTCGAGAAGAAAGAAGACAAGGCAAAGCGTATGTGTGTGGATTATCGCGCTTTGAATGAGGTAACCATTAAGAATAAGTATCCGTTGCCTCGGATCGACGATCTCTTCGACCAGCTTAAGGGAGCTACGGTATTCTCGAAGATCGACCTGCGGTCTGGTTACCATCAGTTGAGGATTCGAGAAGAGGATATACCCAAGACTGCCTTCACCACCCGTTATGGATTGTATGAGTGCACGGTTATGTCCTTTGGATTGACCAATGCCCCTGCGTTCTTCATGAATATGATGAATAAAGTGTTCATGGAATATTTAGACAAATTCATAGTAGTCTTCATAGACGATATCCTCATTTATTCCAAGGACCAGAAAGAGCATGAGACCCACCTCCGATTAACCTTAGGCAAGCTAAGGGAACACCAGTTATATGCCAAGTACAGCAAGTGTAAATTTTGGACGGCGGAAGTAAAGTTCCTTGGACACATCATCTCTGCGCAAGGAATCGCAGTAGACCCTGCCACCGTAGAAGCAGTTACGGATTGGCTGCCACCCACGAACGTATCTGAGATACGAAGTTTTCTGGGATTGGCCGGATATTATCGGAGGTTCATTGAGAATTTTTCTAAGATAGCCAAGCCTATGACCAAGTTATTGCAGAAGGGAGAGAAGTTTGAATGGACTCCTGAATGCGAGGAGAGTTTCCGCACTCTTAAGACCCGTTTGGTGTCTGCACCTATACTGACCCTACCGGATATCCGCAAAGACTTCCATGTCTATTGCGACGCATCTCGCCAGGGGTTGGGATGTGTTCTGATGCAAGAGGGAAAAGTTATCTCTTATGCCTCTCGTCAGTTGAGACCCCATGAGTTGAACTACCCAACCCACGATTTGGAACTTGCCGCAGTTGTGCACGCCCTTAAGATATGGAGGCATTATTTGGTTGGAAATCGCTGTGAGATTTTTACGGATCACAAGAGCTTGAAGTACATCTTCACACAGCCAGACCTTAACTTGAGGCAAAGACGATGGCTGGAATTAATAAAGGACTATGACTTAGGTATTCACTACCACCCCGGAAAAGCTAATGTGGTAGCTGATGCATTAAGTCGCAAGGGATATTGCACAGCCATGATGATTCAGGAACACGCACCCTTGTTATGTAAAGAGATGGAAAAATTAAATCTTGGATTAACCACAAGAGCATACCTAGCCACCTTGGAGACCCAACCTGTCTTGTTTGAGCAGATCCGTGAAGCTCAGTTAGAGGACCCAGATATAGCTGTCATTAAGAAGAACATGAGACAAGGAAAAGCCCCCGGATTTTCAGAGGACGAGAATGGCACCATATGGTTTGGAACTCGGATATGTGTGCCGGATAAACCTGAAATAAAGACTCTTATCCTAAGAGAAGCCCATGAGACATTGTACTCCATCCATCCCGGCAGTACCAAGATGTACCAAGATCTGAAGGAACGTTATTGGTGGGTTAGCATGAAAAGAGAGATTGCCCAATTTGTCGCCGAATGTGACACCTGCAGAAGAGTAAAAGCTGAACATCAGAGACCTGCAGGATTGTTACAACCACTTAAAGTGCCGGAATGGAAGTGGGAAGAGATCGGTATGGATTTCATCACCGGACTACCTAAGACCCAACTTGGGTATGATTCTATTTGGGTGATCATCGATCGGCTTACGAAAGTAGCTCATTTCATAGCCGTCAAGACGACCTTCAGTGGCCCTAAGCTTGCAGAACTATATATGGCCCGGATCGTATGTCTTCACGGAGTGCCCAAGAAGATAGTATCTGACCGAGGTAGTCAGTTTACCTCTCGTTTTTGGAAGAATCTCCAAGAGGAGATGGGCACGAGATTGAACTTCAGCACCGCCTACCATCCTCAGACAGATGGACAAACGGAAAGGGTAAATCAGATACTAGAGGATATGCTTCGAGCATGTGTTTTGGATTTTGGAGCCACTTGGGACAAGAGCTTGCCATACGCAGAATTTTCATACAACAACAGCTATCAAGCCAGTCTTCAGATGTCTCCTTTTGAAGCCCTATATGGACGTAAGTGCAGAACGCCACTACTTTGGGACCAAACAGGTGAATCCCAAGTATTTGGGACCGACATTCTTCGTGAAGCTGAAGAGAAGGTACGGATCATCAGAGACCGACTCAAGACAGCCCAATCACGACAGAAGAGCTACGCAGATAATCGCCGTCGAGACCTAGCCTTTGAAGAAGGAGATCATGTCTATCTTCGGGTTACACCTCTCCGTGGAACTCAACGGTTTAACATGAGAGGGAAGTTGGCCCCTCGATATGTTGGACCATTTCCCGTTGTCAGACGCCAAGGCGAAGTGGCTTATCAGTTGGAACTACCGCCCTCATTGGCTGGAGTACATGACGTGTTTCATGTTTCTCAACTCAAGAAGTGTCTCCGCGTCCCCACGGAGCAAGTGGATCTTCAGCAGTTGGATGTACAAGAGGATCTGACTTATGTGGAAAAGCCGGTCAAGATACTGGAAGTCAAAGAAAGGACCACCAGGAGTCGAGTAATCCGCTTCTGCAAAGTGCAGTGGAGCAATCATCCGGTAGAGGAAGCTACATGGGAAAAAGAAGATGAACTCAAGGCACAGCATCCTGAGCTATTCGAGGATTGATCCGAATCTCGAGGACGAGATTCTCTGTAAGGGGGATAGGATTGTAACACCCCAGAAATTAAAAAGGAATAAAATAAAAAGAAACTATTATTTAAATCATTTCTGAATTTGTTATTAAAAGAAAAATCACCAAAAGAACCCAAATAAAGCCAAACAGGGAGAAATAAACAAAATCTAGACTTGAAAATTTTATGAGATGAACTAAAAGCCAAGATATAATTTTAGGAATTTTTACAAATTTTTATCAACAGTGATCCAACCCTTAATCAAATACTTGATTTTCTGGAATTATTTTAAATCGAAAATCAATTTTAAATCCTTAACGGGCCTCAACCCCGAACCTCCCCCGACGGCCTTTTTGGCCCAGCCCGTTGCCACCCACCCACTGACAGGAGGGGCCCGCCTGTCGGCGCCGCCCTCCCCTCTCTCCTCCCGCCCGCGCCCCGCCTGGACCCACCTGCCAGCCCCGCCGCGCCACTGACCGCCCGGACCCGTCTGTCGGCCCCCTTCCTTTTTGGATCGCTCACTGACAGGTGGAGCCCACCTGTCAGGTGCTTCGTCTCCGATGGAAGGGGATCGCCCCCTTCCTTTTCCCCGGCGATCACCTTCTGCTTCTCGCCGCCGGCAGCCCGCGATCGCCTGGATCGTCCCGGATCCCTTTCCCTGGCCGCCACCGCCCCTTTCCATCCGATGCCCACGCGTTTTTACGCTTTAGGAAAGCCACCCGGAGCTCTTGGAAAGAGATCGCCGGAGCCCTCTCGGCTTCCTCGATTCCCTTCCGTTCCGACCACCGGCGACCCCTATTTAAACCCCTGTGGACGCCGCCCTCACCCCCACACCTCCTAAGCCCAAGCCGAAGCACTCTCGAGCGCCCTGCTCCATTTTTCGGTTTCTCCCTCTGCTCCACCTCCGGCGAGACCTCGCCACCGCCTCCGGCCTCCTCCGCCCTAGCCACCGCCACCAACGAGACCGCCGGAGCCCGCTCGCCATCGGCCACCCCTCCGTCGGTCGTGAAGACCACCGGAACGCCGTCGCCGTCGAGCTCCCGAAGCCTCCCCGCCGTCTACACTCGCCGCCGGTCACCTCCAGGCCTCCTTCGTCGCCACCCGAGGTATCGTCGTGATCACCACCCTCCCCGCGTTCCATTTTAGCCGGTAGCCTAGGCGCTAGGCCCTCACCGTCGCCGGAATGGCTCGCCGCAGTACCGCCGGAGTTGGGGAAGAAGGGTAAAATGCCCCCGACGCCGCGTGCCGTGTCGGATTGATCTCCGGCCGTTCGATTGTGATCGGGCGATGGAGATTAAAGCCCCTGAGGGATTTAATCCCGGCCGTTGATCCAAGCCGAAGGGGTATCAGGCGCTCTGGGCCGTTGGATCCCACTTACTCCCCGCCGGTCCACGCGCATAGTCACGGGTTCACGGTGAACCTGGTTCACCGTGGACCAGAGACTGTTTTTAGTTTAAATAAAATCCAGAAAATTGATTTAAAACTTTGAAAATTCATATCTTGCTCAATTTAACTCCAAATTTCACCATTCAAATTTTGCTAGAACCAGAATAATATTCTCTACACATTAATGCAATAAAAACAGTATGTTTCTGTTACCCAAAATATTATTAATAAATAAATGAATGAAAATCCCTTAGGGTTAAAATTAATAATACAGAAAATAAATTGGAAAAAAAATCCTAAAGTGTTAAGCTTTACTGTTTTATACAAAACTCAGAATATTAAAATATTACTTCACATAAAAACACCCACAAACTATGTAAGTTCTTTTGTTTGGTGAATTTTATCTGTTTTATTGAATGTGTTGTTTATTTTTCCGTATCGAGAAGACTACGAGTTCGTCGAGGAGCAGGAGTTCTACCCCGAGGTTCCTCCATCCCCATTTGCTGAGCAAGGCAAGTCATCGACCACCTTTGTGGACACAGTTGATCATTATTGAGCCCATGATTTAATAAATTATCGCTATAACTCATAGGTTAATATTGCATTAGTCAAAGATCAAGCCATACACTTATATTTATTAGATCCCCGTCCTTGTGTGCAAACCCAAGCCATGCTTATTGAGCCTTAACTCCTTGTCACTCTACAAATAATATATTAGCTAGTGCCCAATGTATCGGCACAACTGCTATAGGATATAAAGAATGAGTCGTAGAATAGATGAATTCTGGTATATGAAATACCCCGTTATTCTTGTCTCTGGACTCTGTTGGAGTTAGGTATGTTATAAGTATGGTGGGTTCCGGGTGCAAGCTCGGGTTTGGTATGACGCACCCGGGGCACTATAAGGACCGGTCTGCGGGATCTGTTGCAAAGCACTTCCGTACCAACCACAAGTCTAATGGGTAAGTCCTAACCGGAAGTATGAAACACCCCGACTCTCTGCACCATAGTGGAGGGGGCAAGGGGCAAGCCCTCAGGGCGCCTTGTACCAAAGAAGGCTCAAGGGGGGGTATGGTGAGGCATCGACGCGTCGGGGCACCATATGAAACCTATAAGAGGGTGTTGTTGAGTCGGGGAGGACTATATGGAAGGTTTTGGCACGAGTTCCCGTGAAATGGGTCATCTCGTTACACTTTGGTGTAAGTGATGAGTGCGTGCCTTGTGGGTACAGTGGTACATCTCTGATCAGAGTAAAATCAATCTTTTCGAAAAGCCGAGCCCACGGTCAAGGGCGGGTTGTGCGACTACTCGCAGTTAGTTTACAAATGATTCGAATGGATGAGTTATTCATGGCATGTAAGGACTGTTGTGCGAGGAGGTAAAACGTACTCCTCGAGTTAGAAGATGATGATGCATTCACATGTTTACCTTTCTGTACTAATAAATTGCTCACATTTAAATGCTTTACAAATATGCTGCTTCCGCAAAACTAGCCACTATCTCCCTTGTTATTATCTTGCATTATATTTGCATTCGGTGGCTTGCTGAGTACATCTGTACTCACCCCGTTGACTTACAACATCAGAGCCCGTCTACTACGAGGAGGATGAAGGTCTGGAGTAGCGACCCAGTCAAGGCGAGACTGGAAGGAGGCGTTCATCTAGGACCCTTATTTTATTAGTTTCTCTTCATCTTTGTTCACTTTTGTATTAATGCGGTCTACGAACCGTGAATGATTGCCCGTATTGTACGTGGTCGCATGATGAACGTCTTGTTTTATTGATTTTCTATGGAATTTCAATAAAGTCCTGATTTATTAAATCGGGGCGTGACACTAGCATCGGCTCATTCTAATATGGTCTAGTGAGTGAAGGGTCGATGTAATGATCGATGTCAATCTCATCCCAAAAGCGTGCGGTAGGTGGCTGATACCCTAAGATACCAGTCACGCCAGCTAGGGATGAAAGAGGGAAAGGAATCAAAACCAAAGTCCCAGTTAGAAGAACTCATGGGAGAATATTTAAAAGGTATTTTGCAAGTTTTGACGTTTATTAAATCCGTAGGGTCCAGATTGCCCAAAGGGCCCAAAAAGAAACAAGATGGATGAGTGGCTATTGGGATCAGAGTTTGGTCCTACAGGTTCTACAATGAGGGGGAGAGGAAAAGAATATATAGTGAGAAAAAAAGTTGTAAAGGAGGAAGCAACAGAAGAACGGAGAAAAACGAGGAACAACAAGAATGTCGAAAACTTACCTCAAGAATCATGTTGATAGTAGTCATCCTAGCGTCACTGGGGTGCAGAATCGGTGGAAAAGAAAAGATAGCAGGCGACAGTCTCAAACAATACTCGCAGCAAATGATGGTTAACTAGGAGACTAACAGCAAGCATAAAAAGCAAAAGTAGAAATACATGGTACTTATAGATCAGGAGTGACTCTTTGGCAGCCGAGTCAAAACCGATCCCATCGGATTTGGAGGGGCCATTCACAATGATTCGGGAATAGGTAATCATGAGTACGATTTTTGAAATGCCGAGATCTTTGTAGGTCCGGGATTAGAGGAACAGGACCTTCGGTTTAATGAGTACCAATACAAAACTATGTGGGATGAAGCCTGGTCCAACGCCGCCACAAAGAAAATTAAATGTGTCGGTCCAAGCAACATCCATCACAAGTGTGAATGGACGAAGAAAAGAAGAGACAAAAAAGAAGACGAGGTGAAGCCGACTCCCTACGTGTTATAGTATTAGAAGGTGAAAGGTTTCGACTACTAGTAGTAAATTTGAGAAGACATTACAGAAAATACTTCAAAAGGATGTGACAGTAGATAGGTGATGATGATTGATAATTTCGAAGCATCAGTTACCCCTTTATACTCCGAAACTGGGGGGCATGTGTTGACGCCAAGATTTGGTAAAATTCCAGGTCCACTAAGGACGTCGCACAGTCAACAGAAGTCAAAAAAGTTCGGTCAAAGATGGTCAAATAAGCCTGTCCATGACGTGTAACATGACCGGAGAAGAAGCCGATTGAGATAAAAGAGAGAAATAAAGATTATCCAGAATTAGTTAGGATAAATTATTTGGACGGCAAGTCTCCGAATTATAAATGTGTATCCCTTAGTTAGGTCAAAACAAACACAACCCTGTCAAACAACTCTTCGACGCATCGCCACTCTTGGATTCCCACGGTTAATCCCGACGAGATTCGGCACTCAGAGCTGGGCTACATCATTCCAATCTCCAGCGAAGAGGTGAGTCCCGCCACCCCAACGATCGTATCGACTATCTCATGGCTGCATTAATTTGATCTCTTGAGGCATTGGCTAAAACTGTATGATCGTCGATTTATCTCGGTATATTGGCTAGGTCTAAGGCTGCATCAGTTTGATCTCTTATATTAATGTGATTTAGGTGTGATAGTCTGAGGCTTCATCGGTTAGGTCTGATATCTCTTTCTATTATATCTTCTTCATGGTGTATACCGTTCATCTAAATAAAATGTGCCCGATACTTTGAAGTATTGTTAAGTTCATCGTGGCTATCTACTATCTTGGTTAGGTTCAATCTTGTTATTATGATGATTTTGATGATACAAACATGTTATCTAACGTGTTTTATTTATTTTTGTCGGATTAAAAGCTGATTGGTTATCTTTAATTCAACGTTATTTTCTATGCCATCGGGAAAGACTCATCGGTCCATATGCGCGAATTGTCCATCTCATCGGCCGATGGCGTGTTTGTCTCGATCGCTCTGTCTTGGTCATCGGCTTTATTGTCGATTGTCGTTATTCACTCACGATTATTTTATCCTCACCGCAGTCATCGCCTTGGTAGCCGATCGACTTTGCTACTAATGATATTTTATTTATTCCCTTATCAGTTGCAGGGTCAAACTGATTGGTACGCCTTGAACCCTTTTTCTAAGATTGTATGACTTACACTGGAGTTAAGCAGATCTTCCGGACCACACATGTATCAAAGTGTGACTACAAAAGACACCAACAATTACACTAGGACAAATCGAGCATTTTAGGGTGCTCAATTTTTATACACCATACCCAGAAAGTCTCTTTTTATAAGCTTCCGGTGTTTTCTTTTTGCTCTTCATGTTTGTAGAATGGACATTTTCCTTTTTTAGCAAGACCGCAACAAAACAGTTGGTGATAACATTTCCTTTTACATACAACCGGTTGCTTTTTGGTTAGGTAGAAATATGTAAAAAAACTTGAAATAAATATTACCTCAAATTTTTTACATACAACAGATGTTTATAGAAGAACGCACAACACGCGCCTTATGTAATAATTTATAGGAAGAACTTATGAATGTTCGACCGTACGGAAACACACAAAGCTCTGTACAATTAGCGTAGAAAGTGCTTGGTAACAACACATGTTACGTGTTTTATAAAGTTTATTTTTGGTTGGGATTTTTTAAACTAAATTCTTATCTAAAAAAAATTAAAAGCTAAATTAAATAACCGCATAAAAATATCATTTTTTAAAATACGACATAAAAGCTATCCAACTTTAGATTTTACATATTCTCAACTAACTACAACTAAATAACGTGGTAAACTATGACATACATGGATGATATTGGTTCGTTTATTTTTTTATCTCACATCAGCCTTTTATACAACTTACAAACTGTATTTTCAGAATATAAAGATTAACCAAATAAACCCTTACATATATTAAAAAAAATCTAAAAGCAAACAACCCACATGAATCCACGTGTTTCACTGAAGACGTAAACCATACAGTGCGTAAGCTCGTATCGGCGGCGTAAGGAACGGCACAACTTTAGAAAATTTCCCCTCGCTCTCGAATAGTCGAATCTCGACTCGAACCCCTCCCCTTCCCCTCCTATCATCGCCGCCGACCAACTCATCTGTCGCCGGAGGCCAAGCCCTAACCCCAGCGCGGCACCCGTGTACTCAGCGCTGCTGCGTCCGATAGCCCCGCCCCCCAGCGAGCCCATGGATGTGGACCGTTGAAGCATGCCAGCGCGCCGAGGTCGTGGAAAGCGGAAGCAACCGGCCCCGAACCTAGAAGCCGAGCCACGAGACGCGAGGCACCCAGAGCTGCAGCAGCACGAAGAGGAGCCTAAGGGCATGGACGGGCCCGATAAGGGTGGCGCCGGTGACGACGGGAGCGCCGCGCCGCTCCCGGAGACGGTAAGCGCCAGGAATTTCGTTAGCTGCCGCTGCGTGATCTAGTTGCTTGTCGAAATTTTTGGGGCGTTTTCGTTTAGGGTTCTATTGCTTGCCTAGATGCTGCCTCTGGTGTATTGGAAGCTGAACTGAGTGATTTGTACTCAGGGAGTAGTGGAATAGCACACGCGGGTGGCAAAATAAGTTGTTGTAGTGGTTGAGGTTAGTTTTTTTACTTCCACATATATCCGATAAAATGGCAACAACAAAGGGTCGCAAAACAGTGATTATATTACAAAAATTATCTGTGTAGAACTGTCTGTAAAGAAAATCATATGGAACTAAATTAGAATTTATGATTGATATGTTAAGAGGCATCCATTAGATTTGATACTTAAGATAGGAATAACAGGGAGGAGGCTCGTATATTATTTTTGGTATTGTTTGTTCTATTCAAGAAGTTTCTAGAAGTTTAAATGTAAGGAAGAATGCTTAATGTGTAAATCTAGGATAACCAATATGGCCATATGGGTGATGTAGAGCAGAAGTTTGTAACGTAATTTAAGTAGAAAATCAATGAAATAGCTAATAAGAAGACCCCGTGCAATAAATCTGTAACATTTGATGGCTTCTATTATCGTAGTGCAATCGATGTACCATTTCTGGTATTTAGTGTATGCACTTAATGCATGTTCTCGTTGATTGTTTATTTTCTTAATTATCCTTTCTGAGCCTGCATGTATCTGCTGTTATATATAAAACTCGATTGACCCAATTGAATGTTCTTACTATCCATCTATTCCTTGTTCCTATTTTTCCATCTCATTTGTTGAATTCACATTAATAGTGTTATGGTTGAATTCTAGTGGCAACTGGACTGAGTGTTGTTCTGTAAGGATCAGCTATCATTACGCAGATAGAAGTTGTGCTTGAGATTGGTAGAATCTAAAAGTGTCTTAATTTTATTCTGCACCATGTTGAGCCATAATATATAGTTGTTACTGTATGGACCCTTTTTATGGTAGTGGGAGGCTGGGAGCTTTCTGTTAGATTAAAGCAGGATCACAGTCATTATACATGATTTCTTGCAAGAATGAATGTGCCTCTTACATAGTTATTATGGTGGTGCGGCGAGGCGAGGCGCCTAACCACCTTCACATATTTTAGGAGAATATGGCGTGCGGCGAGGTGACGACATACTCGCTTCACAGAAATATACATGAGAGAAATATACTCGCTTCACAGAAATATATATGCGAGAAATATACATGAAAGAAGTATGTCACAGTTTTTTATAACAGC
Organism: Zizania palustris; assembly: GCA_019279435.1. NCBI lineage: Eukaryota > Viridiplantae > Streptophyta > Magnoliopsida > Poales > Poaceae > Zizania > Zizania palustris. The sequence goes on along the minus strand of JAAALK010000288.1, from coordinate 64,786,335 downwards.
AGAAATTTAATTCCACAGAACATAATGTTCCATTCTCCATATTGCCACATCACCCCAAGCCCCCAACAGCCCACTACAGCCACCCGCTCCTCTGCCTCCTTCCTCCTCCTAGTCCTCCCATGCTGGTGTACTCCTCACACTCCCGTCCCGCTTACTCCCCGTCGTTGCGCCCTCCCACTCTTCCTCCAGCCACTGTTCCTCTCTCTCCCTCTCCTATTCCTCCTGATCTGTCACCTACTGTCGCTCCATCTGCTCCTCTCCCTCCTGATTCTCCTCGCCTATGCCACCGGCCTCATTCCCGAGCTCCTACCTCTAGAATCCAGATCCACGTGCTCGTCGTCGCGGCAGCCATCCTACTTTCCGCAGCGGCGGCCTTGCTCGCCTCTGTGCTGTCCCTGACGACTCGCCAAGACCGTGCATCACTTCTTGGCTGCGAGACAACGCTCGCCTATGCCGGCGCCATGGGGGCCTCTGGGTGCTCCAGACGCTTGCATCCATCTGGAGCGATAAGGTGTCCGCACGATGCCATAAACCACGAGGCAGACACCATATCGCATGAGGCGGATGCCACACTCCGATATGGCAAGTCGTCCGCAGTGGAGTCAGATGTGGACCGCTCAAACGCCTAATCGTCGATTAGTCGACGATTGGGTGACGCCTTAACAACTATGGCCTCTTATCACCTGCACTCAGACTACCAGAAGCCTATTTAGCACATAAAAAAGCAGCAACATTGCAATGACTATTCTGATGATGAAATTTTACATCATATATTCATATTGTTGCAGATCATAAATGTATTGTCTCCTTTTAGACATCTTTATATGATTTTACGTCATGCTATTATAAGGATAACTGGATTTTAATCTTGGATATGGCATGAAGCTGCATTTCTGTATACTTTGTTTATTTATCTTGGCCGGTTTTGTTCATGGAACAGGTACAAGTTGGAAATTCACCAACCTATAAGCTTGAAAGGAAGCTTGGGAAGGGAGGATTTGGACAAGTATATGTTGGCCAACGTATTTCCTCTCCTACTCATGGCAGCAGGAGCTCTGGTGCAAATGCTTTAGAGGTCAGTGTATCTCCCTGAATAGTTGAAGTAGTTTGAAACTTGGAACTGAGACTATTCATATTTGTGTCAGTATTCATGCCACATTTCTGTCAGGTTGCACTAAAATTTGAACATCGAACCAGCAAAGGTTGCAGCTATGGAGCTCCCTATGAGTGGCAAGTCTACAAGTGAGTAGTTTTCTGTTTCTCTACTATTGTTATGTTTTGGTGAGTATCAAATTACTTGGATGCATTTTACATGTGTTACTTATGATAAAACTCCTCTTGCAGCACACTTAGTGGAAATCATGGTGTCCCACGGGTACACTACAAAGGAAAGCAGGGTGGATTTTACATCATGGTAATGAGGCATAGACTGTTTTAGTATATTAATAGGGGAACATTACCAAATTTATTTAATCTGCACACATGGATATGTCTTGCATCAGAATGTTTCCTTTTACTTTCTGGTTTATGGTTTCATTTCCCTTAATATTTATCAAGAAAATTGCTTCTAACCCTATGCATTCTGCATGCAGGTTATGGATATGTTGGGACCAAGCCTGTGGGATGTTTGGAATAATAATTCCCACTCGTGGGTATCTTTTGATCATTTGTAGTTAGTATTGACAGTTCAATACAATCTATTCAGTTGTTTCAATTTGTGGTCGTTGTTTACAGGATGTCTGTTGAAATGGTTGCTTGTATAGCTATAGAAGCCATCTCCATACTGGAGAAGATGCATGCCAAAGGGTAATTTCACCTGCTCTTCAGATGGTCTGTCAGAGTATCCTGCATGGTGTTTGTGAAACTATAGCTAACAAAATTTGTATATGACAGGTATGTCCACGGTGATGTGAAACCTGAGAACTTTTTGCTTGGTCCTCCAGATACCCCTGAAGGGAAGAAACTTTTTCTTGTTGATCTTGGATTGGGTAATTATTAATCAGATTTCACCTCTATATTGTGTCAAGTTTTTGTCAAATGAATGTTTATGTTGCATCCTTTAAAAATCATTTTGTACCAATGCAGCTACTAAATGGAAAGATGCTGGTACTGGACTGCATGTTGATTATGACCAGAGGCCTGATATCTTTAGGTTTGAATGGAGATTTTCTTACGTTTCCCATCATTTTGTACATTACTTTATTGACATGCTTTTCATTAATGTCTGCTACTATATACAGGGGTACTGTTCGCTATGCTAGTGTGCATGCCCACTTGGGAAGAACTGGATGTAGGAGAGATGACCTCGAATCCCTTGCGTACACGCTTATTTTTCTTCTCCGTGGCCGTTTACCTTGGCAAGGATACCAGGTTAATTTAGTTTGGTTTTTGTTGTTTTTTTTGTTATTATGGCCGATAACATTTGTTTTTAATTCTTGAATGAACTAAGGGAGAGAACAAAGGTTTTCTTGTCTGCAAGAAAAAGATGGCGACCTCTCCAGAATCTTTATGTGGAATTGGTTCACAACCTTTTCGGCAATTTGTTGAGTATGTTGTGAACTTAAAGTTTGATGAAGAACCAAATTATGCAAAGTGCATCTCTCTTTTTGATGGCATTATTGGTCCAAATCCAGACATCAGACCAATAAACACTGATGGTGCTCAGAAGGTACATTATCCCTTTGTGACCTTTTTTCCTTTAACCGTTTTCATTGAATCTTACAATCTATGTCCATATCATCTGTCAGAAATTCCAAATGGGTAGGTGTCAAGGGCGTTAGCGTCTAGGGTAGCTGGCCCTCAACTACGTAGCTTGTAGTCTTGGGATTGGCCGGCGTGGGAAGTTTTCCCTTGCTGAGCTATGGTGGAGAACGGGGAAGATTGAGAGAAAGGGGGATAGATTACAGATTGGATTTATTATTCTTGCTTGCCTTATTGCTGAATACTTGTGCCCTTTATATAGGGCTTACAACCAAAACCGACTCGACTTACTATTGATCTAATCTACTATTTTTAAGGAGTGCTAAAGATACTTTAACTGCAGAATATAGTCTCTTGACTTAAATGTTAAGGACTCCATCCGTGGGGCCACTTTACTCACGGGTACTGTTTATGTGAACAGTACTGTGCGGTACTGTTCACGTCTAGGCCTGGCAGCCCATGACAGTAGGAATTTCGATTTCATTTCCCCAATTCAAGGCCCAATTATGGGATCAAAATTCAAAGAACTACATAAGTAGTTTAAGATTCATTATTCCATCATTGAGCTTGAGAGTCATCAGTCATCACTGGTGTTACAACTGGGCATTATTTCCTAATAATTTCAGTTGATTGTTCAATGTTCACTAAATTGGGGTAATCTTGTGATTTTAGTTTTACTGAGGAAATTTATTATATGCCACTATGAAACAACTCAATCGCGAACCTGCCTTTGAACTTTTCCTATTCTTTTTTCCGTTCTATGAAACACATAATGTTCCTAATGTTCACTAAATAGCGCCTCTTTCATGTATGCAATAGTAACTTATTTGTGTAATGTTTGGATTGCTGCCAGCTTGTATATCAGGTTGGTCAGAAGAGAGGTCGCCTCACAATGGCCGAAGATGATGAGCAACCTAAGAAGAAGATCAGAATGGGAATGCCAGCGACCCAGTGGATTAGTGTGTACAATGCCCGTCGGCCTATGAAGCAGAGGTATGTCACAATAATTTGCTCTGTGGCAGTAAAGGGATTTTATATTGTCTGACCGCAATACAACATCTGCTTTACAGATATCACTACAACGTAGCAGATGATAGATTAATACAACATATTCAAAAAGGAAATGAAGATGGTTTGTTTATAAGTTCAGTTTCGTGTTGCTCAAATCTGTGGGCCTTAATTATGGATGCTGGCACTGGCTTTACCTCTCAAGTATATGAACTGTCCCATTCCTTTCTTCACAAGGTAAATAATGAGGTCATGTCATCCCACTAATGAGTACTCTGTATGCATTTTTCTCTATATATGGTTGGGTAATAACCAGGCATTCTCAAGGGTATATCCCAATTGACATTGCATTTTATTATTTTCTATTGTTATAACTTTTAACTTCTGTGTGCTCTTTTAGGAATGGATAATGGAGCAGTGGGAGAGAAATTACTATATCACTGCTTTGGCTGGTTCGAATAATGGTAGCTCGGTTGTGATCATGTCGACAGGTAATCTACTGTTTCAGCTTGATGCCCAGATTGCTGAAGTTGCATGATCGGTGCTAGACTGCTAGGATCATCACATTACAAGCACAAAGATTCATCTGAGAATTCATCAAAATGTGTACTGAAAAATGAAAATAGATGCTGAAATAATTGGATATTGATAAAAACAACGAGGAATAATTGGAGGTTAATAAAAACAAATTATTAAACAAATATTCTGTTTCAAAAAAAAATATCCTATGCTAAACACCATACCATTGATAACATAATTTAATAGAAATGTATAAAATCAATTTTCCCCGTCTAGGAAGAGATTACTATAAACTACAACTTATACCTTTGGATAAACTGACATATGCATTTTGATAAACTGTGACATATACATTTTGAGTTGAAATTTGTAATATTGATGCATGGAGGTATTCAGAAAGTGGTGCCATTGGTGTCTTACTAGATATTTGTAAAGGTTTTGTGGGAGGCCATTCAACGCAGAAACACTTGGATATTGTATTATCGACTGTTGGTGGACAAGAACTAACTTTAAGTACATCTCCAGGAACACCGTATGCACAGCAATCCTACAAAGTAAGTGAGTCATTTCCCTTCAAATGGATAAACAAAAAGTGGAAGGAGGGCTTCTATGTCACTGCCTTGGGCACAGCAGGAAGCCGATGGGCAGTAGTCATGTCTCGGAATGCTGGTTTCACACATCAGGTACATCCTTCATTTTTTGTGTCCACAAGACTTATAAAGTTGAATTCATTTTGGCACCGGTCTACATTGATTCCCAGTTGTTGAAGTGAATCTGGAAATGTTCTAAGGTTTTATGGCTCACCCTGCGAACTATGAAGATCTGAACAAACCCTTTTCTTTGTAGGTAGTGGAACTTGATTTCTTATATCCAAGTGAGGGCATCCATCAGCGTTGGGATAATGGTTATCGCATAACTGCAACAGCTGCCACATGTGATCAGGTGGCTTTGATCTTGAGCATACCTAGAAAAAAGCCTACTGATGAAACACAGGAGACCCTGAGAACATCTGCTTTCCCTGGCCAGCATGTAAAGGTGACTACCTTCTTACTCTTTGTTTGATCTCCAGATTACGGATAAATCTGACGAATCTGTTTGCAGGAAAAATGGGCAAAAAATCTTTATTTAGGCTCCATTTGCTATGGAAGGTCAGTGTCGTGAAGCCCATTTTACGGCCCGGTTCTTTGTAAGATGACAGATAAAATATTATGAACAAACGGTTTGTGATAAGATGCATGGGGGAATTTTGAAGTGCAAAATTTACCTATTTACTATAGCGTTCAGAAATATTACTAATCGCCTTAGCTGACCAAAGCTGACATATGATGAAAGTCTAATTTATTTCTTGTAGAAACGAGTAAAGGACCATATGCGCTATTTCCATGGCTGTGTATAAATTATTAAATATGATGTAAAAGAAAAAACAGAAATGCACCTAACATGTATAAACAAATCCCAATAAATTTATACCGTGATACTTTAGATGGGCTAATATTCTGGAAAAGAGTAAAAAATCGATGCGGGTTATAATTAGTAACCTTGTGGATATTAGCTGATTCCGCACTCAAATATGCTGCGGTCGACCGGAATGTCTGTCCAACATCCAAATGGTAATCTGACATCTGAGTGTTACTGTTGTTGACTATTATGATGCTTATGAGCAACGTGCTTGCTTATTTTCGGTGGGTATATTTGTTGTGATCGTAAACTCTGTTACGTATCAGATCAAACCTTTTTTTGGTTTTTGAATTTGTATCTGATCAAACTTGGGTTAACAAACTTGCATAGTTGCATCGACTGGTTAATCTGCTCCAGTAACCACCGGGCTTCTTTGTTACAAGATCTCAGTGTCTCTACGGTTTTTGAATTATTGAACTTAATTTTAGGAGGGTTTTTTTGGTACTTTTGCTGCCTGTACGGGATGGCAGAATCTACCTAAACTTATTCTTAAAATTTAAAACCTCCATGGTGACAATCTGGCCCAGTGACACCCCAGTGTGAAGCTCGAATCTCTCCGGCCCAGTAACAACGTTTTCCGAAGCTCTCCCTTGTCCTACAACCGACGCATAAAATGGTGTAGTTTATTTAAAAACTATCTATATTGTATATGTCATTTTTCACACAGAAATGATATTTATAGGTTTTCTTTTTATGGGTATATTTTGTACAGCTTTAATAGATTGGTGTTAGATTTTATATTTGTATAGTATAATGTAGTTTTCTTTTTTTTTCACATGAGCAACATACAACATCCACACAAAAATAAATAGATATAGGAAACGACTAGAACACATGCAATGTTTCATTAGTTAATTGCCTAATTAATTAACAAGTGGCTGGATTTGTGAGTTATGACAAAATTGTCATCAGGATGCATGCATGATTTTTTAGAGTTAGGTTGAACCAGTTACAAAAATTTTTAGGTCTAGAGTTGTGCCAAACATGGCTTATATCTATCAGTGAATCACTGAGCAGTCCACCCAAGAGGTACTCGAGATGGTGATTAGATCTGTGTAAGAGACACGCAACTCCTTCAAACTCGATGGCCAAATCTAGAACACAAGAGCTAAGGTTTATATTGTTTCGGATCTTCCGAATGATAATAACCCTATGTCTAGTGTTTTAGTGTATAATATAATGGTAGAACTTATAAGAGGGCATGATTAAGCTATAAAAGCTTAAGGGCATCGAAAGTAAGAAAAATATGATATAGTTAGATATATTTGGGGTATCTTGCTTCTTTTATATACTCAGGAGTAAGCCCAACAACATAGGACCCTATCTCAAGTTGATATAGGATTGCCTACTAAACTTGTGTACTAAATCCCTAGTTACAAGGATTCTGGTACAAATAAATCTCTTTATGTCGTATCTAGAGTTCGACTACCTAATAAGGACTCAACCTTTCTCAGCGGTACTAAATCTAGGGGTTACATCCATGACAATATCTTTTTGATATGTATTTTGAATTCCTAAAATAGTGTATTTTTTAAAAAATATACATATTGAAATTATTTAAAAATTGAGAAACCAAGGGTTGGTTTTAGAGTCCGTGATGAGTGATTGGCAGATTTTATCCTCTGATTCGAAGGGGTCCTTCCGAAGGGGTTCGGAGGTTGTTTCACCGAAGGGTTCGGTGGGTCTGTTTGCTGCAGCTGTTGCAGCGGAGTGTGCCTGTCGGAGGGGTTCGACAGTACACAATGACTTGGCTGTACCAAAGGTTTTGGTACTTTGGGTGGTACACCGGAGTGTGTGCCGGAGGTTGTTTACTGGAGAGGTCTCCGGGGTACTGGATACACTTGTCTGTTTGTCTGTGGTACACAGGTTACTTCGGAGGCGACAAACTGTTCGCAGCAAGTGAACTTGGGTCAAACGGGAGGCTTGATGCCAGGCGAGCGGGGAGCTCGGTCACGAAGGCTGCGTGGGGTCGAGGTCGGTCCTCGGGTCAAGGTACGCCAGGCGAAGGCAGAGAGTGCGGAGTGTGGCTCTAGCTGAAGGTACTCCGAGACGAAGTCCTCGGAGGCGAGGCACTTTGAAGGGTACTCCGAAAGGAGTGACTTCGAAGTAAGGTGGACCAAGTCCTCATCAATGAGGCATGATGTTCGAAGTGTGCTCCGGAGGGAGGCACTCGAAGGTATACCCGACAAAGGTCTCAGAAGTCGAGGTGCATCGCAGGCATGGTCCGGGTGAGGTTTGTCGAGGAGTGTGCTTGGGGAGAGACACTGCGACGAAGTGCTCATGGAATGCTTCATGTGGAGGCCTTGGACGAAGGAGGGACTTCGAAGGGTGGTACTCCGAAGGTGGGGCTTCAGAGTGTGGTTGTCTTGAAGTACTTCGGCCATGCATGGCTTCGGTACACAGACTGACGGAGTTCGAGCTGGGAGAAGCTGCGAAGCCGTGGTGGACCACTCCGGAGGTGATGGCGCGAAGGCTCAAGGGCTTTGACGGTTTCGGCTCAAAACCGTCACTGTATCGAAGGCTGACTTCGGTGAAGCGAAGGCCGTCAGGCTCAAGGCCTCTCACCTAAGCTACCGCACCCTTCGCGTGTGAAAGGGGGCTTCAGAAGATTCCAAAACTGCAAAGGCTGACCGTTTCTGCTCTGCAAAAGCTGATGTTGTCCCCTCTGCGAAGATGACAAAAGAAGCCTCCAAATAAAGTAGACTACCAGTTGTACCCCCTTGTTCTGATGAGACAAAACCAGTGTAAACCCTAGGGGTAAAGTAGTCTATTCACAGGGCTGAATAGTGCCTATAAATAGTGGAGGCTAGCTAGATCACATCAACACTTTGAGCAGCCATTGTGGAACTCCTGTGCTAGTCACCACACTCTCTGTATTCATCCTGTGAGTTCATTTATGTTCCCTGTTCAAGCAATGAAACTTTGATTCTGTTTTCATTTACTGTTTGAACTTGTATGGCTACTTTGCACTGCATGTGTTGATCTCTTTGTGCCTCACTTCTTCCTGTGTTAAGTTTATTGCACTGGAGTGTTTTTGGAGAAGTGTGTGAGTGTTCTGTGCATGTGAAGTGTGTTTTTCAGTGTCTGTTCGCTCTGTGTAAACTGGAGGCTAGACCTCTCTGATTACTAGCGAAGCATTGTCCCTTGGGTTAAATCGAAGCCCGTTTTCTACCCTTGTCGAAGTCCTCGGCGAAGTGTGTTCAGTGTGCGTTTAGACCTTCGAAGTACGAAGCCTAGTACCAGTTGCTATCGCTGAGTATTTGGTCGAAATCCTCAGAGGGAAGTCTGCTTTTGTAGGACCGAAAGTAGCGACTGAGGAGCCATGCTGAATAGCGTGGGCCTCATGGCTCCAGAAGTGATGAGTCATTGTCAACGATAGTCAAAGAGGACAGAAGAAGAAGAGATCTGCTGTTTCATGGGCCGCGTGTGACTCAGGTACACGGGCAGCGAGCGACTGCGGGCAGAGGAGGCTGCGAAGTCGGGCTGGCCCAATCCGGGTACATGGGCCAGAAGCAGTAGAAGACCCACTGGGCTGCTGACCAGGACTGACTCAGGTACACGAGCGGTGAGCGATTGCCGGGCTGAGAGAGTTGCGGAGTCGGGCCGGCCCAATCCGGGTACCTGGTGCAAAGCCGGTGAAGGCTTTGTCAGTTTCGGCGCAAAACTGACAACCGTTGATCTTGTATCCGACTGTCCAGAAGAGAAGCCGTAGTCGCTACGAAAGCTGAGCTTCCGGATAAGTCATCTGTAACTCTAGGCCCACAGTCAGTCAGTCGTGTCTGTAAAAATACCTAAGGGTAGTAGAGTCTTTTCCTTTATTCTTGTGTCTGTAAAAACCCTAAGGGGCAGGTGGAATATTCCTAGTGTTGGGAGCCTATAAATAGGACCCCAATCCCTAGGGTTTGGGCACCCCTTTTGGCTGAATTCAATACTACTCCTTTGGGTCACTTTTTGTCTCTTGCCTTGCCTCTCTTCTCTCCTATTTTTGCTTGCGACGCCAGGGAGATTTGCCCCTGTTGTTGTTGTTTTTGCATTTATTGTTGAAGTGAAGTTTCTATTCCCAAATCGTGTGCAGCAACATCAAAGTTTTAATGGCATCATTTCATTTGCACGACAAGTTTTCCCATGATTTTTGAGGCTTCGGAAGCTTTGTCTGGGTGTGTTCTTCACGCAAGTAATACTAGTTCTTGCTGTTGCAAGTAGTACTGCTACTGTTGCTACAGTGCTCGCTGCCAGCTTTTTTACCTTCTACTGCACTGCTTTTTGATCGAAGCTGACAGGATCCAGAAACTTTTCTGGCTGTTTCTGGCGAAGCCATCCTTCTCTGTTCGAAGCCCCTCAGCTCCGTGAGGTAGGCTTCGACCTATCATCTTCGAAGGCTTTGTTCAAACTTCGTACTTGGTTTGAGTCCTGTGTTGCTAGCTTCGAAGTATTTTCTGAACGGACAGCATCGCATACTTCGAGCAACATTGCGAAGGTTCTCCGGCCCTAGCTGTTCGAAGTCCACACTTCGTTAGGTTTCGAAGTTGGCTTCGAAGCTTGTCTTTCTGCTAGGCTTCGTTTTGGTTTCTTTGTGGCGTGTCTGTCTTCGCTACTCTTTTCGAAGCTTGCTCCTTCCGAAGGTAGAGTGTAGGCTTCGAATTTGGTGTCTCTGTCGTGTGACAGGCTTCGCTTCTTTGTTCGAAGGTAGTCCGTCTGTGTGTTGCATTCGAAGTTCTCTGTTCGAAGGTTTTGTTTCGAAGCACTCGGTTCGAAGCTGTGTCCGAAGCCTTGCCTTCGAAGTACATACTTTGAACCAAGCTCCGGCATTGTCATACTTCGCTTCGAAGCATACTTCGCTTCTTGCCACTTCGAACTAGGCTAGACCAAAACACCTTCGGCATCTTCGACATGCTTCGCAACTGACCTCCGAAGCAGGCTTCGTCACCAACTTCCGAAGCAGGCTTCGACCAGCGAAGCAGTCTTCGACAATCATCTCCGAAGCAGACCTCGACGGGCGAAGCAGGCTTCGCCAAGTTCCGAACAGGAGACAAATTTGGACAGTAACTTCTCATTTCACCTTACATATACTTGGATCATTTCATTGGGAAGTTTAGGCCTGATATACAGTGTTCATCTGCCTAGTTGCACTTCTTTAATAGTTCTCTATTTGACATCAGTTGCTTCTAGGTTAGATACCTTTAGACTTAGGCCTTCTATTTATTTTCTGCTGCTTAGTCTTTTGAGGTGCGTTGGGTATTGGGAACAGGCCATTGATTCGAAAGAATTTTTAAGGCGCCCATTCACCCCCCCTCTGGTCGCTACTTTCGGTCCTACAAGTGGTATCAGAGCTTGGTTAGGGTTTTTCCATACCTTAACCGGTTCTAAACCCCGGTAGTGACCATGACGTCTCCTGGCAAGGTCCCGTCTTTGGAAGCCTATGGCTATAATTATTGGAAGACTCGCATGCGAGCCTATCTTATGAGCCAGGGTTCAGACATTTGGGATATTTGCGTTCACACCACGTTTGTCATATTGCCAGTTACTCAGCAGGATACTGCTGGTATCATTGCTCAGCATCTGAGCAACAGTAAGGCTGTGAACATTCTGTTTTCTGGTTTAGGTCCCACTGAGTTTGAGCGTGTGAGTCATCTCTCCACTGCGAGAGAGATCTGGGCTACCCTCAAGGCACACCATGAGGGAACAACACAGGTCAAGGCTCGGCTCTATCAGACCTACCGACGTGAATATGAGCATTTCACACAGAAGCCGGGTGAATCTGTTGAGGCTTTGTTTGGTCGTTTTCAGTCGATCATAAACAAGCTTCGGGACAATAAGGCTGAGGTGCTCAGTTAGTCTCAGATCATGAGCAGACGCTCAAGGTTCTCCATACCTTGGACCCAAAGATCTGGGAGATCAAGGTATCCTCTATCGTTGAGAGCACTTCTTACGATACCTTGACCATTTCTGAGTTGTTTAGCAAGCTGAAGGCCACTGAGGTAGATATCCAGCTGAGATCAAATCTCACTGGTTCTGGATCAAAATCCCTGGCCCTTGCTACACCTTCTGTTGATCCCTCTGCTGTGAGCTGTGCTGGTTTCTCCTTGATGTCTATGTAACACCCCAGAAATTAAAAAGGATTAAAATAAAAGAAAATATTATTTAAATCATTTCTGGATTTATTATTAAAGGAAAAATCACAAAAGAACCCAAATAAAGCCAAACAGGGAGAAATACTCAAAATCTGGACTTGAAAATTTTATGAGATGAACTAGAGACCAAGATATAATTTTAGGAATTTTTACAAATTTTTATCAACAGTGGTTCAACCCTTAAACAAATAAATGAATTACTGGAATTATTTTAAATCAGAAAATCATTTTAATCCTTAATGGGCCTCAACCTCGAATTCGCCCGGAGCCCGGCCCAATCCAGCATTGAGCCACTGACGAGTGGGACCCACCTGTCGGCGCGTTCCCCCGCCTCCCTCTCCCGCCCACGCCCGCCTGGCCCCACGTGTCAGCCTTCTCGCGCTCGCCTACACCCACTGACCGCTCGGCCCCGCCTGTCGGCCCCTTTCCTTTCCCGTTCGCCCACTGACAGGTGGAGCCCACCTGTCAGGTCCTTCGTCTCCGATGGAAGGGGATCGCTCCCCTTTCCTTCCCCGGCGATCCCTTTCTGTTTCGTCGCCGCCGGCCACCGGATCGCCCTGGATCGCCCCGGATCGCCTCCCCCGCATGCCACCACCTCCTTTCCATCCACGGCGACGCGTTTTTACGCTTTAGGTAAGATACCCGAAGCTTGGAAAGAGATCGCCGGAGCTTTCGGGATCCCCTCGGTTCCCTGCCATCCTGACGCCGGCGACCCCCTATAAAAGCCCCTCCGGTCGCCGCCCTCAGCCACACCACTCAAAGCCCTAGCCGAAGCCCTCCAGAGCGCCGTTGCCACTTTTTTCGAGCTCTTCCTCTGCTCCACCTCCGGCGAGCGATCGCCGTCACCTCGGACCCCCGCCGCCCTAGCCGCCGCCACCGTCGGGTCCGTCGTCAACCACCCCACCTCGTCCACCCCTCCGTTGGCCGTGGACACTGCCAGACCGCCATCGCCGTCGAGCACCCGTACGCCCTCCGTCGTCTACGCTCGCCGCCGGTCATCTCCAGGCCCCATCGTCGCCGCCGAAGGTATGGCCGAGACCATCTCGACCTCCTCGTTCCATTTTTGGCCCTAGCTAGGACCCTAGGCCCTCGCCGTCGCCGCCGTGGCCGCACCCGAGCCCGCCGTCGCCGGAGACGAAGGGGGTACGTGCCCCCTTACGGCGTGCCGTGCCGGATCGAGCCATGACCGTCCGATCGCGATCGGAGGGCTAGGATTAAATCCCTCCAGGATTTAATCTGGGCCCTCGGATCTGGTCAAAGCGGTATCGTGCGCTCTCGGCCGTCGATCACAACTTAAAGCGCTGGAGCGATCTGGTGCGTCCACGCGTACCCCTTCGCTCCGTTTTAATCTGGATCGTCCATCTTCACTTAAAGGATCCCGCCTCGCATCTGACCGCCAGATCCAGATCCGACGGCTCTGGATCGGCCGGTCCACGCGCACAGTAGCACAGTCCACCGTGGGCCTGGCTCACCGTGGACCAGAGCCCATTTTCCAGTTTAAATAAAATTCAGAAAACAGTTTAAACTTCAAAAATTCATATCTTGCTCAATTTAACTCCAAATTTCACCATTCAAATTTTGTTAAATTCAGTAAATTATTCTCTACACATTAATACCATAAAAACAGTATGTTACTGTTACCCAAAATATTTTTAGCAAATAAAAGAATAAAAACCCCTTAGGAATAAATTATTAATTCAGCCAAATAAATTATGAAAAGTCCTAAAAAGTTAAGTTTTACTGTTTTATACCAAACTTTAGAATATTGAAATATCACCTCACATAAAAACACCCACAAATGTGTATGTATAGCATTTGGTGAATTTTTATCTGTTTATTGAATGTACTGTTTATTTTTTCCGTATCAAGAAGACTACGAGTTCGTCGAGGAGCAGGAGTTCTACCCCGAGGTTCCTCCATCCCCCTTTGCTGATCAAGGCAAGTCATCGACCATCTCTGTGGAAACAGTTGATCATAATTGAGCCCAGGTTTTAATAAATTATCGCTATAACCCATAGGTTAATATTGCATTAGTCCAATGATCAAGCCTTACACTTATATTTATTAGATCCCCGTCCTTGTGTGCAAACCCAAGCCATGCTTATTGAGCCTTAACTCCTTGTCACTCTACTATAAAAATATTAGCTAGTGCCCAATGTACCGGCACAACTGCTATAGGTTAAAAAGAATGAGTCGTAGATAGCTGGATTCTGTATATGAATTTCCCCGTTATTCTCGTCTCTGGACTCTGTTGGAGTTGGCTAGGTTATAAGTATGGTGGGTTCCGGGTGCAAGCTCGGGCACTGGTTTGTCGCACCCGGGGCACTATAAGGACCGGTCTGCGGGATCTATTGCAAAGCACTTCCGTACCAACCACAAGTCTAATGGGTAAGTCCTAACTGGAAGTATGGAATACTCCGGCTCGATGCACCATAGAGGAGGGGGCAAGGGGCTAGCCTGCGGGCGACTTGTACCGACGAGGCTCAAGGGGGGGTATGGTGGGGCTCCGATGCGTCGGGACACCATATGAAACCCATAAGAGGGTGCTATTGAGTCGGGGAGGACTATATGGAAGGTTTTGGCACGAGTTCCCGTGTGATGTGTCATCTCGTTACACTTCGGTGTAGGTGATGAGTGCGTGCCTTGTGGGTACAGTGGTACATCTCTGATCAGAGTAATTCAATCTTTTCGAAAAGCCGAGCCCACGGTCAAGGGCGGGTTGTGTGACTACTCGCAGTTAGTTTACAATTGTTTGAATGGTCGAGTTTTTCATGGCACGTAAGGACTGTTGAGCGAGGTGGGGCTGACTGTACCCCTCGAGTTAGAAGATGATGATGCACACACACATGTTTACTTTTCCGTACTAATTAATTTGCTCACATTTAAAGCTTTACAATTATGCTGCTTCCGCTAAATTAGCCACTATCTCCCTTGTTATTACCTTGCATTATATTTGCATTCGGTGGCTTGCTGAGTACATCTGTACTCACCCCGTTGACTTACAACATCAGAGCCCGTCTACTACGAGGAGGATGAAGGTCTGGAGTAGCGACCCAGTCAAGGCGAGACTGGAAGGAGGCGTTCATCTAGGACCCTTATTTTATTAGTTTCTCTTCACCTTTATTCACTTTTGTATTAATGCGGTCTACGAACCGTGAATGATTGTCCGTATTGTACGTGGTCGCATGATGAACGTCTTGTTTTATTGATTTTCTATGGAATTTCAATAAAGTCCTGATTTATTAAATCGGGGCGCGACAGTCTATCACTGAGGACCAGCTTGAGTCTTTGGGAGATGATGATTTGTGTCTCTTTAACAACCGGGTGCGTCGTGTCTATGACAAGAGAATGTTCAAAAGACACGGCACAAAATCCGGATGCTTTGAGTGTGGTGATCCAGGACACTTCATCGCCGACTGCCCCAAGCGCAATGGATACAAGAAGGGCACCAGTGGCAGCTTCCACGACTCTGGCAAGCATGAGAGCTCATCCTTCAACAAGGGCAAGCCGAAGACCCGATTCTTCAAGAAGGCCCTGAAGGACTACCGGCGAGAGAACAAGAAGCGCGACAAGGCCTTCTTCGCCGAGATGGAGAAGAGCTACTCCAAGCAGTCCACGTCTTCTTCCTCTTCATCAAGCTCAAGCGATGAGGAGATCGTCATCAGGAAGGGGAAGGACAAGGACGATCCGGCGGGCCTCTGCTTCATGGCCTTCGGAGACAAGCCGAAGAGCCGCTCACCCCAGCGCCGAAGATCCCGCAAGAGCTTCTATTCAATGGCTCTTGGGGATAAGGAATAAAAGAGCTCCTCTGACGATTCCGACGACGACGACAACAAGGTATCATCCTACGAGCGCGAAATCATTGATTTACTTGAGAGCAATCGTCAGGAGTTGAAATATCGGGAAAAACTGCTTAGGGGGGCTAAGAAGAGGATAGATGAGTTAGAGAGTGAGCTTGTCGTGGCCAACGGCAGAATTGAGAGTCTATCTTCTTGCCCTTGCTTGGGTGATAGCAGTGAGTGCCCGAAGTGTGAGGTGCTTCTGTGTGACCTGTCGACTCTGAAGTCCAGGTACACAGAAAGGGTTGATGAGAGGGATGCTTTGGCCACTGAGCTTGAAAGCGCTCAGCTGGAGCTGAAAGATGCTCAAGCCATTGTCGTCGCACCCTGTGTTGATTGCCCATCTCATCTAGCTGTCTTAGCTGAGCTGAAATCCAAGGGCAATGAACAGTTGGGTGATTTGGAGAGGTTGAGAGCCGAGCTTGCGCAGACTAGGCTAGAGCTTGAGACATTGTCAGTTCCACCCACTGTCTGTGAGAACTGTCTGTCTCTTAGAATGGAGTTGATCAAGCTGAAAGCCGAAAAGTCTGTCCAAGTAGAGAGTGAGTGTGAGACCTGCTTGTCTCAGGTGGAGGTTCTAGCTTCCTTGAGAGAGGAGCTAGCAGACTCTCAGAATGTGAACTTTTACCTCCATTCTATCCTGAGTTGGATCAGTGCCAGAGAGCCACAACTTGGCATGATGATCCAGCAGTTCAAGAGGCAGGATGGGTTTGGGGTAGGTTACACCTACACCAAGGCTGACTTTGAGAGTGCCATTAGCCGGGCAGTGGAGTGAAGTAAAATGACTCCTGAGCAGAGATACCCCAAGACTCACTCCACTAAGTCCTCCCAGGCTTGTCAGCCCAAGGATGGGGTGATTCATGAACCACCCAAAGCTCCACCCAAGAAGCCTATCTGGGTTCCTAAGCCCAAACACCTCCACTCTTCTCTAGACTCTCTTCCTGGACCCTCTCAACCCAAGAAGACCACACCAAACACTACCAAGCCCAAACATCCCAAGCCTCAACCACATCCCAAGAAGCCCACCTATCATTGTGAGTACTGTCAGAGAGACGGGCATCTTGCGGAATTCTGCTTCAGGAGGAAGCGGGTTGAGAGAGCAGAGAGGGCTCGTAGTGATCAGGAGCAGTTCTACCAGCAGGGTGGTAGACTGCGTGTTCCTCGGCGCGGGGAGAGGCTAGAGGCCAGGCCGCGTCGTGTAGGTGGTGGTAGAGGAGACAGCTTTCTTGCCCGTTCTCCACTTGGTGGTGTCCATTCTAGCAGAGTTCCAGACCGTGTTGGCTACGGTTCTGGACCTCGTGGCCGCAGGGTTAGGCAGAACCGAGGACCGTGCTTTGAGCCGCGTTTTGGTCCAAACTCGTTTGATGGTTTTCGCTTTCCATCTTTTGAGCAGATGGCTTGACACTGGTTTAGCTCTTTTGCTAAACCTGGTGCCGGACCATTTGCTCCCACTTACAGCCACTGATTGTGCAGGACCGGGGACTGGAGGATGTTTGGATCATGGACTCAGGATGCTCTCGCCACATGACGGGACATCGCAGATGGTTCTCCAGTCTCACTCCCCCGAGCTCCAAAGAATACATCACGTTCGGGAACAGCGGTCAAGGGAAAGTAAGTGGCATAGGCTCAATTCGCATTTCAGATCATTTCTCTTTGAAGAATGTTGCTTTGGTTAAAAATTTGAACTTCAACTTGATTTCTGTTTCGCAACTTCTTGAGGATGGCTTGGAAGTGCGTTTTAAGAAGGAAAATTCTTCTGTGGTTGATTCTAGAGGGTCTTTGATTTGCCAGATTTTACCTTTCGGTAAAGTTTTTCGAATTGACTTCTCTAGTTCTTTTGGCCCTTCTCGCTGTTTGATTGCTGGATCTTCTTCTGAGCTCTGGAAGTGGCATAGGAGGTTAGGTCACTTGAGTTTTGATCTGCTAGTCAGGTTAAGCTCTATGGACCTCATCCGAGGATTGCCCAAGCTTAAGATGGAGAAGGATCTAGTTTGTCATCCCTGTCGTCATGGGAAAATGGTTGCCGCTTCTCACTCACCTGTGACTCAGGTGATGACTCCGTATCCGGGCGAGCTTTTACATTTGGACACTGTAGGTCCTGCTCGGGTACGTTCAGTCGGTGGGAAGTGGTATGCACTTGTGATTGTTGACGACTTTTCTCGATTCTCGTGGGTTTTCTTTTTGGAGTCCAAGGATGAAACTTTTCAATTTGTTCATGACCTGATTTTGAAGCTGAAGAATGAGAACAATGGTCGGATGCGAGCAATTCGCTCCGACAACGGCTCTGAGTTCAAGAACTCTCAGTTCGTCAGCTTCTGTAGTGATCAGGGTCTAGACCATCAGTTTTCTTCTCCTTACACTCCCCCACAGAACGGCGTTGTGGAACGAAAGAATCGCACGCTAGTCGAGATGGCCAGGACGATGCTCAATGAGCACAAGACTCCTAGGCGTTTTTGGGCTGAAGCCATGAACACGGCTTGCTATCTGGCCAACCGCATCTTTCTTAGAGCTTACCGTGGTAAGACATCATATGAACTACGGTTTGGCAGACAGCCCAAGGTGAGCCACTTGCGAGCATTTGGCTGCAAGTGCTTTGTGCTCAAGAAGGGAGGGCATTTGGACAAGTTTGAGTCTCGTTGCTGGGATGGTGTTTTTCTTGGTTATGCATTGCATTCTCTAGGCTTCCGTGTTTGGAACCTCGAATCCCAGCTGCTTGTCGAGACCTGTGAGGTTTCATTTGATGAGTCCTTGCCTTCTTTGACTCCTTCTTTTGAGCCTTCTGATGGTGAGCTCGGAGAGTCCATCTTCGAGGAAGATGATGACACTCCAGCCACTAATGAGGGTGGGCCTTCTGCACCCCCCGCAGAGCCCACACCTTCTGAGACTTCGACTGAGGATGAGGGCGGACCTCTGATCACTTCTTCCACTACGATCGAGCCCCCTCAGTCGAGTCCAGATGTGCCAGCTGCTGACTCCGGCGAGGTGACTTCGGATCACCAGGGAACCCGAGCAGTTCAGCGTGATCACCCCTCAGAGCTCATCATTGGTGATTTGACTGAGAGAACTTTGCGTTCTTCTGCCTCTCTTGCTGTGTTTGCTGAATCTGCGTTTGTTGCATCTTCTGAGCCCAGAGACGTTTCTCATGCTCTTTCTGATTCTAATTGGATTAATGCTATGCAAGAAGAGCTTGAGAATTTTGTCCGTAATCGGGTTTGGACACTAGTTGAGCCGCCACCAGGATGCAACCCCATAGGCACCAAGTGGGTGTTCAAGAACAAACAAGGTGAAAATGGGATTGTGGTGCGCAACAAGGCTCGACTAGTTGCCCAGGGTTATTGCCAGAAGGAAGGTATTGACTTTGAAGAAACCTTCGCTCCTGTTGCCCGTCTTGAGTCCATTCGTATTCTTCTAGCTTTTGCCGTTTCGAAGGGTTTTAAGCTTTTTCAAATGGATGTCAAGAGTGCCTTTCTGAACGGGTACATAGAAGAGGAGGTTTATGTTAGGCAACCCCCCGGTTTTGAGAACTCTAAGTTTCCTCGACATGTTTTTAAGTTGCACAAAGCTTTATACGGGTTGAAGCAAGCCCCCAGGGCTTGGTATGACCGGTTGAAGCAATTTTTGTTGGGGAAGGGCTTTGTGATGGGTTCTGTAGATAAAACTCTTTTTTTGCTCAGAGATGCTTCAGATTTCTTAGTCGCTCAGATTTATGTGGACGATATTATCTTTGGCGGTACTACTGGTTCTCTTGTGTCCAAGTTTTCTGAGCAGATGCACAGCGAGTTTGAGATGAGCCTCATGGGTGAGCTCAAGTACTTCTTAGGGCTCCAGATCAAGCAGACCAAGGACGGCACCTTCATCCACCAAGGTAAGTACACTCGTGACATGCTTAAGAAATTTGACTTTGGTGGTGAGTTGAAGCCGCAGATGACCCCGATGGGCACATCTGGGGGTCTGGACAAGGACGAGAGCGGCGTCAAGGTCAATGAAAGGGAGTTTCGAGGGATGATCGGTTCGCTGTTATACTTAACGGCAACAAGACCAGACATACAGTTCGCCGTGGGACTTTGCGCGCGCTTCCAGTCTTCACCACGCGCGTCTCATCGGCAGGCTGTCAAGCGCATCTTCAGGTATCTCACTTATGCGCCTGATCTTGGTCTTTTCTATTCAGCATCATCTTCTCTCGATTTATCTGGATTTTCAGATGCCGATTTTGGTGGGTGCCGATTGGATCGCAAGTCGACTTCCGGTACTTGCCAGTTTCTTGGTTCTTCTCTTGTATCTTGGTCTTCTCGAAAGCAATCTGGAGTTGCTCTTTCGACCACAGAGGCTGAGTACGTAGCTGCTGCTAGCTGCTGCTCACAGTTGGTTTGGATGATTTCCACTCTACGAGATTTTGGGTTGTTCTTTCCTACTAGAGTTCCTTTGTTTTGTGACAGCACCAGTGCAATTATTGTAGGGAAAAACCCATGTCTTCATTCAAAAACCAAACATATTGATGTGCGCTTTCACTTCTTGCGGGATCAATATGAAAAAGGTGTCATTGACCTTGTTCATGTTGATACCCATCATCAGTTGGCTGATTTTTTCACCAAACCCCTAGATCAGTCTACATTTGAGCGTTTACGAGGGGATTTGGGTGTTGTATATCCTTTTTAGGATATTTTGCGTCAGTTTTCTTTCTTCTTTACTCTTTTCTTGAGTCTTTTTGTGTGTGTTCATACCTTGCATATTTACATATCACACTTTAGAGATGCTTCTGTTATATGATTGAACTGCTTTACTTATTCTAGCTGGTACATGCTTTTGATTACTTGTCAATGATCATGCTTTGGTTAAGTTCACTTGATATGTCTGATATCTGTCATATGCATGGCTTTTATGCTTTAAAATTGAAAAATGATCACCATTGCTTCTGGTAACTAGCATGTGTAGGCTGAATGTTTTTTGCTATCTGTTATATGCCCTGTAGCTAGTTCCTCACATAGATGCAGATATGCAACTTAGACATCTTTATGCTTTAACATGGAAAATGAGCTATAAAAATGATAAAAATCAAAAATGAATGAAAATTCCATGCCTTTTTATGCTTGAGTTGAAAAGATCCAAGAGGGTTTGCTTTGTCGCATTGCATTGTTCTGGACTGCTTACCATAGCACTTTGGTATGAACTAGGACAGTGTAGTGTATGCCAAGACCAATGTCTTAAGCTTCTGATGGTCCAGTTCTGGCCTAGGCTTGACTTGGTCGGTTAGCATAAGGTTTGACATGCAAATAACCCTTGGCAAAAATGAAAAAGGAAAATTGAAAAAGCCTGAACATTTAAAAGATAACAAGTTTGCTGAAGCACTTTGTTTTGGACAATGCTTATCTTGGTAGATATCAGTTAGCTTCTGCATCTCATGCTTTACCTTGCTTGTTAACTGGAAAATGTGGTGATACTTTTGTTTGCAAATACTGAACAATGCGTGCTAATGACTTTCTTTAGATATCATCTGTTGCACTGATCATGCCATGTATCGTTACAGTATGTCTTTTGCTGTATCTGTTAGATGTTGTAATTGCAGTCAATCATATCTGAGAAGCATGCTTTCTACACTCCTTATGCACTCCAGTTGAATTCACTGCATATTTTGAGGGGGAGTTGCATTTCAGGGGGAGTCTGTGTCTCTATTGAGTGCTTGATGAGTTCACTTGTCAACAAGGGGGAGAAAATTTGGGATCAGAGTTTAAGGGGGAGTTCTTACTCTGTTGATATCCTTGTTATTCTGAAATCGCACTCATTTTGAGCTTTTACGTTTTGGTTAACCATAATGACCGCTTCCTGCCTTTGTTCGGTTTTTGGTCATTAGGGTTAAACTTTTACCTTATTTTTCTTCTTCTTTGTTTTCTTGTGTTTTGTTTTCGTGTTTCCACATTTGTTCGTAGGTGCTGAAGAGCTGAAGAAGAGGAGTGTTGACAATGCACTCATCAAGGGGGAGATTGAGGAGCCATGCTGAATAGCGTGGGCCTCATGGCTCCAGAAGTGATGAGTCATTGTCAACGATAGTCAAAGAGGATAGAAGAAGAAGAGATCTGCTGTTTCATGGGCCGTGTGTGACTCAGGTACACGGGCAGCGAGCGACTGCGGGCAGAGGAGGCTGCGAAGTCGGGCTGGCCCAATCCGGGTACATGGGCCAGAAGCAGTAGAAGAGCCACTGGGCTGCTGACCAGGACTGACTCAGGTACACGGGCGGTGAGCGATTGCCGGGCTGAGAGAGCTGCGGAGTCGGGCCGGTCCAATCCGGGTACCTGGTGCAAAGCCGGTGGAGGCTTTGTCAGTTTCAGCGCAAAACTAACAACCGTTGATCTTGTATCCGACTGTCCAGAAGAGAACCCGTAGTCGCTACGAAAGCTGAGCTTCCGGATAAGTCATCTGTAACTCTAGGCCCTCAGTCAGTCAGTCGTGTCTGTAAAAATACCTAAGGGCAGTAGAGTCTTTTCCTTTATTCTTGTGTCTGTAAAAACCCTAAGGGGCAGGTGGAATCTTCCTAGTGTTCGGAGCCTATAAATAGGACCCCAATCCCTAGGGTTTGGGCACCCCTTTTGGCTGAATTCAATACTACTCCTTTGGGTCACTTTTTGTCTCTTGCCTTTCCTCTCTTCTCTCCTATTTTTGCTTGCGCCGCCAGGGAGATTTGCCCCTGTTGTTGTTGTTTTTGCATTTATTGTTGAAGTGAAGTTTCTATTCCCAAATCGTGTGCAGCAACATCAAAGTTTTAATGGCATCATTTCATTTGCACGGCAAGTTTTCCCATGATTTTTGAGGCTTCGGAAGCTTTGGCTGGGTGTGTTCTTCACGCAAGTAGTACTAGTTCTTGCTGTTGCAAGTAGTACTGCTACTGTTGCTACAGTGCTCGCTGCCAGCTTTTTTACCTTCTACTGCACTGCTTTTTGATCGAAGCTGACAGGATCCAGAAACTTTTCTGGCTGTTTCTGGCGAAGCCATCCTTCTCTGTTCGAAGCCCCTCAGCTCCGTGAGGTAGGCTTCGACCTATCATCTTCGAAGGCTTTGTTCAAACTTCGTACTTGGTTTGAGTCCTGTGTTGCTAGCTTCGAAGTATTTTCTGAACGGACAGCATCACATACTTCGAGCGACGTTGCGAAGGTTCTCCAGCCCTAGCTGTTCGAAGTCCACACTTCGTTAGGTTTCGAAGTTGGCTTCGAAGCTTGTCTTTCTGCTAGGCTTCGTTTTGGTTTCTTTGTGGCGTGTCTGTCTTCGCTACTCTTTTCGAAGCTTGCTCCTTCCGAAGGTAGAGTGTAGGCTTCGAATTTGGTGTCTCTGTCGTGTGACAGGCTTCGCTTCTTTGTTCGAAGGTAGTCCGTCTGTGTGTTGCATTCGAAGTTCTCTGTTCGAAGGTTTTGTTTCGAAGCACTCGGTTCGAAGCTGTGTCCGAAGCCTTGCCTTCGAAGTACATACTTTGAACCAGGCTCCGGCATTGTCATACTTCGCTTCGAAGCATACTTCGCTTCTTGCCACTTCGAACTAGGCTAGACCAAAACACCTTCGGCATCTTCGACATGCTTCGCAACTGACCTCCGAAGCAGGCTTCGTCACCAACTTCCGAAGCAGGCTTCGACCAGCGAAGCAGTCTTCGACAATCATCTCCGAAGCAGACCTCGACGGGCGAAGCAGGCTTCGCCAAGTTCCGAACAGGAGACAAATTTGGACAGTAACTTCTCATTTCACCTTACATATACTTGGATCATTTCATTGGGAAGTTTAGGCCTGATATACAGTGTTCATCTGCCTAGTTGCACTTCTTTAATAGTTCTCTATTTGACATCAGTTGCTTCTAGGTTAGATACCTTTAGACTTAGGCCTTCTATTTATTTTCTGCTGCTTAGTCTTTTGAGGTGCGTTGGGTATTGGGAACAGGCCATTGATTCGAAAGAATTTTTAAGGCGCCCATTCACCCCCCTTTGGTCGCTACTTTCGGTCCTACAGCGACCAGAGGGGGTGAATGGGCGCATAAAAATTTCTTGCTAAACTATGATCTAATCCCAACACCCAAACAAACTTAACTAGACAAACAATATTAGCAAAGCAAATTACAGGAACTAAAATTGTCTAGCCTAAAAATGACCGGTGTCTTGATTGAAATGATATTAAAGATAAACTAAAATAAAACTACTGCAGTAAATAAAAGCACCTAGATAAATCACGCAATATTTATATTTTAGTCTAGAAATAAAATACTAATCAAAAGAATAAATCATGAATCGTTCAAAGATTAATTCAGAAATAAATCTAAAATATTTTATGTAAATCTAGAATAAAAATATTACTGCGTCTAACAATAATAATAAATTTTTTTTATGTGTGCGCATATTAAAAAACTTAAATAAAAATATGCGAACACTAATAATATTTTAGAGATAAATATTAACCACGAAATTAATAATCCGATTTACAGATCATTAAGAATAGATAAAGATTGATTTGATTAAATAGCTAAAAAATAGGAGATTACAAAAAACTAACCTGCATCTTCTCCGTTGACGCGCCGCGCGCCGTCTACCGCTGGAAAAAAATGTTCGTCGTGGAATGTAGCGCCATGCTGTGCTGCTGACCGCTGCTGGAGAAAAAAAATTGTGTGCCATGCTAAAATAATAAGCCAAAAAGCCTTTGCTGCTGCTCTGGAAAACGTGCGATATGCAGCTACTCGGATGCCGTGGCCGTGGACTGCCTCTGACGCGCCTCGAGAGTGCAGCGCTCCACAGCTTTTCCTGGCTGCTGCATGCGCTTGGGCTGCCACGCCGCGCCTAATGCAGAGCTGCGCCGGCGCCGTGTGGAAGGAACAGACCCGCCGTGGGGCCCGCGTGGAAAAAATTGCAGTATCGGAGAAACAATTTGCAGATGAAAACTTTCGGTGGAAGACGAACTGCGGCCGAAACAAAAGTGGATTGTAGATTGATCTCTGAAAAACAGTCACCCTAGCCCTAAGGGGGTAGGGGCCTATTTATAGGCGACTCCTAATACATGAAAAGACTAATTTACCCCTAGGGTAAATTACATTGACTCTAAAATAAATTCTGAAATTACTAAAATACCCTTAGAAAAATCAACTTACTCAAATAAAAATATTCTAGACTTAAAAACTAAATATTAATATCCTAAAAACAAAATAATCATCGGTTGTCAGTTTTGCGTCCGAAACTGACAAAGCATCTACTGTCTTCGCACTGGGTACCCAGATTGGGCCGACCCTACCCCGCAGCTTCCTCAGCCTGGCAATCGCTCGCCGCCCGTGTACCTGAGTCAAAACCCGGTCAACAGACCAGTGGATCCTTTGCCGCTCTTAGCCCATGTACCTGGATTGGGCCAGCCCGACTCCGCGGCTCCTCTGCCCAGCTGTCGCTCGCTGCCCGTGTACCTGAGTCACACACGCCCAGACATGGCAGGTCTTCATGTCTCTTTCCTTGACTTCCGTTGGCAATCACTCATCACATCTGGAGTATAAAACTGTTGGACCGGAAACGGCGACCAGAGGGGGGTGAATGGGAGCTTTTATGATTTCAGGCTAAGAAACAACCTTCTGTTTTAATTCTGTCTTCTGCGGAACAGGCTTCGAACACACCCTTCGAAGTTCTGGTTCGGAGGTATTTCATAGCTCCAAAACCAGGCTTTGCAAGGAGCAAAAGTTCGAAGCCAAGAAGACTTCGCTGCACCCACAACACCAAAAAACTCAACTCTTCTAGGTCAGTGCAGGCTCTCCACACTAGGTGCCTTCGAGCAGGCTTCACACTTCACCCTTCGCAAGAGCAGATTTCCCTCTGAGGACTTCGACCTAACGCTCAGCGCTAGCAACTGGTACTAGGCTTCGCACTTCGAAGGTCTAAGTGCACACTGAACACACTTCACCGAGGACTTTGACAAGGAAAGAAAACGGGCTTCGATTTAAGCCAAGAACAGTGCTTCGCTAGTAATCAGAGAGGTCTAGCCTCCTGTTTACACAGAGCGAACAGACACTGAAAAACCAGACTTCACACACACAAACTTCTCACACACTTCTCTAGAAGAGATCCAGAGTACAAACTCAACCCAGAAGAAGATGATGCACAGAGAAATCAAAACATGCAGTGTAAAGTAGGCATACAAGTTCAAACAGTTTAGGGTGATCACTCTCATCTCTCCTCTTGAGTTTAGGACAATTGGCCTTGATGTGAGAAGTATCGCCACACTCAAAACATCCACTAAAACCACTTCTCCTCTGATCCCATCTCTCATGGTGAAAACGGGTGAACCTTCTAGCAATGAGAGCAAGCTCATCATCATCCAGAGTATCCACCTACTTGGGTCAAGCGGGAGGCTTGATGCTAGGCGAGCGGGGAGCTCGGTCATGAAGGCTGCGAAGGGTTCGAGGTGCGCCAGACGAAGGCAGAGAGTGCGGAGCATGGCTCCGGGTGAAGGTACCCCGAGACGAAGTCCTCGGAGGTGAGGCACTTCGAAGGGTACTCCGAATGGAGTGACTTTGAAGTATGGTGGACCAAGTCCTCAGCAATGAGGCAGGGCATTCGAAGTGTGCTCCAGAGGGAGGCACTCGAAGGTATATCCGACGAAGGTCTCAGAAGTTGATGTGCATCGAAGGCATGGTCCGGGTGAGGTTCATCGAGGAGTGTGCTCGGGGAGAGACACTGCGACGAAGTGCTCATGGAATGCTTCATGCGGAGGCCTTGGACGAGGGAGGGACTTCAAAGGGTGGTACTTCGAAGTGAGGCTTCGGAGGGAGGCTGACTTGAGGTACTTCGGCCATGCATGGCTTCGGTACACGGGCTGACGGAGTTCGATCTAAGAATAGCTGCAAAGCCGTGGTGGTCCACTCTGGAGGTGATGGCGTGAAGGCTCAAGGGCTTTGATGGCTTCGGCTCAAAACCGTCACTGTATCGAAGGCAGACTTCGGTGAAGCGAATGCCGTCAGGCTCAAGGCTTCTCACCGAAGCTACCGCACCCCTCGCGTGCGAAGGGGGGCTTCAGAAGAATCCAAGACTGCAAAGGTTGACCGTGTCTGCTCTGTAAAAGCTGATGTTGTCTCCTATGCGAAGCTGACAAAAGAAGCCTCCAAATAAAGTAGACTACTAGCTGTACCCCCCTGTTCTGATGAGACAAAACCAGTGTAAACCCTAGGGGTAAAGTAGTCTATTCACAGGGCTGAATAGTGCCTATAAATAGTGGAGGCTAGCTAGGTCACAGTAACACTTTGAGAAACCATTTGTGAGCTCCTGTGCTAGCCGTCACACCTCGTGTATTTTAGTCTGTGAGTTCATTTTGTGTTCCCTGTTGAAGCAATGAAATTTTGATTCTGTTTTCATTTACTGTTTAAACTTGTATGCCTACTTTACATTGTATGTTTTGATTTCTCTATGCATCATCTTCTGGGTTGAGTTTGTACTCTGGATCTCTTCTGGAGAAGTGTGTGAGAAGTGTGTGTGAAGTGTGGGTTTTCAGTGTCAGTTCGCTCTGTGTAAACTGGTGGCTATACCTCTCTGATTACTAGCGAAGCACTGTTCTTGGCTTAAATCGAAGCTCGTTTTCTTTCCTTGTCGAAGTTCTCGGCGAAGTGTGCTCAGCGTGCACTTAGACCTTCGAAGTGCGATGCCTAGTACCAGTTGCTAGCGTTGAGCGTTAGGTCGAAGTCCTCAGAGGAAAATCTGCTCTTGCGAAGGGTGAAGTGCGAAGCCTGCTCGAAGGCACCTAGTGTGCAGAGCCTGCACTGACATGGAAGAGTTGAGTTTTTTGGTGTTGTGGGTGCAGCGAAGTCTTCTTGGCATCAAACTTTTGCTCCTTGCGAAGCCTGGTTTCGGAGCTGTGAAATACCTCCGAACCAGAACTTCGAAGGGTGTGTTCGAAGCCTGTTCTGCTGAAGACAGAATTAAAACAGAAAGTTGTTTCTTAGCGTGAAATCTTAAAAGCTCCCATTCACCCCCCCTCTGGTCGCCGTTTCCGGTCCAACACAATGCGACAAAGCAAACCCACCTGGATCTTTTCAAATAACCATAAGAATGCATGAATTTTTCATTTTTCTGATGTTTTATCATTTTTATAGCACAATTTTTTTTGTTTAAAGCATATGAATGTCCAAGTTGCATATCTGCATCTAAGTAAGGATCTAGGTACCCGGCATGTAAAAGATAGCGAAAGCATTCAGTCTACACATGCTAGTTACCAGAAGCAATGGTGATCATTTTTCAATTTTAAGGCATAAAATCCATGCATATGAAAAATATCAGATATATCAAGTGAACTGAAACAGAACATGATCATCGACAGGTAATCAAAAACATATACTAGCTAGAGTAAGTAAAGAAGATTAATCATATAACAGAAGCAATCTCAAAAAGTGATTGATAATTATGCATGATATGAACGCACACAAAAAGACTCAATAAAAAATAAAGAAGAAAGAAAAACTGACTCAAAGTATCCTAGAAAGGATACACAACTCCCAAATCCCCTTGCAAACGCTCAAAAGTAGACTGATCTAGGGGTTTGGTAAAAATATCAGCCAACTGCTGATGGGTATCAACATGAATAAGATCAATGACCCCTTTCTCATATTGATCCCTTAGAAAGTGAAAGCGCACATCAATATGTTTGGTTTTTGAATGAAGACATGGGTTTTTCGCTACACTAATTGCACTAGTGCTATCACAAAACAAAGGAACTCTCGAAGGGAAGAACAACCCAAAATCCCGCAAAGTAGAAATCATCCAAGCCAACTGAGAACAGCAGCTAGCAGCAGATACATACTCATCCTCAGTAGTAGAAAGCGCAACTCTAGATTGCTTTCGAGAAGACCATGAAACAAGTGAAGAACCAAGAAGCTGGCAAGTACCGGAAGTCAACTTGAGATCCAGTCGGCACCCACCAAAATCAGCGTCCAAAAAACCAGCTAAAACAAGAGACAATGATGCAGAATAATAAAGACCTAAATCAGGAGCATAAGTAAGATACCTGAAAATACGCTTTACAGCCTGCCGGTGAGATGCGCGTGGCGAAGACTGAAAACGCGCGCACACACCAACGGCAAACTGAATGTCTGGTCTCGTCGCAGTCAAGTATAGCAGCGATCCAATCATCCCTCGATACTCTCTCTCATTTACCATGACACCGTTCTCGTCCTTGTCCAGACCTCCAGATGTACCCATTGGGGTCATCTGTGGCTTCAGCTCTCCACCAAAGTCAAACTTCTTTAGCATGTCCCGTGTGTACTTACCCTGGTGGATGAAAATGCCGTCCTTGGTCTGCTTGATCTGGAGCCCTAAAAAGTACTTGAGTTCTCCCATGAGACTCATCTCAAACTCGCTATGCATCTGCTCAGAAAACTTAGACACAAGCTCATCAGTAGAACCACCAAAAATAATATCGTCCACATAAATCTGAGCAACCAATAAGTCTGCGCCATCTCTAAGCAAGAAAAGAGTCTTGTCTACTGAACCCATCACAAAACCTTTCTGCAACAAGAACTGCTTCAGGCGATCATACCAAGCCCTGGGGGCTTGCTTCAGACCGTATAAAACCTTCTGCAGCTTGTAAACATGTCGTGGAAATTTAGGGTTCTCGAAGCCAGGGGGTTGCTTAACATAGACCTCCTCCTCTATATACCCATTTAGAAACGCACTTTTGACATCCTATTTGGTAAAGATTAAAACCTTTAGAAGCAGCAAAGGCCAAGAGAATACGAATGGACTCAAGACGAGCAACAGGGGCGAATGTCTCTTCAAAATCAATACCTTCTTTTTGACAAAAACCCTGTGCCACTAATCGAGCTTTGTTGCGCACCACAACACCATCTTCTCCTTGTTTGTTCTTAAACACCCACTTGGTGCCTATGGTGTTGCATCCAGGTGGCAGCTCAACTAGTGTCCAAACCCATTGCGAACAAAGTTTTCAAGCTCTTCTTGCATAGCGTTTATCCAATTTGAATCAGACAGAGCATGAGAAACGTCTCTAGGCTCAAAAGAAACAACAAAAACAGACTCAGCAAACATAGCAAGAGAACCAACGGAAGACCGTAAGGATCTCTCACTAAGATCACCGATGATAAGCTTTGAAGGGTGATCACGCTGAACTGCTCAGGATCCTAGGTGATCGGAAGTCACCTCACCGGAGTCAACAACTGGCTCCTCTAGACTCGGCTGAGAAGTCATCTCACCGGAGTCAGCACCTGGCACCTCTGGACTCAGCTGAGAAGGCTCGATCGAAGTAGAAGGAGTAATTATAGGTCCATCCTCATCCTCAGTCGAAGTCTCAGAAGGTGTGGGGTCTACAGGCTGTGTAGAGGGCCCACCCTCATCATCAGCAGGAGTATCATCATCTTCCTCGAAGATGGACTCTCCAAGCTCATCATCTCCAGAAAGCTCAAAAGAAGGAGTAGGCGAGGGCAAAGACTCATCAAAAGACACTTCACAAGTCTCGACAAACATTTGAGAGTCTAGGTTCCAAACACGAAAGCCTCGTGAATGCAAAGCATAACCAAGAAAGACTCCATCCCAGCAGCGAGACTCAAACTTGTCCAAATGCCCTCCCTTCTTGAGCACAAAGCACTTGCATCCAAAAGCTCACAAGTGACTTACCTTGGGCTGTCTACCAAAACGCAACTCATATTACGTCTTACCTAAGTAAGCTCTAAGAAAAATGCGATTGGCAAGATAGCAAGTTGTGTTCATTGCTTTATCCCAAAAGCGCCTAGGAGTCCTATGCTCATCAAGCATCGTCCTGGCCATCTCGACAAGCGTGCGGTTCTTTCTCTCCACAACGCCGTTCTGTGGGGGAGTGTAAGGAGCAGAGAACTGATGATCAAGACCCTAATCACTATAGAAACTGATGAACTGAGAGTTCTTAAACTCAAAGCCGTTGTCCGAATCAATTGCTCGCATCAGACCATTGTTCTCGTTCTTCAGCTTCAAAATCAGGTCATGAACATACTGAAAAGTCTCATCCTTAGACTCTAGAAAGTAAACCCACGAAAATCGAGAAAAATCGTCAACTATCACAAGGTCGTACCACTTCCCACCGACTGAGCGTACTCGAGCTGGACCTACTGTATCCATGTGCAACAGCTCTCCCGGGTACGAAGTCATCACCTAAGTCACAGGTGCGTGAGAAGCGACAACCATTTTCCCATGACGACATGGATGACACACTAGATCCTTCTCCATCTTAAGCTTAGGCAATCCTTGGATAAGATCCATAGAACTCAATCTGATAAGCAGATCAAAGCTCAAATGACCTAACCTTCTCTGCCACTTCCATAGCTCAGAGGAGGATCCAGCCATCAGACAGCGAGAAGGGACAGAAGAACTAGAGAAATCAATATGAAAAACCTTACCGAATGGTAAGATCCGGCAAACTAAAGATCCTCTAGAATCAACCACAGAAGACATGCCCTTCTTAAAGCGCACTTCTAAACCATCCTCAAGAAGTTGCGAAACAGAAATTAGATTAAAGTTCAGATTTCCAACTAAAGCAATATTCTTCAAGGATAAATAATCAGAAATACGAATCGACCCAATACCTTGTACCTTCCCTTGACCACTGTTCCTGAAAGTGATGTATTCCTTGGAGCTCGGGGGAGTGAGGCTGGAGAACCATCTGCGGTGTCCCATCATATGGCGAGAACATCCTGAATCCATGATCCATACGTCCTCTAGTCCTCGATCCTGCAAGATCAATGGTCATGAGTGGGAGCAAATGGTCGAACACCAGGTCTAGCAAAAGTACTAAACCAGTGTCGAGCCATCTGCTCGTAAATAGGAAAGCAGAAGAAATCATATGAGTCTGGACCACAACGCGGCTCAAAGCGCGGTCCTCTGTTCTCCCTAAAATCACGGTCCTCTGTTCTCCCTAAAATCACGGTCACAAGGTCCAAAACCATATCCATAACGATCTAGTACTCTGTCGGAACAAAACCACCCTCCGGAGCACGGTCATGAAAACCGTCTCCATTACCACCACCTACACGACGTGGCCTGGCCTCTAGCCTCTCTCTACGTCGAGGAACTCTCTGTCTACCACCCTACTGGTAGAACTACTCCTGCCCACCTCGAGCTCTCTCTGCTCTGTCAACCCGCTTCCTCCTGAAGCAAAACTCCTCAAGATGCCCGTCTCTCTGACAGAACTCACAGTGATAGGTAGGCTTCTTGGGATGTGGTTGAGGCTTGGGATTCTTAGGGTGGGTGGTGTTGGATGTAGCATCTTTGGTGTGAGAGGGTCCAAGTAAAGAATCAAGAGAAGTGTGGAGAGTTTTAGGCTTTGGGACCCAGATTTGCTTCTTAGGTGGAGCTTTAGGTTTTTCTTGGAACACTCCATCCTTGGGCTGACTATCCTTAAAGGACTTAGTGGAGTGAGTCTTAGGATATCTCTGTTCAGGAGTTATCTTACTCCACTCCACTGCTCGGTTAATAGCACTCTCAAAATCAGCCTTGGTATAGGTGTAACCTACCCCAAACCCATCCTGTCTTTTAAACTGCTGGATCATCATGCCGAGCTGTGGCTCTCTAGCACTAATCCAACTCAGGATCTGACAGAGGTAAAAGTTCTCGTTCTGAACATCAGCTAGCTCCTCTCTCAAGGAAGCTAACACCTCCACCTGAGACAAGCAGATCTCACACTCTATCAACTTCGATAGACTTCTCAGCTTTTATCTTGATCAACTCCATTCTCATGGACAAGCAGTTCTCACAAACAGTGGGTGGAACTGACAAGGTCTCAAGCTCTAGCTTACTCTGCTCCAACTCAGCTCTCACTCTAGCTAACTCACCCACCTGCTCATCACTCTTGGCTCTCAACTCAGCTATACTAGCTAAATGGGATGGGCAGTCTACACAAGATACGACGACAGTGGCATGAGCATTTTTCAGCTCCAGCTGAGCGCTTTCAAGCTCAGTAGCCATAGCGTATCTCTCATCTACTCTCTCTGTGTACCTGGACTTAAGAGTCGTCAGGTCACACAATAACACCTCACAGTTAGGGCACTCACCACTATCACCCAAGCAAGGGGAAGACGATAGACTCTCAATCTTGCCATTCACCAAGGCAAGCTCACTCTCAAGCTCATCTATCCTCTTCTTACCCCCTCTAAGCAGTTTCTCCCGATACTTCAACTCCTGACGGTTCTGTTCTAGTAAATTAACAACTTCTTATTCATAGGAAGATACCTTCTCATCGTCGTCGTCGGAGTCATCGGAGGAGTTCTTTTCTTTCTTCTCCCCAAGAGCCATTGAGCAGAAGTTCTTGTGGGGTCTTCGGCTGTGACGTGAGCGAATCTTCAGCTTGTCCCCGAAGGCCATGAAACAGAGGCCCGCCGGATCGTCCCTGTCCTTCCCCTTCCTGATCACGATCTCTTCATCACTTGAACTCGAAGATGAGGAGGAAGACGAGGATCTCTTGGAGTAGCTTTTCTCCATCTCGGCGAAGAAAGCCTTGTCTCGCTTCTTGTTCTCACGCCTATAGTCCTTCAAAGCCTTTTGAAAGAATCTCGTCTTGGGCTTGCCCTTTGTGGAAGTAGAGTTGTCGTACTTTCCGGAGTCGTAGGAGTTGCCGCTGGTTCCCTTCTTGTAGCTCTTCCGCTTGGGGTAGTCGACGATGAAATGATCTGGATCACCACACTCAAAGCATCCGGATTTTGTGCCGTGCCTCTTAAGCATTCTTTTATCATAGACACGTCGCACCCGGTTGTTAAACAAACACAGATCATCATCTCCTAGTGAATCAAGCTGTTCTTCGGAGATAGACATCAAGGAAAAAGCAGTACAACTCAACGCAGTAGGATCAGTGGATGGTGTCGCAAGTGCCAGAGTCTTTGAGCCAGAACAAGTGAGATTTGATCTCAACTGGATATCGACCTCTAAGGCCTTGAGCTTACTAAAAAGCTCTGCAACAGTCAAGGTATCATAGAAAGTGCTCTCAACAATAGAAGAAACCTTGATCTCCTAGATCTTAGGGTCCAAGGTATGGAGAACCTTGAGCGCCTGTTCATGATCTGAGACCAGCTGATCACCCTCGGCCTTGTTGACCCGAAGCTTGTTAATGATCGATTGAAATCAACCAAACAAAGCCTCAACAGTCTCACCCAGCTTCTGTGAGAAAGTTTCATACTCACACTGGTAGGTCTGATAGAGCCTAGCCTTGGCCTGAGCTATCCCCTCATGGTGTGCCTGGAGGGTAGCCTAGATCTCTCGAGCAGTGGTGAGATGCCTAACACGCTCAAACTCACTAGGACCTAGACCAGAGAATAAAATGTTCACCGCTTTACTATTGTTTTGATGTTGGGCAATTACATCAGCAGAAGTACCCTCAGAAATAGGCACTATGGTGAAGGTAGGATGAACACAAATATCCCAAATATCCGAGCTCTGGCTCATAAGATAGGCTCGCATGCGAGTCTTCCAATAAGTGTAGCTAAAAGCTTCTAGGGACGGGATTTTACCAGAAGACGTCATGATCGCTAACTGGGTTTAGAACCGATTAAGGTAAGAGAAAACCCTAACCTTGCTCTGATACCACTTGTAGGACCGAAAGTAGCGACCCGAGGGGTGAATGGGCGCCTAAAATTTTCTTGCTAAACTATGATCTAATCCCAACACCCAAACGAACTTAACTAGACAAACAATATTAGCAAAGCAAATTACAGGAACTAAAGTTGTCTAGCCTAAAAATGACCGGTGTCTTGATTGAAATGATATTAAAGATAAACTAAAATAAAACTATTGCAGTAAATAAAAGCACCTAGATAAATCACACAATATTTATATTTTAGTCTAGAAATAAAATACTAATCAAAAGAATAAATCATGGATCGTTCAAAGATTAATTCAGAAATAAACCTAAAATATTTTATGTAAATCTAGAATAAAAATATTACTGCGTCTAACAATAATAATAATTTTTTTATATGTGAGCAGATTAAAAAACTTAAATAAAAATATGCGAAAACTAATAATATTTTAGAGATAAATATTAACCACGAAATTAATAATCTGATTTATAGATCATTAAGAATAGATAAAGATTGATTTGATTAAAGAGCTAAAAATAGGATATTAGAGAAAACTAACCTGCATCTTCTCCGTTGACGCACCGCGCGCCGTCTACTGCTGGAAAAAAATGTTCACCGTCGAATGTAGCGCCGTGCTGTGCTGCCGACCACTGCTGCAGAAAAAAATTGTGTGCCGTGCTGAAATAATGAGCCAAAAAGCCTTTGATGTTGCTCTGGAAAACGTGCGATATGCAGCTACTCGGATGTCGTGGCTGTGGACTGCCTCTGACACGCCTCGAGAGTGCAGCGCTCCACAGCTTTTCCTGGCTGCTGCATGCGCTCGGGCTGCCGTGTCACGCCTGATGCAGAGCTGCGCCGGCAACGTGTGGAAGGAATAGACCCACCGTGGGACCCGCCGTTCTGCGCGCATGCCTTAGCTACTGCTCTGCTGCACGCGTGGAAAAAATTACAGTATCGGAGAAACAATTTGCAAATGAAAACTTTCGGTGGAAGACGAACTGCGGCCGAAACAAAAGTGGATTATAGATTGATCTATGAAAAATAGGCACCCTATCCCTAATGGGGTAGGGGCCTATTTATAGGCGACTCCTAATACATTAAAAAGACTAATTTACCCCTAGGGTAAATTACACTGACTCTAAAATAAATTCCAAAATTACTAAAATACCCTTAGAAAAATCAATTGACTCAAATAAAAATATTCTAGACTTAAAAACTAAATATTAATATCCTAAAAATAAAATAATCATCGGTTGTCAGTTTTGCGCCGAAACTGACAAAGCGTCCACCGTCTTCGCACCGGGTACCCGGATTGGGCCGACCCGACCCCGCAGCTTCCTCAGCCCGGCAATCGCTCGCCGCCCATGTACCTGAGTCAAAACCCGGTCAACAGACCAGTGGATCCTCTGCTGCTCCTAGCCCATGTAACCGGATTGGGCCAGCCCGACTCTGCGGCTCCTCTGTCCGACTGTCGCTCGCTGCCCGTGTACCTGAGTCACACGCGCCCCAGACACAGCAGGTCTTCATGTCTCTTTCCTTGACTTCTGTTGACAATCACTCATCACATCTGGAGTATAAAACCCATGTTCTTCAACATGGTTTCTCAGCTCTTGCGAAGGGTGAAGTACGAAGCCTGCTCGAAGCCACCCAGTGTGTGGAGCCTACACTGACTTAGCAGAGTTGAGTTTTTGGTGTTGTGGGTGGAGCGAAGTCTTCTTGACTTTGAACTTTTGCTCCTTGCGAAGCCTGGTTTCGAAGCTGTAAAATACCTCCGAACCAAAACTTCGAAGGGTGTGTTTGAAGACTGTTCCGTAGAAGACAGAATTAAACAGAAGGCTATTTTTAGTCTGAAATTTTAAAAAGCTCCCATTCACCCCCCTCTAGTCGCCATTTCCGGTCCAACAATTGGTATCAGAGCAGGGTAAGATCACCAGTTGAACTTAACCGGTTTTGTGATCTGTTGGCGACATGGACAGAGTTAGTAAAATACCTCTGTTCGTTGGGATGAATTTTGCATGCTGGAAGGTGTGCATGGAGGCTTACTTGCTAAGCCAAGGAAATGCAATTTGGGAGATTGTGGACTCACAATACTCCATCCTTGAAACTCGCACCTCTCAAACAGAGAAGGATCAATATAATACCAACTCCAAGGCTAGAAATATATTGTTCATTGGTTTGAGTCGGAGTGAGTTTGATAGGGTGCAGCATCTTAAGACAGCTAGGGAAATTTGGACTACACACTCTATTTTTCATGAGGGCTCTACACAGATTAAGGTCAGGCGCCAAAGCACATATAATCAATAGTATCAGCTGTTTGTGTAGGCACCTGGTGAATCTATAGATGCCATGTTTTCTTGCTTTGATGCGATAGTGAGTAACTTGCGGTCCAATGGGACACTTGCTTACAATGATCTTGACAGGCCTATCAAGCTTCTCTATGCTCTTGATCATAGCATATGGGTAGTGAAGATATCCAGCATTGAGGAGTCCGCGGGTTATGACACATTGACCTGTGATGAGCTCTTCAGCAAGCTGAAGTCCACAGAGATTGCCAAGGCATCTCTTGCAGTGCATAGGAACTCCTTGCCATAGCCATTGACACTAGTTTCTAGCACTAGCCGTGGCACCACTATAGAACCAAGCACATCTAGCACTTGTGTTCTTGCAAATGGTTTTGCTTTGTCCTCCCTGGTCTCCGTCACTAAGGAGCAGGTGGATACTCTGGATGATGATGAGCTTGCTCTCATTGCCATAAGGTTCACCCGTTCTCACCATGAGAGACGGGATCAGAGGAGAAGTGGTTTTAGTGGTTGTTTTGAGTGTGGCGACACTTCTCGCATCAAGGCCAATTGCTCTAAACTCAAGAAGAGAGATGAGAGTGAGCGCCCCAAATACCACAAAAAGGAGAGGAAACCCTTTGTGAAGGGTAAGCGCGGCAAGGTGGATAAGAGAGTAGCCAAAGCCACTTCTAGAGCATTTGTTGCTGCTCTCAGCGACATCGACACTTCCTCAACTGAGGAGTCGAGCTTTGAGGAGGAGGAGTCTCCAAGGAAGGAGGAAAAGAAGGACAAGAATGGACGAGATTTCACCGGCCTTTGCTTCATGGCCAACAACGATCACAGCGGAGATGAGCTTGACTCATCTGAGGTACCGCTATCCTATGACTAGCTTTCAATTAAATTAGATGAACTGAATGAAGTAGTTCTTGGTCAAGATAGATTACTTGTGCAAGCCGCTAGAGATAGAAAAGACCTTAGACTTAGGCTAGAATGTGTTTCTACTGATTATGTCATGCTCAAGTCTAGGGTTAATGATGCTGAATGTGAATCTTGCACTGTTGTCATGGGTGAGCTTGCTTAGTTGTGTTCTGTGCATGCTCAAACTCTTTCTAAGCTTGAGAATGCACAGAAGCAGCTTTTGATGGTTGATTCTAGTACTCATGATATAAATGAATGCATGAACTTTTCTTTATTATGTGAGAGCATTGATTTACGTGATAAGCATGTTCATTACTTAGAGGCTAGATTAGAGAGGGCCGGTAGTTCTAAGGATGTGCAACCTGTGTGTGACACTTGCATAACCCTTAAGGACCAGCTAGGCACTGTTAGAGAGCAAGCTGAACACCTTATGACTGAGAATGAGTACCTTCTTTCTGTGGTTAACAAATGCACTGAGGGAAAGGGTAGGATGGACTTGCTCTTGGCCAAAACTAAGATGTGTACTGACAGGGCAGGGTTAGCTCTGGGATTGGGTTTTGAGAGGATTCCTTTAGACAGTGAAAACAAAACTGTTTTTACCTCACCCACTACCTTAGAGAAAGAGAGAGCTTTGTTATACACTCCATCAGCTAAAAAGCCTACCCGAACTCTAAAGAAAACCACTCTTCCTGCAAAGAAAATCCCTCCCAAGAAAACCACTCAGTAGAAGCCCAAGGAGCCTGTGAGGATTGCTCCTATGACCCATGTGAGTGCCACTAGGAGAGTGTTTCATTGTTCCTACTGTCAGAGGGCGGGTCATTTGGTTGAGTTCTATTTACTCTCGTCCTGTTTTCGAGGCTCCTCGTACTTCTCGGAGAGGTTTTGCTCCTCGAGGTGCTCACCATGTTCCATATGGTGGTAGACCCCGGGCGAGTAGCTTTGTACCTCATCAGAGTAGGAGACCTCGTCATGCATTTGGGTCACAACATGTAGGTAGACCTCGCACTTTACATCATTCTGATTATCCTGTGCGTAGACAGTCTATTTTTACTGTGCCTACTACTCGTATCACTCAGTGTTATATGCCTCGTCATGTATTCACTCACCCCAGCACTGAGCGAT
Organism: Zizania palustris; assembly: GCA_019279435.1. NCBI lineage: Eukaryota > Viridiplantae > Streptophyta > Magnoliopsida > Poales > Poaceae > Zizania > Zizania palustris. Next base: position 64,747,826 of record JAAALK010000288.1, on the reverse strand, counting down.
CGAGATTTTTTTATCATGTGGAGGCGCCAGATCGAGGCTTGGAGGGCACGTGGATCATGGACTCTGGTTGTTCGCGCCACATGACCGGAGATGCAGCATGGTTCTCTAGCCTCACCACAACCAAGCAAAAGGAACATATCACCTTCGGAAACAATCGAAGGAGTAGAGTGAAAGGTAAAGGTGTGGTACGAATCAACTCAAATTTCACTCTCAAAGATGTTGCTTTGGTTGAAAACTTGGGATACAATTTGCTTTCTATATCTCAATTGCTTGATGAGGGCTTCGAAGTGCGATTCCATCGCAATACTTCGCAAGTACTCAATTTTGATGGCGTTGTTGTCTGCAAGATCTTTAGAGTTGGGAGAGTTTTTGGAGATGATTTTTCTGAATCATCTGGTTCTTCTCATTGTCTTGTTGCACATTCTACTTCTGAGCTTTGGAAGTGGCATAGGAGACTAGGGCAATATGAGCTTTAAGTTGCTCGCTCGCCTGAGTGCCCTAGGTCTGATTCGAGGATTGCCCAAGCTCAAGTTTGAGAAGAATTTAGTTTGCGCTCCATGTCGACATGGAAAAATGATTGCCGCTTCGCATTCGCCAGTCACCACGGTGATGACTGAACAACCCAGAGAACTTCTCTACATGGAAACTGTAGGTCCTTCTCGGGTTAGTTCTTTAGGCGGCAAGTGGTATGTGCTAGTTATTGTCGACGATTTCTCTCGCTACTCTTGGGTCTTCTTTCTTGCCAGCAAGGATGAAGTGTTTTCACACTTTCAGAGTTTGGCTTTGAGACTTTTCACTAAACTCCCTGGTGCATTGAAATTCATTCGAAGTGATAATGGCACTGAGTTCAAGAACAGTCTCTTTGTTGACTTTTGCAGGGAGCATGGCATAGAACATCAATTCTCTGCTCCGCAGGTTCCTCAACAGAACGGTGTTGTTGAGAGAAAGAACCGCACTTTGGTTGAGATGGCTAGGACGATGCTCGATGAGCACAAGACTCCTAGAAAATTCTAGGCTGAGGCCATGAACACTGCTTGTTACATCTCAAACCGAATTTTCTTGCGCTCAATTTTGAACTTGACATCGTATGAATTGCGTTTTGGGAGACAACCCAAGATTACTCATCTTCGAGTTTTTGGTTGTCGTTGCTTTATCCTAAAATGTGGAAATTTGGACAAATTTGAGTCGCGTTCTTCAGACGGGATCTTTTTGGGTTACACTACACATGGTCATTCTTATCGTGTTTATAATTTGGAAACTAACACTGTCATCGAGTCATGTGATGTGACTTTTGATGAATCAACCCCCTCTGTTAGTTCTACCTTTGAACAAGCAAATGAACATGACATGGAGTAGACCATCTTCGAAGAATAAGATCCCAGAGATTTCGAGGATGAACCCCTACTACCCTCGACATCAACCCTCGAAGCCGACCCCGCTTCGACCACTTCGGCACAAGGTCCTGAAGCAACTACCTCAACATCGGTCATCTTGGACCACTCCAACGCACAAGTTGAGGGGGAGTCTGCATCCCGCCGCGAGGCTCCACATCATGTTCAAAGGATGCATCCTCTAGAGCAGATCATTGGTGAGCTTGATCAAAGGGTAACACGTTCTCATGCTCATTTCATTGATTCAACTTTTGTTGCTTCTTTTGAGCCCTTAGATGTTAGTCATGCACTTTCTGATTCTAGTTGGATCAATGCCATGCATGAAGAACTTGAAAATTTTGAGAGAAACCAAGTCTGGAGTTTAGTTGATCCTCCACCAAATGTTCATTTCATTGGAACAAAATGGATTTTCAAAAACAAACAAGGGGAGGATGGGACTGTAGTTAGAAACAAGGCTAGACTTGTAGCTCAGGGTTATTCTCAATTAGAAGGGATTGATTTTACTGAAACTTTTGCACCTGTTGCTCGTCTTGAGGCCATTAGGATTTTGCTTGCCTTTGTGACATCCCGGGGATTCAAACTCTATCAAATGGATGTCAAAAGTGCATTTCTAAATGGCTTCATAGACGAAGATGTTTATGTAAAACAACCCCATGGATTTGAAAACCCCAAATACCCACATAAAGTCCTTAAACTTCATAAGGCTCTTTATGGACTCAAGCAGGCCCCTCGGGCATGGTATGACAGACTTAAATCTTTTCTGCTTGAGCGGGGGTATTTGATGGGATCTGTTGACAAAACCCTGCTCACTCTCAAACATGGAAAAGATTTCCTGCTAGTTCAGATTTATGTGGATGATATCATCTTTGGTGGCTCTTCTCATGCTTTGGTTGCCGAGTTTGCAGATGCCATGAGTAGGGAGTTCGAGATTTCCATGATGGGTGAACTCAATTTTTTCCTTGGTTTGCAAATCAAGGAAAGCAAACAAGGTACTTTCGTCCACCAGACGAAGTACACCAAGGACCTGCTCAAGAAATTCGACATGGTTGATGCAAAGCCACTCGCCACTCCAATGGATACATCTGTAGCATTGGATCCTGACGAAGATGGAGAAGCCGTAGATCAGAAGGAGTTTCGAAGCATGATCGGCTCCCTCCTCTACTTGACTGCTACGAGGCCGGACATACACTTTGCAGTGTGTCTGTGCGCTCATTTTCAGGATTCACCACGAGCTTCGCACCACCAAGCAGTAAAGCGCATTCTCAGGTATCTCAGACATACCCTTGAATTTGGCATTTGGTATTCTGCGTCTTCCTCTTTGTGTCTTCGAGGTTATTCCGATGCGGACTTTGCTGGGTGTAGGATTGATAGGAAAAGTACCTCTGGTACTTGTCATTTTCTGGGTACTTCTCTGGTTTGCTGGTCTTCCCGCAAACAGTCTAGTGTTGCACAATCGACGGCTAAGGCCGAATATGTTGCTGCAGCTAGCTGTTGCTCTCAGATTTTGTGGATGGTTTCCACTTTGCGGGATTTTAGGTTAGACTATAAGAGTGTTCCACTTTTCTGTGATAACACTAGTGCTATTTGTATTGCACACAACCTAGTTCAGCATTCCAGAACCAAACACATTGATGTGCGATATCATTTTCTCAGAGATCATAATGAGAAGGGTGATATTGAGCTTCAATATGTTGATACCCAACACTAGCTAGCCGATATTTTCACAAAACCCCTCGATGCTTCTCATTTTGCCTACTTGCGTGGGGAACTTGGTGTTTGTCACCCTTACGACATTTTGTGAGGGGGGGCAGTTTTGATTGTCTTGCATATGCTCATCATGTGTGAAATTGCATTTACATCTTTTGCACTTATATGTCTGATTATAATTCATGTAATCATGTCAGCTCATCTCTATTTAATATGTCTGAAACATTTTGTGCATGATTTTTCTTTCCAAAATCAAATCATGCTCACTTCTTAGTCTTGAATCTAGCATGTTTAGGCAGGACTGCTTTATCTATCTTTTATATGCTTGATAGTAAGACTCCTTTTCCTGGATGCTAACCATTGCAACTTGAAAAATTGTATTCATGGATATTCATCAAAGTGCTAAAAATTTGTTCACTTAATTAAAAATTCAAAAATCCATGATTTACATGATACAAGCGAAAAGGATCCAGGTGGGTTTGTTTGTCACACTACTCTATTTTAGACTGCTTACCATTGGACATTGGTCTGAACTGGGATAGTGTAGTGTATGCCAAAATCACCGCCTTAAGCTTCTGATGGCTTTCATGCCTAGGCTTGACTTGATTGGAATGTATAAGGTAGACAAACAAATAACCCCTGGCATTATGAAAAGAACAGCAAATTCATTGATCATCAAGTTTGTTTTTAATGCTCCATTTGAACTGGACTTGTCTGTCTAGAGTAGAAATTGACTAGCTTTGCGCAGTCCCTGTTTTTACTTGTCTAGTTACCTTGATTGAGTGGTGATGCTTTTATTTCAAAATGATAAAATCACATGATGTCATCATGTTTTTTAGAATGTTAAATTGAGCTGAGCACATGATAATTGGTATTAATGTTGGCATATTTTTGATTTATATGTCTTTGCAATTCTGCCCATTTCGAAGCTTTGCATCTTCTGAATGCTCCTTGATGCTTGCATTGCCAAAGGGGGAGAAATTTTTGAGTTCTCTGCAGCAAGGGGGTAAAATAACTCAGGGGAGTTTTTATCTTGCAAAGGGAAGATTTGCCGAAGGGGCTTGTACTCCTTTGAAAAAGGGGAAGGAAAATTCTTTTGTCAAGTGACATGTTTTTGGCTCGATTCTGAGTTTTTATGGTCACTTGTGTGCTGAAATTTTTCAAATTTTCTTGAATTTGGTTGTCAATGCACTCATCAAGGGGGAGATTGAGAAACCAAGGGTTGGTTTCGGAGTCTGTGATGAGTGATTGATAGATTTTATCCTCTGATTCAAAGGGGTCCCTCCGAAGGGGTTCAGAGGTGGTTTCACCGAAGGGTTCGGTTGGTCTGGTTGCTGCAGCTGTTGCAGCGGAGTGTGCCTGTCGGAGGGGTCCGACAGTACACGATGACTGAGTTGTACTGGAGGGCTCAGTACTTTGGGCGGTACACCAGAGTGTGTATCGGAGGTTGCTTACCCGGAGAGGTCTCCACGGTACTAGAAACACTTGTCTGTCTGTCTGTGGTGCGCATGTGACTTTGGAGGCGACGGACGGTTCGTAGCAAGTGAACCTGGGTCAAGCGGGAGGCTTGATGCCAGGGGAGCAGGGAGCTCCATCACGAAGGCTGCGAAGGGGTCGAGGTCGGACCTCGGGTCGAGGTGCGCCAGGAGAAGGCAGTAAGTCCGGAGCCTGGATCCGAGTGAAGGTACTCCGAGACGAAGTCCTCAGAGGCGAGGCACTTCGAAGGGTACTCCAAATGGAGTGACTTCGGAGTATGATGGATCAAGTCCTCAGCAATGAGGCAAGGTGTTCGAAGTGTGCTCCGGAGGGAGACACTCGAAGGTATACCCGACAAAGGTCTCAGAAGTCGAGGTGCAGCGAAGGCATGGTCCGGGTGAGGATCGTCGAGGAGTGTGCTCGGGGAGAGACACTGCGATGAAGTGCTCATGGAATGCTTCATGCGGAGGCCTTGGACGAAGGAGGGACTTCAAAGGGTGGTACTCCGAAGGTGGGGCTTCGGAGTGAGGCAGGCTTCAGAGTGAAGCTGGCTCCGGAGTGAGGCTGGCTCCGGAGTGAGGCTGACTTGAGGTACTTTCGCCATGCATGGCTTCGGTACACGGACTGACGGATTTCGAGCTGGGAGAAGCTGCAAAGCCATGGTGGTCCACTCCGAAGGTGTTGGTGCGAAGGCCCAAGGGCTTTGACGACTTCAGCTCAAAACCATCACTGTATCGAAGGCTGATTGCGGTGAAGCAAAGGCCGTCAGGCTCAAGGCTTCTCACTGAAGCTACCGCACCCCTCGCGTGCGAAGAGGGGCTTCAGAAGGGTCCAAAACTGCAAAGGCTGACAGCGTCTGCTCTGCAAAAGCTGGTGTTGTCCCCTCTAAGTAGCTGAGAAAAGAAGCCTCCAAATAAAGTAGACTACCAGTTGTACCCCCCTGTTCTGATGAGACAAAACCGGTGTAAACCCTAGGGATAAAGTAGTATATTCACAGGGCTGAATAGTGCCTATAAATAGTAGAGGCTAGCTAGGTCACATCAACACTTTGAGCAGCCATTGTAGAACTCCTTTGCTAGCCGCCACACTCTCTGTATTCATCCTGTAAGTTCATTTTGTGTTCCTTGTTCAAGCAATGAAACTTTGATTCTGTTTTCATTTACTGTTTGAACTTGTATGTCTACTTTGCACTGCATGTGTTGATGTCTTTGTGCCTCACTTCTTCCTGTGTTGAGTTTATTGCACTGGAGTTTTTTTTGGAGAAGTGTGTGAGTGTTCTGTGCATGTGAAGTGTGTTTTTCAGTGTCTGTTCGCTCTGTGTAAACTGGAGGCTAGACCTCTCTGATTACTAGCGAAGCACTGTCCCTTGGGTTAAATCGAAGCCTATTTTCTACCCTTGTCGAAGTCCTCGGCGAAGTGTGTTTAGTGTGCGTTTAGACCTTCGAAGTACAAAGCCTAGTACCAGTTTCTATCGCTTAGTATTTGGTCGAAGTCCTCAGAGGGAAGTCTGCTCTTGCGAAGGGTGAAGTGCAAAGCCTGCTCGAAGGCATCCAGTGTGCGGAGCCTGCACTGACTTAGCAGAGTTGAGTTTTTGGTGTTGTGGGCCTGGTTTCGGAGCTGTAAAATACCTCCGAACCAGAACTTCGAAGGGTGTGTTTGAAGCCTGTTCCGCAGAAGACAGAATTAAAACAGAAGGCTATTTTTAGTCTGAAATTTTAAAAAGCTCCCATTCACCCCCCTCTGGTCGCCATATCCGGTCCAACAAAAATGTTTTAAAAAATATTTATAATAAAATTGTTAAAATAATATTTCTGCGACTAATTTGCGTGGCATATGAAAGAAAAAGACCTATTGAAATATTCTTCAAGAAAATCAATGTCGACCAAATGGGCTAGGTTGGCATGGGCCAGCCCATGCACATGTATAATGTTCATGGCATGGGTATGGCTAGGCACAATTGTAAGTGGGTTGTGCTGGTACAACTCATTTGCTAGTGATGTGTTTGGGCTAGGACCTCGACACGTTAGACTAACATGGTATAGTTCAAGGTAGGGGTGACAACGAGCTGAGCTGGCTCGGCCAAGCTCCTGCTTCACCGAGACAAGCTAGGCTCGACTCGGATGGCCATGCGAGCTAGAAACTGGGCTCAGATGAGTTGCAAGATGGCTCAACTTAGCTCGCCTAGATGATAGGCTAACATGCACAACGCCACAACAACAAATTCTAGTGTTGCTTTCTAGTTTCCTATCCACAAAAATCACATATGGTATGTAATAATGTAATAAAGTAAATTTCAAGAAGCAAAAATCAATTCAAGAAACATTAGTACAAAAATCAGATTACAACTTACAAGCAACAGGAGTTAGGAGTACACTGTATAGGACACATTGACACAATCACAAATCACACAAAGCCACAAACTCTTAAACTATAAAAAATTGACCATTAGGCTACCATCAGTGGCCCGACATCGACCGACGGGTATGGTGGCAAGCTGTTAGGGTGGACTGCCACTGCAAGACTAGCGGAGGCACTGTCACGCTAGGATTCAACCGCCTAGCGAGCGGGGCGATACCCCACGTGGCCGATTGATCGGTTGTAGGACAATGAGACAGCGGGAGATGGGATTTTTGGGATGATGGGAATCACTTGAGGCTATGATCTGGCTATGGCTTATAGGGTATGGGTTGATGGATGGTAGTAGGCGGTGGCCACTAGCTATTCGGAAAGCGGTTAGCACGGTAGTGCCGAATCATTAGATGGGAGACGGGCAGACGACGTCGAATCGCTTGTGCCCGGTGCCCTACTACCCCGTGCATGCCCTAACACCAGTGCATGCATGAGGGTCTTGAACTCGTGCCCTAACCACTGAATCGCTTGTGAGTTAGCTTGGCTCGACTCGACCAATAACTGAGCCCAACCCCTTGGCTCAAGTTCGCCTCATGGAGGTAGTGAGCCCAGCTCAACTCAACTCAACCAAGCATGAGCTAGCTCACCAGCCTCGAGCCAAACAACCAGCCCTAGTTCAAGGTACAACTTGACATGACATGACTCGATAGCAAATTATATTTCCCGTCATCATCACCCTCACCCTCACGCAACATGTCATGCTCGTGGCCGTGCGTGCATGCATACAACATGCCTGTTCACTTACATGTGTGCTTGCATGTGTAGACATGCTTGGTCACCTAAAGGCTAGTGCTTGGGCGGTGGACGCAAGTTGTCTATCCTATTGTCCTACTGCAACATGCCACATGCCTAGCCACGTGTTGTATGATGCCAACACCTAGCTACTAGCAGGTGGCCACCACCATCTTCTACCTTTCACATGCTGTCGGGCATATGACCCTGGTACTTCCCGAGTGCTTTTATGACAACCGAATGACCAAAAGGGGCGATAGACATCATTAAATGCAACCAGACAATGATTGGATTCTCCAACAGTCACATAGTAGTTAAAGGATTGAGGACTCCTCGAGTCCGACACTCAGGAGGCCACCTCGATTACTAGTCACTCGGACAACCATGATTGAGCACCATGTCATCGTACTAAAGGCATGTTCCTTCGTGCCGATTAATTATCCAATCAATAATGCCTGAAAGAGGAAAAGTACAACTTCGACATCAATAAGGCCGATAAACTATTCGATCTGTTTCTCAATGTGAAGTAGACCCACTTGTCACCTGGTCACGTGATACCGCTTGGCGATTAAATGAAGAAGAGGAAATACTATAAGTGGCACAATTACCCATTGCATCACACTAATGAGTGCAAAGTGTTCAGGCAGCAGACACAATCAGCCGTGGAGAAAGGACAAATCAAGTTCGATGATGGGAAGAAGCCGATGAATATCGATAGTCATCTATTCCCAGTAAACATGGTGCACGCGTACCACGTTGACGATCGGCATACAAAGAGGAGCAAGCAAGCCAACAGTAGCATCACTTCTTCGGACCTCATCGGGAAATACCAAATGAAGTCGAAGGAGAGGATGGACAACGAAGACAACCACGACTACTCACGTTTCAATCCTCATTGGAATTGTGAGTTCTTCAGGCTTTGCTGGAACAAAAGGTTGTGTCTACCATCAATGGATGACTTCTCGAGATGTGATGCCAAGGATACGACACAAGACGATCATCGACCATATAACATCAAACCAAGGACGCATGACCAAGAATTCATTCACCAAAGATTGTCACCACCGAAAGTATCGGCGCTCGGAAGGCTCGGCCCCATCAACTTTGAGGAAATCGGCCAACCAGGCGATGGCAGTGCCGTACAGAGAAGCCGCGATGGTGCCCCAGCGGTATTTTCATGAGGATTCAGAAGAGAAGGGTCCAATGTCTACGGCAAAGAGAATTGAAGACACAAAGTTGCGATGAAGAAATAGATCAGCCCCGAAGGATCAAAAGTGAATGGTGGGTAAAAAATAAGGCTGATCATGATGATAAGAAATATGCGAGAGTAAACATGGTATTCTTCCTCCCCGCCGAATATTGGGCCTCCACAGCTAGTAGTTTTTGATAAACCACAAGACATTGAGCATTAGCATCTAAGACCTCTCTATATCAAAGGATTGGTTAATGGGAAGCCGATGTCCAAAATGATGATAGACAGAGGGGCGGCTTCCAACTTGATGTCTTATGCCACCTTCCGTAAGCTTGGAAAAACACCTGAGGACCTCATTATAACTAATATGGTATTAAGGGACTTCGGCGGCAACTCGTTATACACGATGGGAGTGTTGAATGCAGAACTAACGGTTGGGAGCAAGACGATGTCGACTACCTTTTTCGTTATAGAAGGAAAAGGATCTTACAGTCTGTTGCTGGGGCGTGATTGGATACATGAAAATTGCTGCATCCCCTCGACAATGCACCAAAGCCTAGTACAGTGGGTCGGCGATCAGGTGGAAATTGTCCCCGCCGATAAATTGGTTAACATAGCTATAGTCGATTTATCAGTATGGGAGACATAAGGAGTCGTCTGTCTGCCAAGAAAGGCTTGGAATGACAACTTTCTGGAAGTATCAGATAATTGTACCAACCCGATTAACGAGGAGCTGCCTAAGCTCATCATGTAAAGACGATGCCCAAGAACGAAGGTCAGATTCGGTCAAAACTTTGCCACACCGATGAACTACGGGAATATAAACGTTAGACTCGGCGACAGACCGAGGCCAACCTTCGTAAGTACCCTGATCCCCGATGAGATAAAAGGATCGAAGGCTGCTACATCGGAGATATGGGAAGAGGCCGAACGGGAAGTACTTAAGGAAATATTGAGCGATCGTTCGGATGAAGCATAAATATCTACACACAAAAACAATCGATACTGACGGTATTGCCTTCAAACGACCGATGCGGAAGCATTGTCCTTATACGCAAAACGCAAACAAGCTCAACATCAAGTCAATGGAATTAATGACAATATATTACTAGAAAGTACAAATGTTTCATTATAAAGATCATTGATTCTACATCAGGTCAAAGGAGTGCTCGGCGAATGGCTTCAATCGCCCGTAGCCGAATTGCATCGACGCTCTGAAGAATGACCCAATCTTCGGCATTTGAATCAGGGATGTCTTGAAGGAAGCGATGATGACGTTGTGCTTGGCGAAAGGCACTGGCAAGCTAGCGCTTCTAGGCATCAATTCAAGCCGGGAAAGAGGCTATAGCACTCTCTTGCTCGGCAATCTGCGCCCGAATCCCCACTAGCTTTGCCACTAGATCGGCCTCTTTCGCTCGCAGCCGATCGAGCTCCTGTGATGCAGTTGATGACTCAACTTCAATGTGTTCCAAGAGGGCCCTGTCGGTCACGACCACCTCTTTATGAGTCTTCATCGCCTCTAAAAGCAGTGCACGACTCGTTTGATCGGCTACCCATTTAGCGGATCGCTGCACTTTCGGGCGATAAAACTCCAGATATGCGGCCGGCGTAAGAGCATCGGCTAGCTCTGGCGAGAGGCGATCTAGCACATCGTTGAAGTGACCCTGTATCGGTCCTGAGTCATTAACTATGACCTCCACTGGATTCCCCAGGCGATGTATCAACTCTGACAACACATCCTTCACTGTCGAGGGAAACTAATTCACGACCGACGAAGAAACACCAGTAACTTCATTCTCCATATATGGTCGGACATCAAAGGAAAATTGTTGGACGAAAGACTGAAAGAAAAAACAAGTTAAGGAAAAACCCACCATGTTAATGGATGAATACAGGAACGCTTACGTCGACAGGCTTGACAAAAGCGGCCGATCGTAGAGTGCTATCGACAGGAGAGATGACTGCATCATCATCGGCCGCTGGGAGGGTGAGGAGCCATGCTGAATAGCGTGGGCCTCATGGCTCCAGATGTGATGAGTCATTGTCAACGATAGTCAAAGAGGACAGAAGAAGAGAGGAGATCTGCTGTTTCATGGGCCGCGTGTGATTCAGGTACACAGGCAGCAAGCGACGGTCGGGCTGAGAGAGCTACGAAGTCGGGCAGGCCCAATCCAGGTACATGGGCTAGGAGCAGCAGAATACCCACTGGGCTGTTGACCAGGATTGACTCAGGTACACGGGCGGTGAGTGATTGCCGGGCTGAGAGAGCTGCGGAATCGGGCCGGCCCAATCCGGGTACCTGGTGCAAAGTCGGTGGAGGCTTTGTCAGTTTTGGCGCAAAACTGACAACTGTTGATCTTGTATCGGACTATCCAAAAGAGAAGCCATAGTCGCTACGAAAGATTAGCTTCCGGATAAGTCATCTGTATCTCTAGGCCCACAGTCAGTCAGTCGTGTCTGTAAAAATTCCTAAGGGCAGTTGAGTCTTTTCCTTTATTTCAGCGTCTGTAAAAAACCCTAAGGGGCTGGTGGAATATTCCTAGTGTTGGGCAGCCTATAAATAGGGCCCCAATCTCTAGGGTTAGGTCACCCTTTTCTTGAAATCACTTCTTATTCTATTGGGTCATTTTGTGTTTCCTGCTCTCTCTCTCTCCCTGTGTGCGCCGCCAGGCAACCCCCTGTTCTTCCTGAGATTCATTTGGCTCTTTACTGTTTGGAAGCTTTTATTCCTATCGATTCTCATGCGCAGCACTTCATTTAAGGTTCTGTTGGTTCGGTTTGCACACAACTAATTTATTCCTGAGCAGAAGCTTTTTTGTGGCTTCTGTTTGTTCTTCACAAGAGTACTAGTTCTTGTGGCTGGTAGCAAGTAGTACTACTTTCCTGTAGCTACAGTGTGCTAGTACTTTAGCCTTGCTTTTCCTGTGTTGCTTTTTGATCGAGTTGACAGGGCCAAAGTCCCTTTTCTTGTGTGAAGTCCAACTCTGTGAAGCAGGCTTCGAATCTGCAGACTTCGAATCTGCAGGCTTCGAATCTGCAGGCTTCGAATCAGCAGACTTCGAATCAACAGACTTTGAATCTGCAAGGTTCGAATCTGCAGACTTCGAATCAGCATACTTCGAATCTGCAGACTTCAAATCAGCAGACTTTGAATCTTGCAGACTTCGAATCAGCAGACTTCGAATCAGCAGACTTCGAATCAGTAGACTTTGAATCTGCAGGCTTCGAATCTGCAGACTTCGAATCTGCAGGCTTCGAATCTGCAGCAGACTTCGAATCAACAGACTTAGAATCTGCAGGCTTCGAATCTGAAGGCTTTTCCAAGTAACTTACTGGAGACAACTTTTAACAGTAATCTCTCAATCGATTGCTGTGATTTATTTCTGTGAAGTTTTGATCGATCTGTTTACGTCTTGCTGCTAAGTCTTTTGAGGTGCGTTGGGTGTTGGAAGCAGGCCATTGTTTCGAAAGAACTTTTTAGGCGCCCATTCACCCCCCTCTGGTCGCTACTTTCGGTCCTACAAGTGGTATCAGAGCCTGGTTAAGGTTTTTTCCATACCTTAACCGGTTCTAAACCCCAGTAGTGATCATGACTTCTCTTGGCAAGGTCCCGTCCTTGGAAGCCTATGGCTATAATTATTGGAAGACTCGCATGCGAGCCTATCTTATGAGCCAAGGCTCGGACATCTGGGACATTTGTGTTCACGATACGTTTGTTATATTGCCGGTTGCTGAGCATGGTACTCCTGGTATCAGTGCCCAGCATCTAAGCAATAGTAAAGCTGTGAACATTCTATTTTCTGGTTTAGGTCCCACTGAGTTTGAGCGTGTGAGCCATCTCTCCACTGCAAGAGAGATCTGGGCTACCCTCAAGGCACACCATGAGGGAACAGCCCGGGTCATGGCTCGGCTCTATCAGACCTACCGGCGTGAATATGAAAACTTCACACAAAAGCCGGGCGAATCTGTTGAAGCGTTGTTTGGTCGTTTTCAATCGATCATAAACAAGCTTCGGGACAACAAGGCTGAGGGTGCTCAGTTAGTCTCAAATCATGAGCAGGCGCTGAAGGTTCTCCATACCTTGGACCCAAAGATCTGGGAGATCAAGGTATCCTCTATCGTTGAGAGCACTTCTTACGATACCTTGACCATTTCTGAGTTATTTAGCAAGCTGAAGGCCACTGAGGTAGATATCCAGTTGAGATCAAATCTCACTGGTTCTGGATCAAAGTCCCTGGCCCTTGCTACACCTTCTGTTGATCCCTCTTCTGTGAGCTGTGCTGGTTTCTCTTTGATGTCTATCACTGAGGACCAGCTTGAGTCTTTGGGAGATGATGATTTGTGTCTTTTTAATAACCGGGTGCGTCGTGTCTATGACAAAAGAATGTTCAAAAGACATGGCACGAAATCCGTGTGCTTTGAGTGTGGTGATCCAGGACACTTCATCGCCGACTGCCCCAAGCGCAATGGCCACAAGAAGGGCACCGGTGGTGGCTTCCACGACTCCGGCAAGCACAACAGCTCTTCCTTCAACAAGGGCAAGCCGAAGACCAGATTCTTCAAGAAGGCCCTGAAGGACTACCGGTGAGAGAATAAGAAGCGCGACAAGGCCTTCTTCGCCGAGATGGAGAAGAGCTACTCCAAGCAGTCAACGTCATCTTCCTCTTCATCGAGCTCAAGCGATGAGGAGATCATCATTAGGAAGGGGAAGGACAAGGACGATCCGGCGGGCCTCTGCTTCATGGCCTTCGGGGACAGACCGAAGAGCCGCTCACACCAGCGCCGAAGATCCCGCAAGAGCTTCTGCTCAATGGCTCTTGGGGATAAGGAAGAAAAGAGCTCCTCCGATGACTCCGATGACGACGACAACGAAAAGGTATCATCTTATGAGCGCGAAATCGTTGAATTACTTGAAAGCAATCATCAGAAGTTAAAATATCGGGAAAACTACTTACGGGGCCAAGAAGAGGATAGATGAGTTAGAAAGTGAGCTTGTCGTAGCCAACGGCAGAATTGAGAGTCTATCTTCTTCCCCTTGCCTGGGTGATAGCAGTGAGTGCCCAAAGTGTGAGGTGCTTCTGTGTGACCTGTCGACTCTAAAGTCCAGGTACACAGAAAGGGTTGATGAGAGGGACACTTTGGCCACTGAGCTTGAAAGTGCTCAGCTGGAGCTGAAAGATGCTCAAGCCACTATCGTCGCACCCTGTGTTGATTGCCCATCTCATCTAGCTGCCTTAGCTGAGCTGAATTCCAAGGGCGATGAGCATTTGGGTGATTTGGAGAGGTTGAGAGCTGAGCTTGCGCAGACTAGGCTAGAGCTTGAGACATTGTCAGTTCCACCCACTGTCTGTGAGAACTGCCTGTCTCTTAGACTTGAGTTGATCAAGCTAAAAGCCGAGAAGTCTGTCCAGGTTGATAGCGAGTGTGAGACCTACTTGTCTCAGGTAGAGGTTCTAGCTTCCTTGAGAGAGGAGCTAGCTGATTCTCAGAATGAGAACTTTTACGTCCGTTCTATCCTGAGTTGGATCAGTGCCAGAGAGCCACAGCTCGGCATGATGATCCAGCAGTTCAAGAGGGAGGATGGGTTTGTGGTAGGTTACACCTACACCAAGGCTGACTTTGAGAGTGCCATTAGCCGGGCAGTGGAGTGGAGTAAAATGACTCCTGAGCAGAGATATCCTAAGACTCACTCTACTGAGTCTTCCCAGGCTTGTCAGCCCAAGGATGGAGTGATCCATGAACCACCCAAAGCTCCACCCAAGAAACCTATCTGGGTTCCAAAGCCCAAACACCTCCACACTCCTCTAGACTCTCTTCCTGGACCCTCTCAGCCCAAGAAGACAACACCAAACACCACCAAGCCGAAGAATCCCAAGCCTCAACCACATCCCAAGAAGCCCACCTACCATTGTGAGTACTGTCAAAGAGACGGGCATCTTGCGGAGTTTTGCTTCAGGAGAAAGCGGGTTGAGAGAGCAGAGAGAGCTCATGGTGGTCAGGAGCAGTTCAACCAGCAGGGTGGTAGGCTGCGTGTTCCTCGACGCGGGGAGAGGCTGGAGGCCAGGCCGCGTCGTGTAGGTGGTGGTAGAGGAGACGGTTTTCTTGTCCGTACTCCAGTTGGTGGTGGTCGTTCCGGCGGAGCTCCAGGCCGTTTTGGCTATGGTCCTGGACCTCGTGGCCGAGGCTTTAGGCAGAACCGAGGACCGCGCTTTGAGCCGCATTTTGGTATGGTCTCTCATAATGATTTTTGCTTTCCGTATTTTGAGCAGATGGCTCGACACTGGTTTAGCTCTTTTGCTAAACCTGGTGCCGGACCATTTGCTCCCACTTACAACCACTGATTGTGCAGGATCGGGGACTGGAGAACGTTTGGATCATGGACTCAGGATGCTCCCGCCACATGACAGGACATCGCAGATGGTTCTCCAGTCTCACTCCCCCGAGCTCCAAAGAGTACATCACATTCGGGAACAGTGGTCAAGGGAAAGTAAGTGGCATTGGCTCAATTCGCATTTCAGATCATTTCTCTTTGAAGAATGTTGCCTTGGTCAAGAATTTGAACTTCAATTTGATTTCTGTTTCACAACTTCTTGAGGATGGTTTGGAAGTGTGTTTTAAGAAGGGTAATTCTTCTGTGATTGATTCTAGAGGGTCTTTGATTTGCCAGATTTTACCTTTTGGTAAAGTTTTTCGAATTGACTTCTCTAGTTCTTTTGGCCCTTCTCGCTGCTTGATTGCTGGATCTTCTTCTGAGCTCTGGAAGTGGCATAGGAGGTTAGGTCATCTGAGTTTTGATCTGCTAGTCAAATTAAGCTCCATGGACCTCATCTGAGGATTGCCCAAGCTTAAAATGGAGAAAGATCTAGTTTGTCATCCCTGTCGTCATGGGAAAATGGTTGCTGCTTCTCACTCACCTGTGACTCAGGTGATGACTTCATATCCGGGTGAGCTGTTACACTTGGACACTGTTGGTCCAGCTCGGGTGCGCTCAGTCGGTGGGAAGTGGTACGCGCTTGTGATTGTTGACGACTTTTCTCGATTCTCGTGGGTTTTCTTTTTGGAGTCTAAGGATGAAACGTTTCAGTTTGTTCATGACCTGATTTTGAAGCTGAAGAATGAGAACAATGGTCGGATGCGAGCAATTCGCTCCGACAACGGCTCTGAGTTCAAGAACTCTCAGTTCGTTAGTTTCTGTAGTGATCAGGGTCTGGACCATCAGTTTTCTTCTCCTTACACTCCCCCACAGAACGACGTTGTGGAACGAAAGAACCGCACGCTAGTCGAGATGGCCAGGACGATGCTCGATGAGCACAGGACTCCTAGGCGTTTTTGGGCTGAAGCAATGAACACGGCTTGCTATCTGGCCAACCACATTTTTCTTAGAGCTTACCTAGGTAAAACCTCGTACGAGTTGCGGTTTGGCAGACAGCCCAAGGTGAGCCACTTGCGAGCGTTTGGCTGCAAGTGCTTTGTGCTCAAGAAGGGAGGACATTTGGACAAGTTTGAGTCTCGTTGCTGGGACAGTGTTTTTCTTGGCTACGCTTTACATTCTCGAGGCTTCCGTATTTGGAACCTCGAATCCCAGCTACTTGTCGAGACTTGTGAGGTTGCATTTGATGAGTCCTTGCCTTCTTTGACTCCTTCTTTTGAGCCATCTGATGGTGAGCTCGGAGAGTCCATCTTCGAGGAAGATGAGGATACTCCAGCCGCTAATGAGGGTGGGCCTTCTACACCCCCTGCAGAGCCCACACCTTCTGAGACTTTGACTGAGGACGAGGGCGGACCTCTGATCACTTCTTCCACTTCGATCGAGCCCCCTCAGTCGAGTCCAGAGGTGCCAGCTGCTGACTCTGGTGAGGTCACTTCAGATCACCAGGGAACCCGAGCAGTCCAGCGTGATCACCCCTCAGAGCTCATCATCGGTGATTTGACTGAGAGAACTTTGCGTTCATCTGGTAACTCTCTTGCTGTGTTTTCTGAATCTGCTTTTGTTGCATCTTTTGAGCCCAGAGATGTTTCTCATGCTCTTTCTGATTCTAATTGGATCAATGCTATGCAAGAAGAGCTTGAAAACTTTGTCCGCAATCGGGTTTGGACACTAGTTGAGCCGCCACCAGGATGCAACCCCATAGGCACCAAGTGGGTGTTCAAGAAGAAGCAAGGTGAAGATGGGGTTGTGGTGCGCAACAAGGCTCAATTAGTTGCCCGGGGTTTTTGCCAGAAAGAGGGTATTGATTTTGAAGAAACTTTCGCCCCTGTTGCCCGTCTTGAGTCCATTCACATTCTCTTAGCTTTTGCCGCTTCGAAGGGTTTTAAGCTTTTTCAAATGGACGTTAAGAGTGCTTTTCTGAATGGGTTCATAGAGGAGGAAGTTTATGTTAGGCAGCCCCCCGGTTTTGAGAACCCTAAGTTTCCTCGACACGTTTTTAAGCTGCAGAAGGCTTTATACGGGTTAAAGCAAGCCCTTAGGGCTTGGTATTACCGGTTGAAGCAATTTTTGTTGGGGAAGGGCTTTGTGATGGGTTCGGTGGATAAAACTCTCTTTTTGCTCAGAGATGCTTCAGATTTTTTAGTCGCTCAGATTTACGTGGACGATATTATATTTGACGGTACTACTAATGATCTTGTGTCCAAGTTTTCTGAGCAGATGCACAGTGAGTTTGAGATGAGCCTCATGGGTGAGCTCAAGTATTTCTTAGGGCTCCAGATAAAGCAGACCAAGGACGACACCTTCATCCACCAAGGTAAGTACACTCGTGACATGCTTAAGAAATTTGACTTTGGTGAGGAGTTGAAGCCGCAGATGACCCCGATGGGCACATCTGGGGGTCTGGACAAGGATGAGAGCGGCGTCAAGGTCAACGAGAGGGAGTTTCAAGGGATGATTGGTTCGCTATTGTACTTAACGGCGACAAGACCAGACATTCAGTTCGCCGTGGGACTTTGCACGTGTTTTCAGTCTTCACCACGCGCATCTCATCGGCAGGCTGTCAAGCGAATCTTCAGGTATCTCACTTATGCGCTCGATCTTGGTCTTTTCTATTCAGCTTCATCATCTCTCGATTTATCTGGCTTTTCGGATGCCGACTTTGGTGGGTGCCGGTTGGATCGCAAGTTGACTTCCGGTACTTGCCAGTTTCTTGGTTCGTCTCTTGTCTCTTGGTCTTCTCGAAAGCAATCTGGAGTTGCTCTTTCGACCACTGAGGCTGAGTATGTAGCTGCTGCTAACTGCTGCTCACAGTTGGTTTGGATGATTTCCACTCTGCGAGATTTTGGGTTGTTCTTTCCTACCAGGGTTCCATTGTTTTGCGACAGCACCAGTTCTATTAGTGTAGGGAAAAACCCTTGTCTCTATTCAAAAACCAAACATATTGATGTGCGCTTTCACTTTCTGTGGGATCAATATGAGAAAGGTGTCATTGACCTTGTTCATATTGATACCCATCATCAGTTGGCTGACATTTTCACCAAACCCCTAGATCAGTCTTCCTTTGAGCGTTTACGAGGGGATTTGGGTGTTGTGTATCCTTTCTAGGATATTTTTGCGTCAGTTTTTCTTTCTTCTTTACTCTTTTCTTGAGTCTTTTTGTGTGTGTTCATATCTTGCATATTCACACATCACACTTTTGAGCTGCTTCTGTTATATGATTGAACTGTTTTACTTATTCTAGCTGGTACATGCTTTTGATTACTTGTCGATGATCATGCCTTGTTTCAGTTCGCTTGATATATCTGATATCTGTCATATGCATGGCTTTTATGCTTTAAATTTGAAAAAATGATCACCATTACTTCTGGTAACTAGCATGCGTAGGCTGAATGTTCTTGCTATCTGTTACATGCCTTGTAGCTAGTTCCTGACTTAGATGCAAACATACAACTTGGACATCTTTCTGCTTTATAACATGGAAATGTGCTATAAAAATCAAGAAAATGAAAATTCCATGCCTTTTTATGCATAACTTGAAAAGATCCAGGTGGGTTTGTTTTGTCGCATTGCATTGTTTTGGACTGCGTACCATAGCACTTTGGTATGAACTAGGACAGTGTAATGTATGCCAAGACCAATGTCTTAAGCTTCTGATGGTCCAGTTCTGGCCTAGGCTTGACTTGGTCGGTCAGCATAAGGTTTGACATGCAAATAACCCCTGGCAAAAATGAAAAAGGAAAGAGAAAAAGCCTGAAAAATGAAATGATAACAAGTTTGCTGAAGCACTTTGTTTTGGATAATGCTTATCTTGGTAGATATCAGATAGCTTTTGCATCTCATGTTTTACCTTGCTTGTTTACTGGAAAATGTGGTGATGCTTTTGTTTGCAAAAACTGGAAAATGTGTGCTAATGACTTTCTTTAGATATCATCTGTTGCACTGATCATGCCATGTGTCTTAGACAGTATGTCTTTTGCTCTACTTGTTAGATGTTTTAATTGCAGTCAATCATATTTGAGAAGCATGCTTTATTCACTCCTCATGCACCCCAGTTGCATTCATTGCATATTTTGAGGGGGAGTTGCATTTCAGGGGGAGTCTGTGTCTCTGTTGAGTGCTTGATGAGTTCACTTGTCAACAAGGGGAGAAATTTTGGGATAAGAGTTCAAGGGGGAGTTTTTGTCTCGATTGTTGTTGGGGGAAATTACTCCATTTCCACGGCTTAAACATTAATCCTTCAAAGGCTGAAGGATACTCCGAAGCTAGTGAGCAGTGGTTTGAAGGGTGAGTCACCACGCCGAAGGGTGCAGCGATGCGAAGCCTTGGTGAACCCTCCGAATGGAAGATAGAGGCCCCGAAGCCGAAGGACAAGATTGATGGGATGTCCAGCTTATCCATCTACCTTGTAGTATTTTACCTTTTATAACCTTGTTTATGGTACCGAATAGTTTCCACTATGTCGGTTGTAATCTAGGGGTAAATAGGTCTTTCCCTTATGCCTTTTCACCTATAAATACCCCCCTTTGTACCCTGTAAAAGGGGATCCAGAACAAGTAATTCATTACACTCATTCGGACTACCCGAGTTATTATCCAATTCGGAGGTTCGAGGTAGTCCTAAAACGCAAACTCCTTGTTTGTCCATTCTTGATCTCAGAGAACCTGTTGCCGTAACATTTGCGCCAACAGTTGGCGCCGTCCGTGGGGATCCAAGTTCTAAAAGCTTGTTCTCTGCTGCTGACTGCACTTCGAAGAGCACTTACGGAGGGAGCCTCAGAGTCTCAAGATTCCGCGCACCCTTCAGATAAGGGCTTCTTAGTGCAGCCCGAAGGCCTTCACTTGACCTCTCGAGTCGTTCGAAGTCCTCCATCAACAAGACCTCTTCATGGCTAGCTATGCCTCCGAAGCGAAGTCAGGCTTCGGGTCCTCTCCGAAGGTCCCCTAGGACCACAGGAGCCGGACCCTCGGCTACTCCGGCGATCCCCGCCGAGGCTGCTGGGCGTCGAGCACCCCGGGGCCCGCGAGCTCCTCCTACGGTGCTTCAGACCGATTATGTCAGCTCCCGAGATCCGGAGGTGCCCTCCGACGAAGATGAAGACCTTCCTGAAACCGAGGCTACGCAACTAGCCAGGCTTCAGGAGGAAGTATCCAGGTGGAGGCAAGAGGCCGCCGATCGCCTCCGCACTCAAGCTTCAACCGAAACTCCAAAAGGGCCTCAAGACGGTGGTACCCACAATCTCCTAGAAGTTATCCAAGTCCCGGAGGAAGCCGAGAATGCATCATTCGATAGCGAGTCTCCATTGCATTCGGATTTACAGAGAGTGCCTTTCGACCCCAGATTCAAGGGCTCGAAACTGCACAAGTACTCCGGGGGGTCGGATCCCGGAGAGTTCGCCCGCTCATATGCCCTGGCAATAGAAGCAAGCGGAGGGGTGTGAAGCACTATGGCAAAGTGTTTCCCCCTCGCCCTCGAAGGCGTGGCACTTCGCTGGTTCTGGTCCCTGAAGCCAGGATCGATCAATTCCTGGGAGCAGCTGAAGAAGAAATTTGTGAGCAACTTCCAAGGCACCTTCGTAGCCCCGATGTCCACAGGAAGTTTGTTCCAGGTGAAGCAGCGGGTAGGAGAAACACTCCGGGAGTACTTCACGCGCTTCGCCCAAACCAAATCACAGATCAAGGGCCTGTCTACCTCTTCGGTAGTCGACGCCGCCCGCGAAGGGGTGCTAAACCCTGACCTCCTCAGTAAGCTGCATCGGAAGCCGGTGACCTCTGTGGCGCAGCTAATGGCATACTTCGAACAGTATGCCAAGGCGGAGGAAGGTTGTCTTCGGCGAGCTGAAGCACCATCACCCACCCTCCGAGAAGTAAAGATGGAGATCGAAACCTCCACTCCCCTGCAGCCTCCTCAAGACAACCGCTTCAACGAGCACAAGCGGGGAAAGAAGCATTTTCATTTGGAGGTGCTAAACACTGCACCTTCTGCTCTGAAGGCACCTGCCAATTTCCAACAGGTGAAGAATTTCAAGACTGGGCCGCCGAAGCCTCAAGAAAGGGTGTCTGGCAGGCGCCAGAGTTTTTTCTGTTGCGTGCATGGCGACAATAGAAGCCATGACACGAAGGATTGCAAGGCAGTGTTGGCCCTTCGAGGTGACTACCTTGAACGAAGTACCGGATGGGGTACTTCGGATCGAGCCCCACCATCGACACGGTCGGAGCCTGTACAAGCTGTGGCCCGAGCCAGTGCCCTTGAAGCCCCCATACGGCTACCGGTGGCCAACATTATGCCACCACCAAAGCAGGAAGACCCATAGGACCGCGGCAAGAGAGTGGTCCTGCCCATCTCCGGAGGGGGGACCCTCGGAAGCATGTCCAAAAGGCAGCGGCGCGAGTAAATCCACGAAGTCGGGCACATTGGGACCTCGAGTTCCTCCGAAGGGATGCCAGAGTGGTCTCACGTACCCATCTCATTTACCGCCAACGATGCTGCGGGGGTGAAGTTCCCCCATGCTGACCCATTGGTCATTTCTGTTGATATAGCAGGAGTGGAGGTCCGAAGGATCCTGGTAGATGGTGGGAGCTCCGCTGACATACTCTTTGTCCATGCTTTTGATCAGATGTGCATACCTCGAAAGCATCTACTTCCAACGGCCCGGCCGCTTCAAGGGTTCTCAGGACCGCCTCTCGATGCCCTCGGCTAGATAGGCCTCGAGGTTGCCTTCGGAGAGGGGCCTCTAGCCAGGATAGAAGAGGTGATCTTCGATGTTGTCGACGCTCCATATGCTTACAATGCAATCTTCGGCCGAGGGATGTTGAACCAGTTCGGAGCTATAGCGCACCATAATTACCTTTGTCTCAAAATGCCCACGCAAGGTGGCGTGCTTACTATTTCAGGAGACCAAGCTGTAGCCCGGAGGACGGAGTATGGCCATGGGCAGCCGTTGGATCCCCAGCAAGTGCATAATGTGGCGGAAAGCATCAAAGAAGTGCCGGAGACCTCGAACCCTTCGAAGGGACCCTCACTCAAGCCAAGCCCAGAGGGCGATGTCGAAACAAGAATAATTTCAAAAGATGGCAAAGAGTATCCAGTGTAGTTCGGCAGAGGGCTATCCCCGGAGATAGCTACTTCGTTAGAAGAAGTCGTTAGGCAAAATCTGGACGTCTTTGCTTGGACCGACGAAGACATCACCGGGGTCGATCGAAGCATCATCGAGCATAGTCTGCTTGTCAACCCGAAGGCCAAGCCAGTGTGCCAGGGGCTCCGCAAGCTGTCAGCAGAAAGAGCAAGCCTCGCTAAAGCAGAAGTAGAGAAATTATTAAAAGCTAGCATTATCAAGGAAGTAGCCCATACCGAGTGGTTGGCTAACCCTGTTTTTGTAAGGAAGAAGGATTCGGACAAATGGCGCATGTGTATTGACTTCACTTCATTAAATAAAGCATGCCCGCGAGACCCCTACCCGATGCCCCAAATAGATCAGCTGGTAGATTCCACAGCCGACTCCGAATTGCTAAGTTTCCTCGATGCTTATTCCGGATATCATCAAGTATGACTGAAACGCGAAGACGAAGCCAAGACAAGCTTTATAACTCCTTCCGGAGTATTTTGTTATGTAAGAATGCCTTTTGGACTACGGAATGCCGGACCCACCTTTTCTCGTTTAATAGCTAAGGCCCTAGGTCATCAGATAGGCCGGAATGTCGAGGCCTATATGGATGATATTGTAATAAAAAGTGCTCAAAAGCACCAGCATAGCTTAGACCTAGCTGAAACATTTGAGAGCCTCCGAGCATGTGGAGTATGCCTTAATCCGGAAAAATGTATATTCGGGGCACAAGCAGGAAAACTGCTAGGGTACTTAGTTTCGAGCAGAGGAATCGAAGCTAGCCTGACACAGATAAGCGCGCTACAAAGGATGGCTCCACCAGAGAATTTGAAGCAAGTTCAGAAGCTAGCAGGAAGGCTCGCAGCTCTTAGCAGGTTCTTGGCCACGTCAGCAGAGCGGAGCCTCCCAATTTTCAAAGCACTAAAGGGGTCCGAAAGCTTTCAGTGGACACCGGAGTGCTAGAAGAGCTTCGATGATATAAAGGCATACCTCGGAAGATTATCAATTCTGACTGTTTCACTTCCAGAAGAAACACTGCTCCTTTATTTTGCAGCAACAAGTTCAGCGGTGAGCGCAGTATTGGTTCGGGAAGTCGAGCTTAAGGAAAAGCTAGTCCAGAACCCAGTTTATTTCGTCTCGGAGGCATTATCCGGAGCTAAAGTCAGATACTCCGAGCTCGAGAAGTTTGCTTATGCCCTAGTAATGGCCTCACAAAAGCTAAGGCATTATTTCTTGGCGCATAACCTGATCGTCCCTACATCATATCCTCTTGGAGATATGCTCCGAAACAAAGATTCTACGGGTAGGATTGGAAAATGGGCGGTCGAGCTAGCACCCTTCGGAATCTCCTTCACGGCAAGAACAGCTATTAAATCTCAAATTATAGCCGACTTTGTAGCAGAGTGGACTCCATCTGCTATTTGGGCCCCGGAAGAATCCTGCGAAGGTTTTTGGACAATATTTTCTGACGGAGCTTATCAAGCATCTGGTGTCGGAGCAGGGGCCGTCATCATATCACCATCGGGGCAGAAGACCATGTATTCTGCGAGGCTCAACTTCAGAACCACTAATAACATTGCCGAGTATGAAGGAGTCTTGCTAGGCCTCCAAAAGGCTAAAGCGCTCGGAGCTGCAAGAATAGTGATTAAGACAGACTCCCAAGTCGTCGCAGGGCATGTTGATAAAAGTTTTCAGGCAAAGAATCCACATCTAGCACAATACCTTGAAGAAATCCGCAAGGCCGAAGCAGCATTCAGAGGATTTACAGTTCGAAGTATCCCTCGGGCAGAGAACCAACTTGCAAATATTCTTGCAAAGGCTGCAGCAGGGGCGGTGGACCTCCCGGAGGGTGCTTTCTACGAAGAACTAGCGCAACCAGCAGCTGTTCAAATACCCTCCTCGGAGGTACTGTGCATCCCAGTTATAGATTGGCGGGCTCCGATAATGAACATGTTGCAAAGTAGCATAAACGCTCCCGAAGGTCCAGAAGCCCGAAGGTTGCAAGCAAGAGCTCGAAATTACAAGCTTATTGATGGAATGTTATACAAGGCTGGAGTGTGTTCACCCCTACTTCGATGCATCTCACAGCCCGAAGGTCAAGACATACTTCGAGACATCCACGAAGGCTTGTGCGGAGGTCATTTAGCCCCTCGTGCGCTAGCAGGCAAGACGCTTCGGCAAGGGTTTTATTGGCCAACTATAGTAAGAGATGCGGAGGAACTGGTTCGAACATGCCAAGGCTGCCAGTGGATGGACAGACGAAGCCATCGCCCGCCAGCTTAGCTTCAAGTTATTGCCCCAGTGTGGCCAATGGCTAGATGGGGCATGGACCTCATAGGCCCTTTCCCAATGGCAAAAGGAGGCTTGAAATTTGCGGTAGTGGCAATCGAGTATTTCTCAAAATGGGTTGAAGCGGAGCCATTAACAGCTATCACCTCGAGGAATGTGCAAAGATTTTTCTGGCAGAATATTATATGCAGGTTCGGAGTTCCAAGAGAGTTGATGGTGGATAATGGAACCCAGTTCGAAGCTGACACCTTCCAAACATTTTGTGGAGAACTGGGCATTAAGTTGTGCTTCGCGGCGGTGCGACATCCACAGTCCAACGGAGCTGTTGAGCGAGCCAACGGGAACATCCTCTCCGGGCTGAATCGCCGAATCGTTGGATTGGCCAAGGGGCTATGGGTCGAAGAGCTCCCCAAAATCTTGTGGTCCATTAGAACCACTCAAACCATGTCAACAGGTTTCACACCATTTAGATTGCTCTTTGGAGATGAGGCCATGACTCCTACAGAGCTCAAAGGTGGATCGCTTCGCGTCGTTCAACCTGGGGACGAAGATGACAGGAGCACTTCACTGGATTTGTCAGAAGAAACAAGGCTTCGAGCTGTCGCCAACCTGACTAAGTACCAGGACCACACCAAAACATGGTATGACCCGAAGGTAAAGCTAAATGAGTTAAAGCCTGGTCATCTAGTGTTGCGAAGTGTAATAGCCCCGGGGAAGCTAGGAAACAAATGGGAAGGACCATATGTTATCCTACGCTCAGGACGTCCCGGATCGTTTAAATTAGCTAATTTAGAAGGAGAAGAATTGAAGCATGCATGGCATGCGGAGCACCTTAAGCATTATTTTGCTTAGGGGCCCCTTGTAATCACTTGTAAAACTTTCCTTTCTATGAATAAAGATAAGGGTCGAATTTTGTTTGCTCTTCGAATATCCCTTACTCCTGATGGACGCATCGGGAGGACGGAGATGCTTGTAGAGCCAAGCATTTTTCCCAAGACCTAGGCAGCTGCACTCGAACCATTGGTTCAGAGGCTCCGTGGCCACCCTACGGATTGCAGGCTCCGGCTTGTTAGGATCCGTAGAAGAGTCTAAGGACTTTAAAGAAAAACAGACTTTCGACCTCTGGGTACGAAGTATCTGTAAAAGAGCCGAAGGTGGCCACCCTACGGATTCCAGGCTCCGGCTTGTTAGGATCCGTAGAAGAGTCTAAGGACTTTAAAGAAAAACAGACTTTCGGCCTCCGGGTACGAAGTATCTGTAAAAGAGCCGAAGGTGGCCACCCTATGGATTCCAGGCTCCGGCTTGTTAGGATCCGTAGAAGAGTCTAAGGACTTTAAAGAAAAACAGACTTTCGGCCTCCGAATGCGAAATATCTGTAAAAGAGTCGAAGGTGGCCAACCTACGGATTCCAGGCTCTGGCTTGTTAGGATCCATACAAGAGTCTAAAGACTTTAAAAGCGAATAGATTTTTAGTCCTCGAGCGCGAACTATCTGTACAAGAGCCGAAGGTGGCCAAAGTATGGATTCCATGATCCGGCTTTGTCAAAAAATATATATATATTATTAATAAGAGGAGAGCCGCGAAGTGGTACTGCTAAAAGTACAAATGATAAGTGTAAATTCGAAGCATTCGGCTGTTCGGAGCATTATTGTGCCTAGCGAACCCTTTTCCATAGTAAAGGCTCCACCACCCACAAGGGGGGTTGGAGGATAGGAGTCACACAACATACTTTCGAAGCATTTCACATTAAATCATTATACTTTTACATCAAGAGAAGTTTTGGTCCAAGCCTAGGAAAAATCGAAGACCCTGTCGACATCTAGAGCTACTCCTCCGGCTACTTTGCCCTTTGGAGCTCGAAGCTGTCGGCTTGGCCCTCTTCGTTCGAAAACTTCTCTTCTTCTTGGAGGCTCGTAGTTTCTTTTGCTCTTCTTGAAGCTCCGCCCATGTCAGGAGCCTTTCGGAGTCAGCCTCCACAGGGTCTTCGGCCCGGTACTCTGAGTCGGACCAGTCAATAGGTTCGGAGGATGAAGATCCCTCCACCTTCTCTTCCTCTTTAATATAAGCTAAGACATCTTGGCAAACTTCGAGGGTGATCTCTCCTCCGTCTCCACGAGGAACAGAAAAGCGGGAGCGGCGGTAAGGCCTCAAGCCCTCGAGGTTTGCCCACTCCTTTCGGAGCTCGTCGGTAATTTTCAAAAGTTCAAAGTCAGGGCTCGAAGGGCATGACAAAACCTAAAAAAGAGCAGAACACCCAAGACAAGTTCTTGTTTTTGGCTTTTTCATTAATAAAGAGTCTTTACAAGGCTTCGTGTACATAATAACCCTAAGTGGCTAGATCTGCGGGTCGGTTGGCGGAGTAGGAATGGCAGGGGCTGGTGAAGCAGGAAGTGGTGGCCTTGTATGCGCCTGCTTCTGCCGACGGGCCTCGTCAATCCAAGCTTTAGCTGCGACCTTGTGGTCCGTCTTCCAGGTCGACCGGAAGGCTTCCCAGGCCGAAGCCACATCCGAAGATGGCCGCAGCAAGTCGTCGGATGCGAAGCCTCTAGGGGTCGAACCCCCGACTGAGCCGAGGGGGATCCGAAGAGACTCAAGGTGACGAAGAACCCCAATGCCGGCACACTGTCCGGAGATCTCTCCGTACCGAATGCCAGTGTTCATCATCAGCGACGAAGCCACTTGGATCCTCGTCAGCTTTCGGTCAAGGGGCTCGTGGGTCACAACAGAAGACGAAGGGCACAGAGTGCCGAAGTACTCCAAGGTACCCTGAAGAGCCTCCAAGGTACGGTCCGCAATGCCGGAGTTCTTCTTCTCCGCTGTTTCCAGCCCTACAGCCGTCGCAGACACTTCGGCCACCTGGAGCATTAAAGAGCTCTTGTGGGCCATCGCCTAGCTAAGAGCCCCCTGGAGCTCCACCAAATGCACGCTCGAAGTAGCAGCCTCTTGGCGGAGTCTTTCAACTTCCGCCCGAAGGACGACGCGCTCAGCCTCGACCTCTTGGCAGACGAGCGAAGGGCGTCGCCGTCTTGTCGCGCTACCCGGTGGGCTTCGTCAGACGCCGCCCTAGCCCTCCGTTCCTCTAGGATCTCTTCCTCCAGCCTGAGGGATCTCTCGGTGGAGTCGTTAAGGGCCATCTGGAGGGTGGTGACCTTCCGTTTAAGTCGATTAGCCTCGACCTCATTGGAAGTCGATGCCGCTCTAGCAAGGACAAATTGCTGCAAAAAGAACAAGTAAGTACTAAAGTATTTATGGTCACTAATGCGAAGCAGCTATGGTGTCTTTTTATACCTGAAGGGCAGCCCTTTTGAGGGCTGAGTTGAGTGACGAAGCCCTGGCCTCGCTCAAGACGGAGACCAAGTCCGAATTGGCGATATCCTGGCTTCTCTCTGGCAGGGGCTCCATGAGGTTCCGGAGGCCACTCTGATGCTCCAAGAACGGAGCCAGCAGAGGAAGCCAAGACAAAGCTTGAAGATCATCCGCTGCGGCCTCGTCCTCCGAATTGTCGGCGGAGGTCGCGGCCTGGCCAGGAAGAAGGCCGAGGCTAGATATGCTCTTGCCCCTCCTCGGTACGAAAGAGGCCGAAGCAGGGACACTCCGATCGTCGGCAGCTACCCCTTCGACCAAAACCGCAGCAAAAAAGCAATCTCCATCTTCACCGTTTCTCTCTTCCACGGCGTGATTTTTCTTCCGCGCTGGATTGTTTTTGGCTACAACAGCACCTGCTCTCTCTCTCTTGGCGTGTTCTCCCCACAGGATTAAAGCTGCAGCCCAGCTCTGGTTGACGTGCACGGCAGAAAAGGAAGTGGCGGGCTCCACGGCATAAGATTTCAGGAAAATTGTTTTTTGTTGTTTAATCCATGGTATACAGGCAAAGTACTTGAGGATTGTCACGGTGGCATGAATTTCTCCACGGTAGACCCCACGCCGGCGTCTCAGGCAGGCTACCATGGCTACTGCGCCAAGCTTTTTTTGGCACGCAACTCGAGGAAGCAATGGGTAGAGGCAACAACAACGTCACGCAGTAAGTTGTGTTTAATCTACTATTTTTTAGTAGATCATTTTAGAGATAATCATCTATTAATTAATTAGGGAAAAAATCATTTAGAAATTTCGTGTTAATTTAATCTGCTAAACTATTTTTAGAAATTGCATATTTTTATTTATATCTGTTTAATCTGCTTATATAAAAAGTAAAGAAAAGTTTATTAATCGCAGTAGTATTTTTAATTCTAGTCTTTACCTGAAATATTTTTAGGTTATTTCTGAATAAATTTTTGGATGATCTATATTTTATTCAGTTAATTAGTATTTTATTCGTAGACTACAATCTGAACATTTTATTAAGATATTTAGTGTTTTTTATTACGTCATTAAATATTTCTAGTGTCCATTTTTATTTATCGCAGCATTTCTGTTTAGTTTATCTTTAATATCATTTTAATTAGGACACCGGTCATTTTTTAAGCTAGACAACTTTAATTCCTGAAATTTGCTTTGCAAATATTATTTGTGTGGTTAAGTTTATTTGGGTGGTGGGACTAAAATATAGTTTAGCAAGAAATTTTTAGGCGCCCATTCACCCCCCCCCCCTCTGGTCGCTACTTTCGGTCCTACAAGTGGTATCAGAGCGAGGTTAGGTTTTTTTCTAATATCTTAACCGATTCTAAACCTAGGTAGTGACCATGACGTCTTCTAGAAAAATTCCGTCCCTAGAGGCTTTTGGCTACACTTAGTGGAAGACTCGCATGCGAGCATACCTTATGAGCCAGAGCTCAGACATATGGGAGGTTTGTGTTCATCCTAGTTTCACCATAATGACTATTGCTGCGGATACTGCTGCTAATGTAATTACCCAGCATCAAAATAATAGTAAGGAGGTGAATATTTTATTTTCTGGTCTAGGTCCTAGTGAGTTCGAGCGTGTTAGCCATCTCACCACTGCTAGAGAGATTTGGGCTACCCTCCAGGCACATCATGAGGGGACAGCTCAGGTCAAGGCTAGGCTATATCAGACCTACCGGCGTGAGTATGAAAATTTCTCACAGAAGCCGGGTGAGACTGTTGAGGCTTTGTCTGGTCGCTTTCAATAGATCATTAACAAGCTACGCGTTAACAAGGCCGATGGTGATCAGCTGGTCTCAGATCATGAACAAGCGCTTAAGGTACTTCATACCTTGGACCCTAAGATCTGGGAGATCAAGGTCTCTTCTATTGTTGAGAGCACATCTTATGATACCTTGACCATCGCAGAGCTTTTTAGTAAGCTCAAGGCCTCAGAGGTCGATATCCAGTTGAGATCAAATCTTACTGGTTCTAGATCAAAGACTCTGGTGCTTGCTACACCATCTGCTGATCCTAATGCCATGAGTTGTACTGTGTTTTCCTTGATGTCTATTTCTGAGGAACAACTTGATACTCTAGGAGATGATGATCTGTGCTTGTTTAACAACTGAGTGCGACGTGTCTATGATAAGCGAATGTTTAAGATACACGGCACAAAATCCGGATGCTTTGAGTGTGGTGACCCAGGTCATTTTATCGCCGACTGTCCCAAGCAGAAGAATTACAAGAAGGGAACCGGCGGGAACTCCTACAACTCTGGCAAGTACGACAACTCCACGAAGGGCAAGCCCAAGACAAGATTCTTTCGAAAGGCTCTGAAAGATTACAGGCGTGAGAACAAGAAGCGAGACAAGACCTTCTTCGCCGAGATGGAGAAAAGATACTCCAAGAGATCCTCGTCTTCCTCATCGTCTTCAAGTTCAAGTGATGAAGATATCATGATCAGGAAGGGGAAGGACAGGGACAATCCGGCAGGCCTCTGTTTCATGGGCTTCGGGGACAAGCCGAAGAATCTCTCACGTCACAGACGAAGACCCCACAAGAGCTTCTGCTCAATGGCTCTTGGGGAGAAGAAAGAGAAGGACTCCTCTGACGACTCCGACGACGAAGATGATGAGAAGGCATCTTCCTATGAACAAGAAGTTATTAATTTACTAGAACAAAACAGTCAGGAGTTGAAGTATAGGGAGAAACTGCTTAGAGGGGCTAAGAAGAGGATAGATGAGCTTGAGAGTGAGCTTGCCACAGCAAATGGCAAGATTGAGAGTCTGTCTTCTTACCCTAGCTTGGTTGATAGTGGTGAGTGCCCTAACTGTGAGGTGCTGTTGTGTGACCTGATGACTCTTAAGTCCAGGTACACAAAGAGAGTAGATGAGAGAGACGCATTGGCCACTGAGCTTGAGAGCGCTCAGCAGGAGCTAAAAGATGCTTATGCCACTGTCGTCGCACCTTGTGTAGACTACCCATCCTATTTAGCGAGTATAGCCGAGCTGAGAGCCAAGAGTGATGAGCAGTTGAGCGAGTTAGCTAGAGTGAGAGCTGAGTTGGAGCAGACTAAGCTAGAGCTTGAGACCTTGTCAGTTCCATCCACTGTTTGTGAGAGTTGTTTATCCATTAGAATAGAGTTGATTAAGCTAAAAGCTGAGAAGTCTGTCGAAGTTGATAAAGAGTGTGAGATTTGCTTGTCTCAGGTGGAGGTGTTAGCTTCTTTGAGAGAGGAGCTAGCTGATGTTCAGAATGAGAACTTTTACCTCCGTTCAATCCTGAGTTGGATCAGTGCTAAAGAGCCACAACTCGGCATGATGATCCAGCAGTTCAAGAGACAGGATGGGTTTGGGGTAGGTTCCTTTAAGGATAGTCAGCCCAAGGATGGAGTGATCCAAGAACAACCTAAAGCTCCACCTAAGAAGCAGATCTGGATTCCTAAGCCTAAAACTCTTCACACTTCTCTTGATTCTTTACCTGGACCCTCTCACACCAAAGATGCTACACCCAACACCACCAAGCCTAAGAACCCTAAACCACAACAACATCCCAAGAAGCCTACCTATCACTGTGAGTTTTGTCAGAGAGACGGGCATCTTGAGGAGTTTTGCTTCAGGAGGAAGCGGGTTGAGCGAGCAGAGAGAGCTCGAGGTGGGCAGGAGCAGTTCTACCAGCAGGGTGGTAGACAGAGAGTCCCTCTACGTAGAGAGAGGCTAGAGGCCAGGCCACGTCGTGTAGGTGGTGGTAGAGGAGACAGTTTTTATGATCGTGCTTCGGAGGGTGGTTTCCGTTCCGGCAGAGTTCCGGCTCGTTATGGATACGATTTTGGATCTCGCGACCATGATTTTAGGAAGAATAGAGGACCGCGCTTTGATCCGCGCTTCAGTCCAGACTCATATGATTCCTTTTGCTTTCCTACATACGCGCAGATGGCTCGACACTGGTTCAACACTTTTACTAAACTTGGCATTGGACCGTTTGGTCCCACTCATGATTATTGATCGTGTTTTTTTGGAGTTGTGTATCCTTTTTAGGATATTTTGAGTCACCTTTTCATTGGTATCAGTTTTTCCTTCTGTATTTTTGTTGAGTCTTTTTGTGTGTGCGTTCATATCATGCATAATCATCTACCACATTTTGAGCTTGCTTCTGCTATATGATTAATCTGCTTTACTTTCTCTAGCTAGTATATGTTTTTGATTACTTGTCGATGATCATGTTCTGGTTCAGTTCACATGATATATCTGATATGTGTCATATGCATGACTTTTATGCTTTAAAATTGAAAAATGATCACCATTGCATCTGGTAACTAGCATGTGTAGGCTGAATGCTTTTGCTATCTTTTACATGCCTTGTAGCTAGATCCTTACTTAGATGCAGATACGCAACTTGGACATCTATATGCTTTAAATATGAAAAATGTGCTATAAAAATGATAAAAATTCAGAAAAATAAAAATTTATGCATTTTTATGATTATCAGAAAAGATCCAGGTGGGTTTGCTTTTGTCGCATTGCATTGTTCTAGACTGCTTACCATAGCACTTTGGTATGAACTAGGACGGTGTAATGTATGCCAAGACTAGTGTCTTAAGCTTCTGATGGTCCAGTTCTGGCCTAGGCTTGACTTGGTCGGTTAGCATAAGGTTTGACATGCAAATAACCCCTGGCAGAAATGAAAAATATAAAGAAAAAGTCTGAAAAATTTAAAAAGATGACAAGTTTGCTAAAGCACTTTGTTTTTGGACAATGCTTATCTTGGTAGATATCAGTTAGCTTTTGCATATCATGCTTTACTTTGCTTGTTAACTAGAAAATGTGGTGATGCTTTTGTTTTGCAAAAATCGAAAAATGCGTGCTAATGACTTTCTTAAGATATCATCTATTGCACTGATCATGTCATGTATCTTAGACAGTATATCTTTCGCTATACCTGTTAGATGTTGTTACTGCAGTTAATCATATCTAAGAAGCATGCTTTTCACACTCCACCTGCACCCCATTTGCATTCATGGCATATTTTGAGGGGGAGCTGCATTTCAGGGGGAGTTTGTGTTTATGTCTCTTTAAAGTGCATTTAGTCTCACTTGATGAGTCCAATTGTCAACAAGGGGGAGAAATTTTGGTGTTTAGAGAACATTTTTTAGCTTTCTCTCGGATTTATTTCAGGGGGAGTTTCTTGTTGGTAATTCTGAGATTTGCACTTGTTTTTGAGGCTTTATTTTTGGTTAACCATAATGACCACTTTTCTTGCTTCTGTTTGGCTTTTGGTCATTAGGGTTAAACTTTTATTTTCATTCTTCTATTTTCTTTTGTTTTGTTTTCTTGTTTCCACTTGTTTTGCAGGTTCTGGATATGAGCTGAAAAGGGTGTTGACAATGCACTCATCAAGGGGGAGATTGAGAAACCATGTTGAAGTATATGGTTTTGATATTCCAGATGTGATGAGTGATTGTCAACGGAAGTCAATGGAAGGGAGAGATGAAGACCTGCCGAGTCTGAGGCGCATGTGACTCAGGTACACGGGCAGTGAGCGACGGCCGGGCAGAGGAGCCGCGGAGTCGGGCTGGCCCAATCCGGGTACATGGCTAGGAGCGGCAGATGATCCACTGGTCTGTTGACTGGGTTTGACTCAGGTACACGGGCGACGAGCGATTGCCGGGCTGAGGAAGCTGCGGGGTCGGGTCGGCCCAATCTGGGTACCCGGTGCGAAGATGGTGGACGCTTTGTCAGTTTCGGCGTAAAACTGACAATCTATCTTTAATTCATTTTTAGGATATTAATATTTAGTTTTTAAGTTTAGAATATTTTTATTTGAGTCAGTTAATTTTTCTAAGAATGTTTTAGTCATTTTCGGAATTTATTTTAGAGTCAGTTTATTTTACCCGAGGGTAAAGTAGTCTTTTCATGTATTAGGATTTGCCTATAAATAGGCCCCTATCCCCTTGGGGATAGATGACTGTTTTTTTCTAGTAGATCAATCTACAGTCTATTTTTGTTTTCCACCAAAAAGCAATCTCCATCTTCACCGTTTCTCTCTTCCACGGCATGATTTTTCGTCTGCGCTGGATTGTTTTTGGCTACAACAGCACCGGCTCTCTCTCTCTCTTGGCGTGTTCTCCCCACGGGATTAAAGCTGCAGCCCAGCTCTGGTTGACGTGCACGGCAGAAAAGGAAGTGGCGGGCTCTACGGCATAAGATTTCAGGAAAATTGTTTTTTGTTGTTTAATCCATGGTATACAGGCAAAGTACTTGAGGATTGTCACGGTGGCATGAATTTCTCCACGGTAGACCCCACGCCGGTGTCTCAGGCAGGCTACCGCGGCTACTGCGCCAAGCTTTTTTTGGCACGCAACTCGAGGAAGCAATGGGTAGAGGCAACAACAACGTCACGCAGTAAGTTGTGTTTAATCTACTATTTTTTAGTAGATCATTTTAGAGATAATCATCTATTAATTAATTAGGGAAAAATTCATTTAGAAATTTTGTGTTAATTTAATCTGCTAAACTATTTTTAGAAATTGCATATTTTTATTTATATCTGTTTAATCTGCTTATATAAAAAGTAAAGAAAAGTTTATTAATCGCAGTAGTATTTTTAATTCTAGTCTTTACCTGAAATATTTTTAGGTTATTTATGAATAAATTTTTGGATGATCTATATTTTATTCAGTTAATTAGTATTTTATTCGTAGACTACAATCTGAACATTTTATTAAGATATTTAGTGTTTTTTATTACGTCATTAAATATTTCTAGTGTCCATTTTTATTTACCGCAGCATTTCTGTTTAGTTTATCTTTAATATCATTTTAATTAGGACACCGGTCATTTTTTAAGCTAGACAACTTTAATTCCTGAAATTTGCTTTGCAAATATTATTTGTGTGGTTAAGTTTATTTGGGTGGTGGGACTAAAATATAGTTTAGCAAGAAATTTTTAGGCGCCCATTCACCCCCCCTCTGGTCGCTACTTTCGGTCCTACAGCCGCCACTGTAGGGATGACCTCCGTCGCCAAGTTCGTCTCGGCAGGCGCATCATCCGCTCCGACGGACGCGTTCTCCACCGTCAAGCTCGGAGCGTCCGAAGGCACGGGAGGGTCCGCTCGAGCTGCAGCCTCCGAAGGTGCAGGAGCTTCGGACGTCACCGAAGCATCGACACCCGTAGAGGTACCTACTTCAATAACAAAATTAATAAGCATATTTCCAGAGATAGTGTGCAGGTATTGATTAAAAAGGGGGAGCTTCGGAAAGTACCTCCAAGAGCCTCGTGGGGTAGGATCGCTGGATCCTCTAGGACCTCGTACATCTGAAGGATGTCGGCGAAGTCATCTCCCGAGGTCCTGCCCCCAACATGTCCTGCCGGAGCCGCGTTTTCCTCCGTAACCGCCTCGGGTGTAGGCAAGTTGGGAGTAGCGGAGCCCGACTCCACTTGCACGACGACGGGAGCAGGGGGACCTCCCCTAGGTCTTCGTCATCGTTCAGGAGATAGCTCTCGAAGGCCGCCGCTGTTTGGGCGTCGGAGTCCTCTATCTCTTCGGAGGCCGAGCTCTGATCACCCGGAGACGAGGCAGACGAGGCAGGCGTCAACTGCGAAGGGGGCTTCGCTACTTTCTTCTTCCTGGGCGGCTGCTTGCCGGTTTTCTTGGATGGTTCGGCAGTGGCTTTCCTTTTGCGAGCAGCCGCTCCGGTCGGGGCGAAGTCAGGCAGAGGGGGGGCTCCATCCCGAGAGCTCTCCACACTCTGTTGGATCGCTCCCAGCATCCCACCAGCTCTAGCCTTTTTTGCCTCTCGGTCACCGAAGGGGCTCCGAGAACTCGTTCGATGGGCCGAACTATGTCCTCCGGAGCCAATGCCAGAGGCGTCGCTGAAAGAAAAAGGTATGAAATTATGAATATAATTGTTTCCTTCATCTGATATGATGTTGTAGGGAATAGTCTTACCTAAGTTTCGGAGATCACCCTCAGAGGCCTGTGGAAACACGATCGGCCAGTTAGCTCCGAGGGGAGGGATCCGAAGGGCGATGAACTCTTCGGCTAAATCGCGCATACTCATGCGGCGAGCCACCGAAGTAAGCAGCCCTAGCCTCGTCGAGAGCAGGCTAGGGTTCGGAGAGGTGTCTGCCTCCTTCCGGAACCAGATCTCCTGGAGAGGACCAGCGAGGGGGGAGTCCTCTCCGACTTCGGCGTAAAACCACCGAAGTATCCAGTTTGTATACCACCTGTCATTTATGGCTTTGGCAGGGAAATGAAGGGCATGCTCCCTCCGTAGCTGGAAATTGACGCTGCCAAAGGCTATGGTCACCTTGGAGTCCCCAGGCCCGTCTTGTGGCTTCGGTTGGCATATAGCTTCGTGGGTCGCGGCGAAGATCTCGGAGTGTCCTTCGCATCCCTCTGCCCGGAGCGCCCATTCAAAGATGGCTAAGCGCGCGATGGCATTGGGAGACAGCTGAGGGAGAGTTATGTGGAACAAGTCCAGTACCTCCGCCAAGAAATCCACGGCCGGCAGCCCCAAGCCTGCTTCGAAGAATGCTTCAAAGACCACCACCTCCCCGCTTCGCGGCCTCGGAGTTGATTCTGTCCTGGGGACCCTAGTCCTCAGTCCAGCGCCCAGCTTCCCGTCCACGGCTTCTTCAATAGATTCGGCGGTGCTCACGGATTGACCGATGAGGAAGCTTTGGGCAATCTTCTTCTTGGAGGGCAGACGGAGCGCCCGAGGATTCTTGGGCCAAGTGCCGCTCGAGGTCCCCGCCATTGCCGCTGCTACCGAGGCAGCCCATGCCTACCTCTGCGCTAGGGTGTTGGCTGCTGCCGGAGTGGTGTGGCTAGTTCTCGCCATCGCGCCTGGGTGCTCAAGAGGTTGGAAGATTGGGGGAAAGTGAATCACGAATGATGGATGCGGTAAAAATTCTCGGTTAATCCCTGTCTTTCCCTTTTATAACCGCACGTCCAGTGCTACTCCACTACTAGAAAACACCCCCTGTAGCTACGCCAGAATTAGGGTCTAGACACGCTTTATTTCATCTCTATGTCAATATAGACACGCTTTCATAAAGCGTGTTAGAAGTGTCTTCGTACGTACCGCGTCAGACCTTGTAGAGATGAATTATTTATGTGTTGCTATGAAAGAAAGAGACAGTCTATAAACACGTTATTTGCATATCTATAAAGTTAGATACAATTTAGTAGACACATGTATAAAACGTCTGTAGTGATGTAGTTACGTAGCATTGTGACATTTCATTCACGTTAATAAATGTAGATACAATTTATAGATACATATACAAATTATGTCTAATAATATAGATGTGTTTTGTAAGGACGCCTTATTGCGCAGTAATAAGTATAGAGACGAATTTGTAGAGGGCGGAACGTGACGTGGCAGATGATGTGGCACGTGATGTGGCACATGACGTGGAAGATGACGTGGCGGATGATGTGGCAAATTACGTGGAAGATGACGTGGCGATTGACATGGCACGTGACATGGCGGATGATATGGCAGGTGACATGTTTTGTATTAACACCCCAATGCGTGTTAACAAATGTAGAAACAATATCATAGATACATTATAATTACGCGTCTACGGATATAGACATGTTTACAAGTTACATCACATTGTGTATTAAGAATTATAGAGACGGTTTATAGATACATATATTTTCATGTGTACTAATATATAATGATTTTTTATTTGCATACATAATTGTAATATATATTTATATTTTATTATCAGATAATGTTTTATAAATAAATGATCTATTGGAAATAATTGACCAACAATTATTTGCTTCACCAAAAATATGGACCAATCAGAATACACAGACTACATATTGAAGTCAATCATTATTGCATTCCCTTGATCAGTATCAATGCAAGCCAATAAGGAAAAGTTGCTAACAATTTCATTTCATTTGACAACTCTGTATCATAAACTTGAATCTTTGTAATACATATGCATAAATATTGTAAGAAAGCAATGCACATCATGGCAAATACAAATTTGGTACATGTATTTGCATGGGATGGCATTATTCATGCAAAAGCCTGTCCAAACTGAACATATGTTTAACTCTTGTTCAACAAAACTTCAGCATCATGGTCACCAGGAGTGTTGGCTCATCATTTCAGTGTGAATCTTTTCCCTGTAAACCACATGGCTTCAGGTTCTTGTACATAGCAAATTTCTCCTTTAGCTGCACTCCAGGACATCACAGATTGTACCCTAGAAATAATTGGCACAAAATAATCTATGACCTGAAAAATTATTAATATGTGTTAGTATATAACCCATGCCATAAATCATATGTAGGGAGATGCAAAGTGGAAGTCGAAATGAAGTATCTTTCAGATATCAACATATTTTAGGGGAAAAGAAACATTGAATTTGCAAGTGTACTAATAGCAGCAACATCAATTGTCTTACCTAGCAAATAACCATAAATTGAACTGGAGCCAATTCAGGATAGGATGAAATGCAGCAAAGAAACTTATACATATGAGTGTTTCAGAGAATGAGTTTATCAAAAAACTGTAGTGAGGCCTAACAAATAAGGGGTGATAAATAAACATAATCTGATGAAGTTATATGGACAAATTTCAATTATTCAAGCACAACAGAGAAAGGAAGCTAATAACATAATATAAGTAAATTGGTGATCAACATGAAATTAAATGGCAGGAAGACAAGAATGGTAAAGAAAAAACTAACCATTGAAACATTAGTCCTCTTGTCCACACCTTTCCATGAACTGTGCCAAGTGCATGGTACACTGTATGTAGGTCAATGGCCATAATATGAAACCAAAAAAGCGAGCAAAGCAGATTTTCTATTTGGATAATAATTTGCAAATAAATGATATGATGAGTACTTTGAACCAACTAGTGTAGTAATTAAGTTATTATGAACAAGACTATTGCCTTGCTAAAGAAACATAAAAATAGTGACTATCACACAAATATTTCTAAATTTATTTCACTAACAAATATAAACTATGCTTCATTGTCGATTCTTGCTGGTCTCCATTGTAATTTTCTTCACCTGCAATGGGGCATGAGGTTAGATGAATACCACAAGTTGAAGATATTACGGAATTGAAGGTTTATTCTTTAAAAAAAAGCTTACATGTGAACGGGGCCAAGGTATAGTATAGCCAATAGCATCTACTAGTTTACGAATCTCAAAAATAGGTCTAGGTATAAGCTCATCTCCTTTATTTCTAACATCAACGTTTTCAAGACCTTCAACATAAACCCCAACGTATTCCTTTCCAAGCATGGTTCCTCCAATCTCTCGTTTCCAATCAGTTGTCACCAACCGCGCTTTGGCCACAATTCTTCCTTTGTTTCTTAGGGAAATAAGATAGATTGGAGAACGGCTCTACCATTTTGCAAAACAAGAAGGTAAGATTTTGTAATTTAAATAATTTAATTACAAAAGAAACAAGCAGAATAGAAGCATATCGAATCAGATTGGCTCAAACTAGGGGCTTTAACTCTTCGAGTCCTCTAGAATAAACATAACTTATATTAGTCAAAATACATCATCAGTAAAATAAGTTCAGGCAATATAGATTAACATTGCAATGTTAGTGTAGACATACCATGTTTGTCAATATGGGATCTTGGGAAATATTTGTGGCTGCATTAACATAGTTACCTTCATGAACAGAACTATGAATTTGTTCCTCCTGTAGTAAACAAGAGCCAAACAAGGAACATAACACAGTACTTATAAGCATGTTCAAATGTTGGGAATTAAATTACATAATTACTGTGAGATTTAGTTTGCATGATGTACTGCATACCATTGCAACCACATGGTCAGTAGGTAGAGGCATACGGTCTTCGGTGGATGTATCGTGCTGCAAAGTATAATAAACCATATTACATAATCCATTAGTATAAAGTTTAATAGTAATGATGTAGATGAGTACACATGACAGAAAGTAGGTGATGTATTACCTGCACTTCATTTGTCGGAGAGTGCACATTACCAATTGTGTGTGCAGCGCTGTCATCACTATGAATTTCTGGTTCTACAGGTTCATCCTTGAAAAAAAACAAGTAAGAGAAGGAGGGCTTACTTGTAATCACTGCTATCAATGAGAAAAAATATGTAGTTGCCATTCTGAAAAAGAAACAAATGCTTACTTCATCATCATGTAGATTGGCTACCATTTCTTTTATGAAATCCTCTTCAGGAAACTTTTTTATCATGAAACCAAGCCAGTGCTTCATGAAACCACCCATGCGTTTCATCTTATTCTCCATTTCATTTAGTTTATCTTGGTACCTTCTTTCTTCCGCAGTTTGAGTGACAAAGTTAGACCTTGGGACACTCGAACTTCACTCCAGTACTTATCATCATAGTACCCTCGTGCTTTTAACTCCTTAGCAACTATCCCATTGAAGACCTCATTAAAATCTTGCGCTGAAAGATTACCATTGTTCATTTGTTGCCTTTTTCTAATTCCTCATAGGATGCGTTCTATAGAAATAAAAACAGTGTGAGGTCAAAAAATGGTAAACAGAAATTCAGATCGAACATAAATGCTTAGGATCATAAAATTACCATTAGTGCATCCACTTTGTGAGTAGTGAATCTGCCATTCTTTTTCTTGTGAGTAGCCTCCCATAATTCAAGCCTATTAATCTTCCTTTTATGGTTAACTTCCTGCACAACATACAAAAGGGGGGCCATTACAGATCTGAATTAGATGAATGTGAATACAAGAAGTAACTTGGGATGAATATATCCCACCATCTCTTTTTAAGCCTAGCATGGCTTTTTCTC
>JAAALK010000288.1:64529306-64705976 GCA_019279435.1 Zizania palustris | reverse complement strand
CATCAGACCCAGAAATTGGTGAGTCGTGTGGTCAGCAAAGGGAATTGAAACCTAGTTCCGCAAGTTCTACAAAGAAAAACGAAAAGAAAACAGTGAAGAAGGACGAAGAAAAATGAACGAACCAGGGAAAACTAAAGAAGCAGGAAAAGATAAGAATACCGGAGACTTACCTCGGGCACCGCGCTAATGGTGGCCATCTCAGTGACACCGGATTGATGATCAGCGAAGAAGAAGGCGGGAGCGAGCGGCGGCAGTCACAAGAAATACTAGAAGCCGGTAGCAGTAAGCTCGTGGGGCAAAAGTAAAAGCAGAAGGTACAAAGCGTGAGGAGAAAGCGAGTGGCCAAAGATACTTATAAAGCAAAAGGACGACTACTCGACAACCGTGTCAAGCCGATCCCACCGGATTTAGTGTGGACAACCTGCAACGTTCGACAAAATGTAATCATTGTTACAATTTTCAAAATGACCTGAATCTTCGGTTTGATAAACACCAATGCAAAACTGTACGGAATGAAGCCTGGTCCGATGCCACCATAAAAGAAAGTAAATGCATCAGGCGGCATCCATCGTAGTTGTGAATGGCCAAAGAAATAAGAAGAGGCGGAGAAAAGCCAAAAGCAGTACAAAGCCGGAACCTTGGGTGATGTTTCAAAATACTAGAAGATGAAGGGTTTCGGCTGGCAATTAATGAATATGAAAGGATCATGCGAATAAACGTTCGAGAAGATGCAGTGACAGGAGATGATGATGGCCGATAATTTCAAAGCATCAGCGACCATTTAATGCTCCGAAGCTGGGGGCATGTGTTGATGCCAATATTTGGTAAAGCCTAGGGCCCACCATAGATGCTGCACGGTCAACAAAAGTTAAAGATGTCCGATCAAAGATGGTCAAAGAAGTCCGTCCATAACGTGTAACATGGACGGATAGGAAGAGATGTAGATAAAAGTGAGAAGAAGATAAAGATTATCTAGAATCATTTAAGATAGAATACTTGGACGGTAAGTCTTCGGACTATAAATATGTATCCCTTAGCTAGGTTAAACACACATCTCTGTTAAACAACTACTCCGCACATCGCCACCCTTGATTTTTCAAGGTTAATCCCGATGGGATTCGACACTCGAAGCTAGGCTGCATCATTTCGATCTCCCGTGAAGAGGTGAGTCCCGTCAGCCCCGACGACCGTATCGACTAGGTCAGTATCCTCATGGATGTATCAATTTGATATCTTGAGGAAAACGTTAAAACAGTACGGTCACTGGTTTATCTCGGTATATTAGCTAGGTCTAAGGTTGCATCAGATTGATCTCTTAGATTGATGTGATTTAGGTGTGGTAGTTTGAGGTTTCATCGGTTATGTCTGACATCTCTTGCTACTGTATCTTTTTCATGCGGTATACCGTTCATCTAAATAAAGCATGCCCGATACTTTGACATATTATTAAGATCATCGTGATTAACTACTGCATTGGTTAGATCTGATCTGGTTATTGTGATGATTTTCATGATATAGACATGTTATCTGACACATTTTATTTATTTCTATCGAAGTACAAGCTAATAAATTGTCTTTAATTCAATATCATATCTTATTCACCATTGGAAAGCGTTCATCAGCCCATATGTGTAAACTGTCTATCTCATCGCCCGATGGCATGCTCGCCTGATTACTTCACCCATAGTCATCGGCCCTTTAACCGATCAACGTAACAGTCCACAGTTATCATATCCTTGTTATGGTCATCGGCTCGATAGCCAATAGACTATACTACTAATTATCTCGTCAAGTTTTCCTTATCAGTTGTAGGGTCAAAATGATTGGCATGTCTTAAACCCTTTTTTCTAAGAATATAGAACTTGCACTGGAGTTAAACAGATCTTTTAGGAAACGCGTGTGTCAAAGTGTGACAAAAAACACACCAACAAACGTGTATTAGATATGAAATTTATTTTTAAAAAATGCATTATTAAAAAATCGGGGATGCCATAACGGTCCGTAGGTCGTGCCGTGCCGTGCCGTGGGTCGGGTTGTGGGCCAGGTCAGCATGGCAACCCCCATAGGCCATGTATTATTTGACAACGCGGCCCAACACCAGGAAACGAGGCTTGCGTCCTCGTCATCCACCGCATTCTAGTTCAGTGAACGGCCCCCGGCCACAATCACGGAGCGCTGCCCGACCAGCACATGCATCTCGCCGCCGCCGACCTCCCCCACCGCGGCGGCGGCCGCATCAGCCTCGGGCACCTCGCGGCCTCCGCTCTCCGACGGGAGCACCGGCGCCGGGCGATCGCTGGAGGGGCCGTCCTCGCCTCGGCGCTGCTACTAATGGCCACGCCGCGGCTCCGCCACTCACCCGCGCTCCACCTCTTCGCCGACATGCGCAACCTCCTCGGCGTGCCCAACACGCTTAACGTGATCACCGCATACCCGCTCCTCCTGGCCGGGGTCCCCGGACTCGTCCTCTGCCTCTGTGGCAGTGGATGCTTCGGCATCAGGTGCGCTGCGCTCTTGTCCTTGCTTGGCTGCTGTTTGATGAAATGTCTCGCCTAAAGAACATA
Source organism: Zizania palustris (assembly GCA_019279435.1). NCBI lineage: Eukaryota > Viridiplantae > Streptophyta > Magnoliopsida > Poales > Poaceae > Zizania > Zizania palustris. The sequence continues at coordinate 64,703,412 of JAAALK010000288.1, read as the reverse complement.
AAAAGGTGTGGATCTCCATTGTTTCATAGATGCGCGAATCTAAGAGCTGTTTGCTCCTTACTATTTTTTTTTCTAAAAGAAAATGTGTAACCAAACTATTTGAGGATTCTAGTAGCAAGAGCTTGAACATGAGTGTATAGACCACCAATTTACCAGGATTACTCCCTTAATAGCTAATCCTTGAAAGAGGAGACCAGATTAGGCCTGATTATTGCATAATTGTTAATTTTACTAGTACTTCATCACAGTTATCTGAAATGAACGGGATGGCTATGAACCCCAGTGAATCTAATAAACCTATTTTGTTTGAGAGAATGCTGAACTGGAGTATTGATGACCAGTGAAGTAAAAAATTGCTGTTAGGATGGAATAATTCTCCTTGTGAAATAAAAATGTTCCCCTGATAACTTGTGCAGCTTGAGGTGGGAGGCCTTGGGATGGTTCCTCTTCTATGTTGGGAATGTGGCGGCAGCATTTGGTTCGGCTTACTATCATCTCAAACCAGATGATGACCGCTTAATTTGGGACAGGTTGCCGGTAGCTACATATGTCTCCTTTCTGTCATTTCCATCTGCTGCTTATTAATTTCATGGTGTTTTCATAGTTTTTGACCATGGAAATTCTGTTGATTTGGTTGTCATTTCATACTTCTAGCCTATTAAAAAAACATAGTAAGTATTCCGTATAAAAAATGCAGTTCACCTACTTGAATTATTTTTCTATCATCCAAGTATGCGGCGGCGGGGGCGCCGGATCTGGCCGCGCCGGCGCCGGATCCGGTCACGGCGGCAGTGGGGGTGCCGGATCCGGCCATGGCGGCGCTGGATCCAGCCGCGGCAGAGGCCTGCTGGCCACCCAGGCGACGGGGAGAGGGAGTGGAGGGGAGAAGAGGGAAGGAGGAGGCCGGCGCCGGCGGTAGAGGCTTGCTGGCCATGGCGGCGGCGGCGGCGACCTGCCGGTGAGAGAGAGAGAGAGAGAGGGGAGAGAAACCTAGTCTGATACCATGATAGAATGAGAAATGGATTCCACACCCAACCCTTGAAGGGTAGGTGGATAATAATAGTGCCATACATGGACCAAACACACACACTCTAACAAGAACAAAAATGTATGCATTGAATGTGTTTCTATTTTACTGTGCTAGGCATCCAAACTGAATATGATGTTACAGTTGGCGTCCATAACCAATGATATTGATGAGTATGCAGCAATCTTTTCTTGGTATGAATGTTCACTGGATTCTATTGAAATGCAGATGATGATATCAGCTTCTTCACTTTTGTCTATATTGGTTATCGAAAGAGTTGATGAGAGGGCTGGATTATCTTGTTTGCTCTCACTCTTATGTCTGATACTGGTGAGCAGTGCATGTGAAAGGTAGCAAGAGCCCTCGCTCCTTTATCTTGTGTCAATGTTGATCTCAGTACATGTCATGGGCATGGGCCTAAAGGCCAAGGCCCACAACCTAGCCCAATATAGGGCGTGATTGTGTGAACAGTAGCTGCACAGTATTTTAGCCGCTGCATTTTAGGAATTGTTAGTTTAGAGATAAGATTAGGCTTCTTATTTTAGATATAAGATTAGTCGATTAGATTAAGTTGTAATCTATTCCCTAGATTTAGAGTTTTGATTCTTGAGAGTCAAGTCATGACATCTATATAAGGATGAGTTGTATCTCTATTTCTTTAAACAATGAAGAATTAGTCTAATCTCTCTCTAATGTTCATCATCCCGGTCTAAGTTTTTTCTCTCATCCTTGGCAGCTGACGCCAGCTGACTATTTTCCCGGTGGTGTTTATTCCATCATGAATTTGGTTCATGACAGTAAATCAGTGAAATGAGTCCTTAAATGATCTGTTCTGGTTTATTTCAGGGTTCTTGATGATATGCGTTTATGGGTAGTTTTAAATTCTGCTCCTTGCATTGCAATTCCTGCAATGTTATTCTTGTTTCCTCCAAAGTATACACATTCGAGATTTTGGTTTATTGCCATAGGTAACTGTGAACATCTTATGCAGTAATGTTATGTTAAGGTCTAAGCCTGTAACAAACTATTATTTGATTGGCATCCTGAATTCCTGATGCAGGTTTTTACCTTCTGGCAAGATTTGAAGGCCTTGCTGACAGAAAGGTTTACAGTGTGAACCGGTACTTCATTAGCGGCCATTCCTTGGAGCACCTTTGCTTTGCGATGGTCACCTTGATTCTTACTGTAATGTTGTCCTTCAGAAATATTAAGATCGCCAGGTACGTTTAGACTCTTGGAACAGCTGTTTCATAGAATAATTCTGCTCAGTCTTATGTGGTATTATGGTAGGTCTAGTCACTCAAGGAGATTGTTGCTCCAGATCTCCAGTAAATAGTATGCACATCTTGAGTACACTGTGCCTGTGATATCGTTTCTTCAAATTGCAAGCTATGTGCCTCCTGCTAATCTTGGTTCTACTTCTACATCTACTCTGCAGAGACTCATGACATCCTCTGCTGGTCACGAATCATCTGAACATTCTGAAGGTTCAGAAGACTTCATAGCTAACTCATGTATCTTATTTTTCACTCCCTGGGGTACCTGGTTCTCTCGCCGAGGATGTGACCTCCCTCATCTGCAGTTCATGTTACGATTTGTGAGCTATGAGCAACCAAGAATACTTCGTGTTTGTTGGACTTTTGAGAAAGAAAAACTGGTCGAAGCAAGATTGCAATGTTAACTTTTAATTAAAGTTAACTTTTAATTAATCATAATCTGATTGCAATGTTAACTTTTATTTACTCATAGTCAAGTGAACAACGATCCAGTTTTCGTTTATCATTTGTTTGTTATTGTGTTAGAATCTGAGTTTCAGAGGCGGCGGTAACTCTAATCTTTGTTATTTAGCAATGTTATGTTACACTGTCCGGTGGGACCCAATCCCAGATGCGCCGTCTCCTTCGCGCCTCCGCCTCTCCTCGCTCCAGCCATCGGCGTCGCCTCTCCATCGCTGCCGGCGACCCACTAATCCACCGCCACCCGCCGACCACCTGCGCCGTCCCATGGAATCTCCTTCTTCGCGCCCACCTTGGCCAATCCCGCGGGGACCTCGCCCTTGCGCTCTACCGCCTCATGCGTGCGTTGTCCCCCGCGCTGCCAAACTCTTACACGCTACCCCTCGCCCTCCGCGCCGCCTCCACCCCGCGCGTCGTCTCCGCCGTCCACGCCCACGCTCTACACCTCGGCCTCCACGCTCAGCCCGACGTCGCCGGCCAGCTATTGGCCGCCTACTCCAGGCTCGGCCGCACCGCTGAGGCCTGCCACCTGTTCGACGCAATGCCGTCGGGGAAGACCACCTTCTCCTGGAACACGCTCATCTCCGCGTACTCCAACGGCTGCGATCCCGGCGCTGCAAGGGATGCGTTCGCGCGCATGGCCTCCGCTGGGGCCCGTCCCGATGCCGTGACATGGACGGCGCTGCTCTCGGCGCACGCGCGGTGCGGCGAGCACCCTGATGTTCTTGAACTGTTCGGAGACATGCACAGGAGCGGCTGCGAGGGGAATGCCGAGTCCATGGCTGTGGCGCTCTCGGCGTGCCCTTACGCCGGTGACCTTGCATTGGCTAAAGGGAAGGTGATTCACGCCTGCGGTGTCGTGAAGGGTGTTACCCATGGCTACCTGTTCGTCACCAACTCGTTGGTGTGCATGTACGGCAAGCTCGGAGAGATGGAGGACGCCATGAAGGTTTTCGGGGAGGCAGCGGAGAAGAACACCGTGACATGGAACACCCTAATCACCAGCTACGCCGCGGCCAGGATGTGCCACGAGGCGGTGGACGTGCTCGCCCAGATGGAGCAGATCGGCGGCGTGGTCGCGCCCAATGTCGTCAGCTGGAGCGCTGTCATCGGCGGGTTCGCGGCGTCTGGGGACACGGACCGCGCACTGGAGCTGTTCCGGCAAATGCAACCGCGGAAGCTTTCGCCGAACGTGGTGACAATGGTGACTGTCCTCTCAGCTTGCGCTGGGCTATTGGCACTGCGGCTGGGTCGAGAGCTCCATGCCCACGCCATGAAATCCATGCTGGACAGGCACTCGCTGGTCGAGAACGGGCTCATCAACATGTACGCGAAGTGCGGAAAGGTCACCGGTGCGCGAAAGGTGTTCGACGGCATGAAGACCAGGGATCTGATTTCATGGAACTCGATGCTGGCCGGCTATGGCATGCATGGTTTGTGCGATGAAGCGCTTGCTTTGTTCGCAGGCATGGCCGGAGCTATGGATGCGCCCGATGGCGTCACCTTCGTCGCCGTTCTGTCGGCGTGCAGCCACGCGGGGCGTGTAGCAGAGGGCCGCCGCTTGTTTGATCAGATGGCGCGAGAGCACAAGATCTCCCCATCCACGGAGCACTATACATGCATGGTTGACCTCCTGGGCCGCGCCGGCTTGCTCCGTGAGGCGTCGGAGCTCATCGAGAAGATGCCAATGAAACCTGACCTGTGCGTGTGGGGTGCACTGCTCAGTTCTTGCAGGATCCACGGGGATGCAGCCATGGCGGAGGCCACCATTGCCAAGGTCCTGCACGCCGAGGCAGAGAGCACCGGCAACTACATGCTGATCACCAACCTGTACGCCATGTGCGGGATGTGGGACGACTCCAAGAGGGTGAGGGTGATGACGAAGGAGGCCGGCTTGAGGAAGAATCCGGGGCAGAGCTGGATTGAAGTGAACAACAAGGTGTTCGCCTTCACCGCCGAGACCGCACCGCCGTCTCTTCCAGGAGCTGAAGATGTTTTCAGAGTGCTCGACGGTCTTTATGTAGCGATGAAAGATGAACAAAACACCATGGATGATCGAAATTGTATGCATTTGACAGAAGAATTGCAGTACACATGAGACTATCAGACAAGAAGGTAAACAGGCTGACTGAAGCTCAACTAAGGCTGCAAGAGTTAAAGATCCTGTGGCCCGAAGAAGAGCCTCACTATCCTGCAGATCTCGAAGGGCTCCGCCATGGCTCCATTGCCGTAGTCCCCGCATGCCAGCCGCTTGGTCACCGGAGGGATCAGTGACATGCCGAGCTCGCCGACGGCGTCGAGATGTCGCCTTGTGAAGGGGTTGTCCCACATAAAGGTGTTCATGGCCGGCGCGACGTAGACGGGCTTGCTGTAGTCCCACGCCCGCACGACGCACGTCAGGAGGTTGTCGCACAGCCCGCCGGCGATCTGGGCGGCGGAAGCATCTTGGCTGTCATGGCGAGGAAATTGATCCAATCTGACGGCGAGGCCGAGGGGATGAAGGTACGTACCTTGGCCAGCGTGTTAGCGGAGAGCGGCGCGATGACCATGGCGTCGGCCCACTTGCGCAGCTCGATATGGAGCACCTCGTCGCCGACCCTACGCCAGGTGGACCACTCGTCGTCGTCGGTGAGAAGGGCGACGCCGCTGGGGAAGGACGCTCTGTCGATGAAATGCAGGGCCGCGCCGGTCGCCACTGCCCGGACGTCAGCCCATTCGGCGAGGCCGCGGCAGAGGCTCTCGAACTTGATCGCCGCCACGCTGCCGGAGGCGGCGGCGAGGACGCGAGGTCTCCGAGGCTGAGACGCCGCGGGCTGTGGCAGCTGGTCCTGCGTTGCCATTGCTCTAACTGATGGGCTTGGAATGAATGAATGATGCTACTAGCCTACCGTCAAACTTCTACATGAATTATATTTCTAGCATCAGTCCTATTCTCTGACTGTAATGATGTAATGATTGATTTCTTAGTATTAATTATATTCTAATGTCAGTCGAAATCTAATGAGACGATTTCTTAGCATTAATTATATTTTTATTATTAGTCAAAATCTATTGTAACAAATGATTTATTGAGGTGAAAGAGAAACAATATCTCTTATAAGAAACTAGCTCTACGCGATAACTAAAGAAGTGGAAAATGACAAGGGAAAAAAGAGAGAATGTAGTGTTTATGATTGATGTGAAAAAAAGAGATTAAGGCACTAATCACAGACAATATGGATTAGAATTACCGTAATTGTACTACTCAATCGAGTAACCAAACCTTGAAGTGCAGTAATGTCGAGTCGGGTAGGAGGGAGGCAAGGAGGGCCACGGTCCAAGGAGAAATTACTTCTAGCTAAGAGCTGCGAAGAAAACAGCTTCAACCCTGTTTGAAATTGCACGGATTTTACAAGATTTTTTGCATAAAAAATGTTCAATTCCACAAGGGGGTTAAATGAAAACTATCGGGGATCAGAGCATCAAGTTTTCGGTAGGCAATAAATCCTCACGGCCAAAGTACCAGATAACATATATGGAAAAGCATTTGCTGGTCACAGGCCAACCACCTGAGTCCAAGAGCTTGGCAAGCGCATTACACCATGGTTGCAATCTAAGAAACTCCACGAGGAACAAGTTTGGTTACAGGTTCATTGACTACTGTTGGCGATGGTGTAGTTGTGCTGTCAGTTGCCTCACTCGTTACTTCGATGAGATTGAGCTCAGCTTTCTGTGACGCTGCCAGAAGGCGGCATCGCTCTTCTCCTGAGCCAGCAACTCCTCAAATGATATCTCTGTGGCTTCAGCAGCAAGGGCATGCTCATGGGCTTCCTTCTCCATCACCGCACTGAGCTCCATCAACTGCCAAGGTAAACAATACTGTATTACCACCAGTGCCAGAAAAATCAGCCAATCAACTTGTGATCAGTATACGATCTGTTAATTTAGTGTATAATCAGCCGTAAAATTGGATGGCCAAATTGATTAATCAAGTTAACCAGCGGTTAATCACGATCAACCTATATAAAAACCCTTTATGCTAGGGTTTTCTCTAGATGCCGCTTTTCCATTCCCCCTTTCAAGTAGTCTAGACACTGACACCCTTCGATCCTCCCCACATGCCCCCTTGTGTCACTAACACCCTCGCCACAACCTTGTCCCCTATGCTCCCCCTCTCATGTGCTGACACCTCCTGATGTGTCCCCATGTTGCTGATGTCCTCACCACGCGCCCTGCCTCTCCATGGTCCCTTCACAATCTTGAGTAGTTGAGACTTGAGTGAGAATGTGAAATGTAAAGTCTTCACTAGGATGGCGTGGCAATCGGATTTCGCGGGTACAGGTAATGCATACCCATATTCGTACCCGCAAAAAATTTCGATACCTATGACTGAACCTGTTACCCACGGATAAACCCATTTACCCGTTAGATCTGGGCAGGTCATGAGAGAAGCACAGGGAAGGACGGCAAGAGGGCAGCATAGGACGTTGACGTAAGGTGGCATGCGACGTTGACACTAGGTGGCATAGGACTTCGGTGCGTTGGGGCTGGGGAGGCACTGAGGTGAAGGATGTGCCCAAGAAAATTCCATGGATCGGAAGTTTCGATAGGTAGTATCAGAAGTTCCGGTTAATTTCTGGTCTCGATACAGAGAGCAATTATTGCTTCGAAAGTTCCGATATGGTATCGGAAGTTCTGATGAGCCATAAGTTCTGATTTGGAATCAGATGAATTTTGTACTAATCGGAAGTTCCGATATGGTATCGAAACTTCCGAGGTAGGCGATAATAGATTGCATCTGTTGCGTGTCGTACTGTATCAGGATACCTAAAATACCCTTTCGGAAGTTCCGATGCAGAATTGGAAGTTCCGACGTGGGCAAACAGATTGGATTTGTTACAGTTTCGGGATGAGCACGACCTAGGGGCTCTCAGCTCTATATAAAGGAAGGAGGAGGACGTCTTGGGGTAAGCAATAAGCCTAGATTAGACCTAGCCACCCAAGAGTTCTCTCCTCCCCTTCTTGATCTCAAACGTTGAGGTCAAGGATCCCTGTCTCTCACGTGCGGTGCTAGCACGCTGCCATGGGAGGTACTCCATCCTTGTACGTATGGACTCCGTGGAGGCGTCGCTCCAATAGCGACACTCATGAACGTCTACATACGAACGACTACGCCGTCTTCATCGATCGGATCGGCGAAGGACGACAAGGACGAAGCGAGGAGAGGATGGACGTGCTGCTCCAACATCTTCTTTCGCTGCACCTAGCGTGTCTTGTGCTAGAAGGTACCGATCTATGATCTCACACGCACATGAGCCTAGGGCCATAGGGCGGAAATTTTGAATTTGCCGACTAGCGTAGCTCCCCTATTCCCCAACAGTGGTATCAGAGCCTACATGCGTAGTGTTCGATCTGGATCCCTCATGTATGGAGATACATGGTGGAAAAACAGATTAGATCTGTTTTTGTCTGCAGCAGATCAGAAGTTCTAATGGTGGATCGGAAGTTGTGATACTGATCGGATGTTCCGATGTCGAATAATGATTCGATACAAAAGGCAATTATTGTGATGCGGGATTCCGATATTGATCGAAAGTTCCGATGCTAGATCGGAAGTTCCGACCCGCGCGATTTTGAAAAAACCGAGCTTGCTGACCTGGGTTTTTCTAGATCCAGAATCCAGTCATTTCTAGATTGCTCGCCTAACTTTGTTTTGCACAGAATGTCGTGACTAGCATGGCTTTGGATAAATGTGATGTATGAGATGCATGCAATGATTGTAAATTAAATATGGCCTGCGTGTCATGGTTATTTACAGCCCAAGGATGATGTAAAATTCATTGCGGCTTGCATGTCATTTCCGCTGTGCTTCGGCCCATGTAATTAGTATAGCCTATGCGAGATGGACTAGAACTCTTCATGGAGGTCGAGAGTACACACTCGATGATGGGAGCCATGGAGATGGAGATCGCCATGCGAAGAAGGCCATGCTATGTCACAGTTAATATCATTGCATGTGATGCTTTCTTATGTTCCTTTTATTCTATTCTTGCATGTTTCGTGTGCGCTAGGGAAGTTACGATGCTAGAGTAGTTTTCCCTCAGAAAATTAAGTGTTGATGCTCTCCCCAATAGCTGCACCCACTAGGGTTCGTGCTCATCGATAGTGGGTCTACCAAAGCAGGGTGCTATCTTTTATCTCGACCAGTTGGGATGGAAGTTGGACTTCTACACGCATAGTGTTGGTTCACTTGACAAGGCTATCAAAACGGTTTTGGGCCTTGGAGCATAGGAGTTGGGGTCGAGCATTGGATGCTTCTCCAACGACAAGAGTTACATACGATGTGATTAGCAAGGAGTTTCTTACCTAAGTCAACTAGCTTCTAGCAGTGATGCCAAAGCTCACTAGGAGATAGCGTGACCATGGATCTTGCCCCACTATTAGTCATGAGAGGGAAAGTGGCTGGTTTAGATAGTAGAACATCTTTTATTGGATAGAAGATAAACATTGCATAGTGCTAAACCTTGCATTTAATCTTTTGTAGATCATGACACCTACTACATCTACTGTTAAAAGTAGTCCAATTTTTAATTTTCAATCTATTCTTGAATGAGATAAATTTTATGGAACAAACTTTATGGATTGGTATCGAAACTTGAGAATTGTTCTAAAGAAAGAGAAAAAGGATTATGTTCTAGAGGAACCCCACCCTAATGAACCAGGAGAGGATGCTTCTACAGCAGATAAGCGTGCTTATGAGAAGCATGCTAGTGATTCCATGGATGTTAGCTGTCGGATGCTTGCCTGCATGTCCTCTCAGTTTTAGAAACAATATGAGAAATGTGATGCTTACGATATAATCATAGGGCTTAAGGGAATGTTTTAGGACCAAGCAAGGGCAGAAAGATACAATATGTCTAAATGCTTGTTTGGTAGCAGGCTGGCTGAAGGGAGTCCAGTGAGCCCTCACGTGATCAAGATGATTGGTTGTGTGGAGACTCTAAAGAGACTAGGCACTCCACTAGATCCATACCTCGCTATTGATGTTATTCTCCAGTCGCTCCCACTAAGCTTTAAGTCGTTCATCATGAACTACAACATGGTTGGACTAGAGAAGACACTAGCTGAGTTGCATGGGATGCTTAAATTTGCTGAGGAGAGTATTAGGAAGGCTCCAAACCTTGTGATGGTTGTTCAGAATGAGGGCAAAAAGAGGAAGAGGAAGAAGGCTACGACTATAGATGCAATCTTTAGTGCAAAGTCTAAACCGACTGGAAAATCTAGGCCTAGTCCTGCCAACTCTGATTTGTGCTACCATTGCCACAAGCCTGGGCATTAGAAGAGCAACTGCAAGGTGTACCTAGAAGAGCAAAAAAACAAGAAAGGAAGTGAGACTTCCGCTTCAGGTATTAATGTTATTGAAATTAATCTTGCTACTGGTCCAAATGATTAATGGGTATTTGATACCAGATCGATGATTCATACTTGCAAATCGTTGTAGGGGTTGAGTAGAGTAAGAAAGTGTGCAAGTGGCGAGTTGGATATCCGTGTCGGGAATGGTGCAAAGGTTGTAGCGTTGGCCGTCGGCCTCTATTCACTGTCTCTACCGTCAGGATTAGTTTTGGAGTTAAATAATTGTTATTTCATTCCCGCCTTATGCAGAAACATTATCTCTTCTTCATGTTTAGAGGAAGATGGTTTTGAATTCGTAATAAAAAACAAGAGTTGCTCAATATTTTCGAATACCATGCTCTATGGTGTTTGTCCATTAGTGAATGGATTATATATTCTGAGTCTTAACGATGCACACGTTTATAACATTAGTACTAAGAAACAACGACTCAATGATTTGAATCCCACCTATGTTTGGCATTGTCGTTTAGGTCATATAAATGAGAAGCGTGTACGGAAGCTCCATAGTGATGGACTTTTGGAGTCATTTGATTTTAAATCATATGACACATGTGAGTCTTGTTTACTTGGCAAAATGACAAAGATGTCTTTTACTAGACATAGTGAGAGGGCAAGTGAGCTATTGGCTATAGTACATACTGATGTGTGTGGTCCAATGAGTCACACGACTAGGAAAGGATTTCAGTACTTTATCACTTTTACCGATGAATTTAGTAGATATGGCTATGTCTACTTGATGAGGCATAAGTGGGAATCCTTGGAAAAATTCAAGGAGTTCCAAAATGAGGTACAAAATCATACGGGCAAGACGATTAAATTTTTACGATCGGATCGTGGGGGTGAATATTTGAGCCATGAGTTTAGTGATCATCTGAAGTAGTGTGGAATTGTTCCACAACTGACTCCACCCGGCACGCCTCAATGGAATGTGGTGTCCGAGGGAGAAACCGCACTTTGTTGGACATGGTGCGGTCCATGATGAGTCACACTGATCTTCCAATATCCTTTTGGGGTGACGCTCTAGAAACCACAGGTTTCACGATTAATAGAGTTCCATCTAAGTCAGTAGAGAAAACGCCATATGAGATGTGGTCTGGGAGGCGTCCCAGTTTGTATTTTCTAAAGATTTGGGGATGTGAGGCGTATGTCAAACGTATGACGTCTAACAAGCTCAGTCCTAAGTCTGACAAGTGCTTCTTTGTGGGGTATCCTAGGGAAACCAAAGGATACTATTTTTATAATAGAGAGGAGGGCAAAGTGTTTGTCGCTCGAAATGGTGTGTTCCATGAGAAAGAGTTTCTCTCAAAAGGAGTAAGTGGGAGGAATGTGCATCTCGAAGAGGTTCGAGAGCCATTGGAAAGTGTTTTAGATCCCACTAAGCCAGAGCAGGAGGCGTAGGATGTTGCAGACCCTGTTATGGATGCGCCAGCCCCACGGAGGTCTGGGAGAGTAGTCCATGAGCTAAAAAGGTACATGTTCATGACCACTAGGCATCGTGACGTGTTGTTGCTGGACAACGACGAGCCCAAGACCTATGAAGAAGAAGTGATGGGACTAGACTCTGAGAAATGGCTTGGAGCTATTGGATCCAAGTTGGAGTCCATGCGTGTCAACCAAGTTTGGAACTTGGTTGATCCACCCGATGGTGTAAAAACCATTGAGTGTAAATGGATCTTCAAGAAAAAGATAGACGTTGATAGAAATGTTCACATCTATAAGGCACGATTAGTGGTGAAATGTTTCAAACAAATTCAAGGTGTTTATTATGATGAAACGTTTTTGCCCGTCACTATGCTTAAGTTTATTCGGATCATCCTAGCTATTGCCACATTTATGATTATGAGATATGGAAAATGGATGCCAAGATTACTTTCCTAAATGGAAACCTAAGTGAGGATGTGTACATGACATAGCCTGAAGGTCTTGACGGTCCGGGGAATGCTGGGAAAGTTTGTAAGTTGCTAAAGTCCATTTATGGATTGAAGCAAGCTTCTTAGAGTTGGAATCTTCGCTTTGATGAGGTAGTCAAAGGGTTTGGCTTCATCAAGAACGAAGAAGAGCCTTGTGTTTACAAAAAGGCTAGTGGGAGCTCACTTGTGTTTCTGGTTCTATATGTGGATGACATATTGTTGATCAGAAACGACATTCCTATGTTGAATGCTGTCAAGACTTCACTGAAAAATAGTTTTTCGATGAAAAGTCTTGGAGAGGCAGCATACATTTTGGGCATAAAGATCTATACATATAGATCAAAACGGTTAATTGGATTAAGCCAAAGTATGTACATTGACAAGGTTTTGAAACAGTTCAAAATGTAGAATTCCAAGAAGGGTTTTCTACCAATGTCACATGGTATTTCTCTTTGTAAGTCTCAGTTTGCTGCGACACCTGATGAGCTATAGAAGATGAGTGCGATCCTGTATGCCTCCACAAATGGATCCATCATGTATGCCATGTTGTGTACACGCCCAGATGTGTCATATGCTCTAAGGGTTATGAGAAGGTACCAATCGAACCCGGGTGAAAGTCACTAGGCTGTAGTGAATAGTGTCCTCAAGTACTTGAGAAGGACTGAGGAAATGTTCCTAGTTTAAAGTGGTGAAGAGGAGCTCGTTGTAAGTGGTTACATGGATGCTAGCTTCCATACCGCTAAAGATGATTCTCGACTGCAATCTGGTTTTGTGTTCTGCCTCAATGGAGGCGCAGTGAGTTGGAAAAGTTCCAAGAGAAGGTGACCGATTCTACAACAGAAGCTGAGTATATCGCTGCTTCGAAGCAGCGAAGGAGCCCGTTTGGATCAGGAAGTTTGTTTCTGAGCTAGGTGTTGTTTCTAGTGCGTCCAATCCAATAGACCTCTACTGTGATAATAGTGGTGCCATTGCGCAAGCAAAGGAGCCTAGATCGCACGAGAAATCCAAACATATACTTCGGCGATATCACCTGTTCCGCGAGATCATTGAGAGAGGTGATGTGAAGATTTGCAAGGTGCACACGGATTTGAACATGGCGGATCTGTTGACGAAGCCTCTTCTACAACCCAAGCATGAGGCACATATGAGCTCCATGGATATTAGATACTTGCATGAGTGAGTCATGTTTTTGGGGAAGGTGCTAGTAGAGTCTATGCTAATGTATGAGGATAATCGTTATCTTGTTCCTTGAATATATTTTGTTTGCATTTAATTAATTAGTATGACTTGTTATGTAAAACTTTTTGCTTTATGACGCTGTTGTTCAAAAGGGTCCCTAATCTTGTCATCATGTGGGACAATGATGATACATGGATTAGTACATCCCACTGATTGATGATTGTGTTTCACAGATCATAGACATAGAGATGTCAAATCAGTGATGTGGACACATATTGGTGAACATGGTGTTGGACAAACCCACTTGAGATACTGCTGAGATTGTTATGTGCCAACAATTGTCATCTCAAATGGTGTACCTGCAGAGTCCTTGGACCTGGGATCATCATTTGATTCCATAATGCATAGTGACACACTTAGATGCTTCCTAACGCTATTCTGTAACAAGGTAGTAATAAGGGTTGTTTTCAGGTGTGTTGTGAAACATGTCTTGGGATGTGAGCGGTCAAGATGGAATTTACCCCTCCTAATAACGGGAGAGTCGTCTCTGGGCCCCTCGATGTATTGGATTGGAAAGTGCATGGCCATGCCACTATGACTAAGGAGTTAGTCATGATTTGAATCCGATACTTGATCGAGTGAAAATGTCAAGTTAATCAACAAGGGTGGCACGTCTCTCGCCTTGGACTTGACTGACGACACGTGGTGAAGGGAAGAGGCTTGAGTATATCAAGGTTCATGAAAATTTGATTTTGTATGCTTTCAGGGGTCAATATGTGCTGCTAGGTACTGCTATTGATTAGTGAGTCAGAAATGGTTTCCGGTAAACAACCGTTAGTGTATGAACCTATCGGGTCACACACTTAAGGGGATGGATTAAAAACATGCAAAGAATTGGTTCTTGTGCAACTGGGAGATTGAAGGACGTGCCCTAGAAAATTCCGTGGGTCGGAAGTTCTGATAGGTAGTATCGGAAATTCCGATTAATTTCTGGTCTCGATATAGAGAGCAATTGTTGCTTTAGAAGTTCCGATTTGGAATAAGAGGAATTTTGTACTGATCGGAAGTTCTGATATGGTATCAGAAGTTCCGAGGTAGGCGATAACAGATTGGATCTGTTGCGTGTCGTACTGTATCAGGAGACCTAAAATACCTTGTCGGAAGTTCTGATGCAGGATCGAAAGTTTCGACGTGGGCCAACAGATTGAATCTATTACGGTTTTGGGATGAGCACGACCTAGGGGCTCTCAGCTCTATATAAAGGAAGGAGGAGGACGTCTTGGGGTAAGCAATAAGCCTAGATTAGACTTAGCCACCCAAGAGTTCTCTCCTCCCCTTCTTGATCTCAAACGTTGAGGTCAAGGATCCCCGTATCTAACGTGCGGTGCTAGCACGCTCTCGTGGGAGGTACTCTATCCCTATACGTGTGGACTCCGTGGAGGCGTCGCTCCAATAGCGCCGCTCGTGAACGTCTACATACGAACGACTACATTGTCTTCATCGATCGGATCGATGAAGGACAGCAAGGACGAAGCGAGGAGAGGCTGGACGTGTTGCTCCAACATCTTCTTCCACTACACCTAGCGCGTCTTGTGCTAGAAGGTACCGATCTATGATCTCACACGCACATGACCCTAGGGCCATAGGGCGAAAATTTTGAATTTGCCGGCTAGCGTAGCTCCCCTATTGCCCAACATGAGGCACTGAGTCGAGGAGGGGAGAGGAGTGGCAGCTAAGATAGGTGATAGGAGGGAGAAAGGAGGATCTAGGGTTTGTGATTGGTTTATATACTTAGTATAAATGGGTATAGATAGTTCCCATATTAATATCCTTTACCCGTCAGTAGGGATGGCAATTCTACCTGTGGGTACCTGACCTTATAGGCATGGGCCTGCATTTAGCTTTGTGCATGTAGGTTCACAGGTTTAGGTACCGATTTATTCCTAGGTCCGACACGCGTTTAGAATTAAACCGACGGGTATCCGGGGGTTTACCCGATTACTTCTATTTAGACAGATAGTCCGGCCCATTAAGGGTTCGTTTGGTTTAGTGGCGAGAATGGATAGGATGATCCCATACATGGATTTAGCGATGAGATGATATATTTGAGGTGTTTTGTTGGATGAATTGGATGAGACAATTTTTTGTTTGGTTAGATATATATAACTTGGATGAGATAAACTTAAATTTAGTGGGACCCACTTGTCAAATATATTTTTTAACAAAAATATAATCATATGATCTTATTTTATAGATTAAATTATAATCAATACAATGATGTAATTAGATAATAAACTTGATAAATAATTTGGGAGTAAAAATCATTTGAATATTTATTAACGAAAAATTAAATGTGTAATAACCAATCAGGGGATGACACATCATTGTTGACACTAAAATCTCTCGACGAAGTGCCAAATGTCACTGACATCAGTTCGACGATCCAAAAGCACGTAGTCGTTCGAAGTAGTCCTCCAAACGTCACATGACGCCGATGCTGCATTCCGATAACCCTTGACCATAACAAGGGGGTGTCTGGATGGTGTCGCTAGACTATTGGATTACTGCTGCAAAAAGATAACCTAATTGGCCAAGTGTAGATAGGATAGATCAAACTAGCCAAAGAGGGCCGGTTGGACCAAGACAGAGGATGCAGTCAGATCGGCCAAGTAAGGTCGGTTGGACCGATGTGGTATGGGCGGTCGCACCGACGGATGGAGGGGAAGGCAACCGAGGCCGGCTACGCATGGTCAGTCAGACCAACCAACAATCGGCGGTCTGACCGGCGCATGCCGGCACAACCCGGTCAGACCGGCTAGGCTTGGCCTGTCAGACCGATAGAGGGGGCGGTGAGGCCTCCGGCTTGCTGGTGATTCCTCCAATGTTCCAAGCTAGTGCAGGGTTTCTTGGCGGCGTAGATGAACGTGTAGGCTTCTCAAAACACCAAGAAACTAGAAACAATTTGGTCTGGAGACCAAATTACTGATAAAAATCTATTATATGGATTACACTGATGATTCACAAGCGAATCGACAAGGATTACCACGATTATGACATGATGAACAGATGGTTTACAATGCAAACCAACAAAGATGGACGTGCTAAGTTTACTCCTAGGGCAAGGAAGGGTAAAAAGAACGATTCAAGGGAATAGTATATTATATTGATTTAGAATTGGAGAGAGTCCTTGAATCGGTCTTGCCCCTATATTTATATATATTTATAGGGGGTGGTCTTTTCGTCCCTGGGCTTGACTTCTACTCTAATTTGATTATGAGACAAGTCTAAGTCATTAAAAATTGATTAGAGATAAAAATATCCCGAAACCAATTAAATCTACTCGGACTCGTGTTGGGCTGGTCCGATAGGACCCACATGGCCGGTTTGACTGGGCCTACATGGCCGGTTAGACTGGCCTGTGCGAGGGTTTGCATATTTTCGACCCAAAATTACCAATTTTAATATTTTGACAATTTCGACCATTAATGCCATTTTTGCTATCAACACATATCCCTTGCCTTTTGGCAAACTAGTGAGCCAAAAGCACAACGGGCTAAGGGTGATATGCTCCATATCGGCCTTACGACACCTCAAGCATCTTGTCACACACTTGGGAAGTACTTTTTCAAATATCTACCATTTAGAGCTCTACGAAATCACTCTCCTTGTAAAGACTCTAACAAATATGCATTACACGGAGCGATTTCAACAACTTTAAAAGGACCTTCCCAACTAGGAAACCATTTACCAAACTCTGGGCTTTTAGTTCCTAAAGGCAAAATCGTCTTCCAAACTAAGTCACCAACCTGAAACAATTTTGCTTTCACCTTTTTGTTATAAGCTCTAGCCACTCTCCTTTTGTCTCTTTCTATAGCCTCTAGAGCCCTTAATCTCTGATCAGTCACTTCTTCCAAATTTTCCTTCAAGAGAACCTCATAATCACCGACCGATAAGCCATCTTGCTTAAGTAACCTCAAAGAGCCAAGATTTACCTCTACCAGTAAAACAGACTCTTATCCATACACCAACTCATATGGACTTACCTTTGTGGCACTGTGCCTTGCTATTCTGCATGCCCATAACGCCTCAGAAAGCACTTCATGCCACATTCTAGGAAACTCTTCAATCTTTTCTTAATAAGCTTAATCACAATCTTATTACTAGACTCGGCCTACCATTGGGCTAAGCATAGTATGGTGAAGAGTTTATCAACTTTAAACCATAAGATTCAGTAAAATCACCTAGTTCTTTAGAGACAAACGAAGCACCCTGATCTGTAGTAAGAGTTTGGGGAATAGAAAATCCATGTATAATGTGCTTCAAGATGAAATCAATTACCACATTATGTGTCATATTCTTGAGGGGCACGACCTTGGTCCACTTGGTGAAGTAATCTATAGCCATCAACACGAACCGATGCCCTTTTGAAGAGAGAGGATGAATTTGGCCGATGAAGTCCAAGCCACAACCTCGGAACGACCATGGTTTGTTAATAGGATTAAGCAAAGATGCAGGAGCAAGTTGTATATTACCAAACCTTTGATATGCCTCACACCCTCTATAATACCTAAAACAAGCTTCAATCATAGTCGACCAATAAAAATCCGCTCTTTTGAACATCCAACTCATCTTCTGGGCCGACTGATGAGTACCACAAAGTCCTTCATGAACTTCACCCATAGCAACTTTAGACTAATTTACATTTAAACTCTTCGAAAGTACTCCATCAATTCTTCGGCGATACAACTCACCATCAATCAACACAAATTTGAACGCTTATCGCCGGACTTTTTGATCAACTCTCTTGCTAGGATCTCTCAAATATTGAATAATAAATGGAGTTCTCCAATCATCCACATGATTTTTAGATGTACTCGCCAAATCCTCACTTGAATTGGATCACTGCTGCAAAAAGATAACCAATTGGCCAAGTGTAGATAGGATAGATCAAACCGACCAAAGAAGGCCGGTTGGACTAAGATAAAGGATGTGGTCAGACCGGGTTGGGCCGGTCTGACCGGACCCACATGGCTAGTCAGACTGGGCCTACATGGCCGGTTGGACCGGCCTGTGCCAGGGTTTGCATATTTTCAGCCCAAAATTACTAATTTTGATATTTTGACAATTTCGACCATTAATGCCATTTTTTTGCTATCAACAATCATCTCGTCCAATATTAGATTAGCTCATCCAAAAAAATTTCCTAAATCCCTCCATGCATCATATTTAAATAATATTACTCTAGGTGGCCATCCCATCCACCTTCGCCCTCCAACCAACCAAATAGATGACTAGATGGGATAGACCTATCCCATTTAGGGATATCCAATGAAACAAACACACCCTAAGTAATCCTCCCATCAGTCTAGCCAACCCACTCCAATCCCTAACCCTAAAAGCCCCATTGCAATCTCCAATCTCTAGACCCTGTTCCTACTCGTGCTCTCCAACGGCTGGGGCAACCAAGCAAGGCGCAACGGCACCAACCGTACTCCACGCTAGGGCAGTTGGGCAGGGCAACCACACTAGGTTAACTATACTGCCGCACCCATGTTAGGGGAAGCCGAGCATGACAACCAAACCAGGGCAGCCGCATGACGCTCTCGTCGCACCTGCACTAGAGAATCCACACGCCATTATTGCTGCACCCATGCCAGGCCAGACATAGGGCCGGTCCTGAGATTTAAGAGGCCCGGGGCGAGCTAAGATTTAGGGGCCCTTTCTAGATACACAATTAAAATATATTTCAAAATAGTATTGCTATTGAATAATGTGTGCATATTAAATTACCTCAAAAATATTCTTCCACAAAACTATCGCAACACATTTGGATCTTCTAAAGTACTTGTATTGATCTTAAAAAATTATAAATAGATCCTCTTTGTGATTGTATCATTTCATTTACTTGTTTTCTCTTTTACTTTTTTTTTTCACTACTTGAAGCATATTTTCTTGATGGCATGGTTATGTTAAAATAGAAAAAATAATCATTAAAACATTTAAACTAAATTGTACTACAAGTCCACAATAGAATTTAAACTGAATTCTAAAGTCTAAATATCAAATGTACTTAGTTCCTAATTCAATTGCCATAATTGCAAAATCAAAAATACAGTAATCGCAAATAATCTACTCATTTTTTTTGCAATAAAAAAAGAAGTAATAAAAAATAATCTACTCATTTTTTTACCAAAGATGCTCTTGGAATCGACAGGAAGCTTGAATAGAGTATCATAGGCAGGCAATGACATGACATGACCCTGTTGACCCTAAAGCGATCGGCGATAGACAACAACAAACAAGTTAGGAATGCAGTGTGCCGCATAAAGACACTTAGGCCTTAGCCACGCTGATGCATGATTGTAGGAATTGTAGGATCAGGTAGGCTGCACTACCGCAAGCGGCAGGTCCATAGGGATCAGGGATGATGGAAGATGGCCTGGGAGGTTGGGAAGGATACAAGTCAATTTTTGCAGTGATTTAGTTTTCAGAATTGATTTCCTCCACATTTGATGTTTGGTATCCCATATTTTAAATCATGTATACATACATAGACATATACACTATATATAGGGGGCCCCACCAAAAAGTGGGGCCTGCGGCGATGGCACCGGTGGCCACACCCCAAGGGCCGGCCCTGGTCGGACGCACAAGCCCCCACCATTGTCCTGCTAGGTCGAACGCACTAGCATCGTCGCCGCACCAAGACAGACGCAGTAGCATCACCATGGTCGCACGAGGGAAGATCTAATTTCTTTGCTGCTGGATTGGCTAGAACTAAACTCACAGGTTGACCGATGGGTTTGGGTTTGGTTTTAAACCCATAAGTTTTATGGGTGCGGGTTTGCATCAGTTTCGTGGGTTTGCTTCGTGTGCGGTTTTTTATAAATCCTGTAGGTTTTAAAGTCATTGCCACCTCTACCCATCGGCTACAAGTTTTGAGCTAATAATATACTCACAGGAATAAAATTAGGAACAAATCCGACCCTACTAGGCTTTTTACCCATGGATAAACAGGCCTATGATAGAATTGTCATCCCTAGTCCCTACTACTAAGACTACTATTAAAGTGTTAATTGTCCAAATTGGAAACAAACTTCTCAATATCTTATACATGTTTACACAAGTACTTAGCCATGCCAAACAATTAATTCAATTAATCCCTGAGCAACTGATTAATCTCTACTTTTCGGTTGGCTGATCAACTATTTATAATCCTTTAAAAGAATCAGGTGGTGGTAAATATGCCATCCACCTAGTTCCATTATAGTTTTTGTAGTTTGCTCCTTGATGCTATTTAATATTAGTATATTACACAACAAACAAATAAAAGTGGATTGACACATATAATTAAAAGTGAATAACATATATCATATAAAAATATATCTGATTTATTTTATATAACATTACAATATTTTTTTGTTCATCGCAAAGAATGGGCATTTTGCTAGTTAATAACTATTTTTTTTCAACAGTGGTCACAACCTTAATTGTTCAATTTAACGGGGCATATTTGCTTAGACAATAACATAAAAGTGGTACCAGTTTGTATGATGGTGATATCTGAATCTGCTCTTGAATGTAATTGCAAATATCTACATCTTTCTTTAGTCTTTTGTTCTCGGCTTCCAATTTATGTACCTAACTGAGAAACCAAGATGTGATGTGCCTTGGTTTTAGTATGTGATGAGTGATTGACAGACTTCCTTCTAGGGAGAAGGGGTCCCTCCGAATGTGTTTGGAGGAGTGTTCACCGAGGGGTTCGTTGTTTGCTGGCTGCACTTGTATGCAGTGGAGTTTATCTGTCGGAGGGGTCCAGTAGAATACGTTTCGAAGGTTGTACCGAAGGGCTCGGTACTTTGGGCGGTACACTGGAGTGTGTATCAGAGGGTGTTATACCCAAAGAGGCCTCTGGGGTATCGGATACATTTGTGTGCTTGTTGTTGGTGTGCAGGTGACTTCGGAGGCGACAGGACAGTCAGCACAACAAGTGAACTCGGTCAAATAGGAAGCTTGGTGCCAGGAAAGCGAGGATCTTGGTCACGGAGGCTGTGTGAAGTCGAGGTAGGTCCTCGAGTCAAGGTGCACCAGTCAAAGGCAAGAAGTGCGGAGGGGACTCTGACTGAAGATACCCCAAGGCTAAGTCCTTGGAAGTGAGGCACTTCAAAGGGGTACTCCGGAAGGAGTAACTTCAAAGGTTGGCGGACGAAGTCCTCAGAAATGAGGCAAGGCTCCCAAGTGTGCTCCGGATGGAGGGTCTTGGGAGGACACCTGACAAAGGTCTCAGAAGTCAAGATGCATCGAAGGCATGGTCCGGGTAATGCTCTTCGGGAGTGTTCTCAAGGTTGAGACACTGCAAAGGAGTGCATATGGAAGTGCTTCATGCGGAGACCTTGGATGAAGGAGGGACTTCAGAAGGTGGTGGACAAACCCTCCGGTGGGAGGTACTTCGAAGGTGGGGCTTCAGAGTCAGGTTGTCTTGACATTCTTCGGCCATGCATGGCTTCGGTACATGTACTAGCGGCGGTCGAGCTAAGGGTAGCTGCGAAGTCGTGATGGTCCACTCCATAGGTGATAGTGTGAAGACTCAAGGGCTTTGACGACTTCAGCTCAAATCCGTCCCTTGTATCGAAGATAGACTTCGGTGTAGCGAAGAACTATGGGTTTGAAGCCTACTAACGAAGCCACTGTAGCACTTCACGTGCGAAGGGGGCTTTGAAGATTCTGGTTTGCAAAGATGACACAAAATGAGCTTTCAATAAAGTAGACTACCATTTGTACCCTTGTGACTGCTAGAGGCAGAAAAATTATAAACCCTAGGGGTATAGCAGTCTCTTCTTAGGTCTGAGTTGAGTCTATAAATAAAGAGACAGGCTGAGGTCTAGGGCAACACAGAGCACTTCACTTTTAGAACCTTCTATACTCAATGTAGCCTAGAGCCAGCCGCCATGATTTGTACTCAGAATCTGTGAGTTTTGTGTTCCCTGTTCTTGCAATGAAATTTCTATTTTTCTTTCATTGATTGCATGAACTTGTATCTGTGTTTTTCGCTCTGTTTGGGTTGAGTTTTCTACAGTCCATTTCGTTCTATGCAAACCCAAGTTTCTGCTCTGAGTTCTTGCTGATGAAGTGTCCTCTGTCTCTTGTGCTTGCGAAATCTGTGTGAGTGTAGTTTGGAAGTACGTTTGCTCTGTGTATATCGGAGGCCATTCCTCACATGTTACCAGCAAAGTACTATCTGTGGCATGCGATCGAAGATACTTTCCCTTAGAATTTGCCAAAGACTTTCTGGCTATTCCTTTTTGCCAAGTCCTATTCGGAGCACTCCGTAGTGTGAAGCCTAGTACCAGTTACTAGTGTGAAGCATCTGATTGGAGCTCCTTGAGGGAAACACACTTGTGCAAAGTGCTTTGTGTGAAGTCTGCTCGAAGGCACCTCTATGTGCGGAGCCCGCATATACTTAGCCAAGCACAATGTGCTTTTGGGTGTCTAGGTGTGAGCGAAGTCATCTGGACTCCGAACTTTTTCCTTGTGCGAAGCCAGTGTTCAGAGTGTGTTCAATACCTCTGAACTGGTCTCTGTGAAGTGTGTGTTCGAAGTCTGTTCCTCAGAAGAGAATTTTTAAAGGCTCTCATTCACCCCCTCTGGTCTCCTGTTTCGGTCCAAAAATTGGTATCAGAGCAGGTTAAGATCACAAGTTGACCTTAACCTATTTTATGATCATTTGGCGGCATGGACAGAGTTAGTAAAATTGCTCTATTCGATTTAACTAACTTTGCTTACTAGAAGGTTCGCATGGAGGCTTATTTACTAAGCCAAGGAAGTGCAGTTTGGGAGATTGTGGACTCAAAATATATAATTCCTAAGACCCGCACTACTCAGGGTGAGATACAATAGTATGAGAGTAACAACAAAGCTAAAAATATATTGTTTACAAGCCTAAGTAGGAGCGAATTTGATCGAGTCTAGCATCTCAAGACTGCTAGGGAAATTTGGTCCACACTCACTATTTTTCATGAGGGCTCTACACAGGTCAAGGCTAGGTGCTAGAGCACATACAATAAACAGTATCAGCTGTTTGTGCAAGGCCTTAGCGAGTCTATAGATGCCATGTTTTCTCATTTGATGCGATAGTGAGTAATTTGCGCTCCACATGCACGCTTGCTTATTCTGACCACTATAGGGATATCAAGATTCTCTATGCTCTTGATCGTAGCATATGGGAGGCGAAGATATCTAGTATTGAGTAGTCCGTAGGTTATGACACATTAACCTATGATGAGATCTTTAGCAAGCTCAAGTCCACATAGATTGCCAAGACATCTCTTGGAGGTCATAGAAACTCCTTGCCTCCTCCTATGGAACTAGTTTCTAGATCTAGCCATGGCACCTCTACAGAACCAAGCACATCTGGTACTTGTATTATTGCAGGTGGTTTTGGTTTGTCCTTCCTGGTCTCTGTTACAAAAGAGCGGGTGGATACTCTTGATGATGAAGAGCTTTCTCTCATTGCCAGGAAGTTCACTCGTTTCTACAATAAGAGACGGGATCAGCGGAGAGGTGATTTTAGAGGGTGTTTTGAGTGTGGTGATACTTCTCACATTAAGGCTGATTGCCCTAGGCTTAAGAGGAGAGAAAAGAGTGAGTGCCCCAAACACTACAAGAAAGAGAGGAAACCCTTCTCTAAGGGTAAGCACGGCAAGGTGGCTAAGAGGGTAGCCAAGGCCGCTTCCATAGCCTTTGTGGCAGCTCTCAGTGACATTGACACATCTTTAGCTGAGGAGTCCAGCTCTGAGGAGGAGGAGCCTCCAAAGAAGGAGGAGAAGAAGGCAAAGGACTTCACCGACCTTTGTTTCATCGCCGACAGCATCCACCACAGTGATGAGCTATACTCATCTGAGGTACCATTATCTCATGACCAACTTTCTATCAAAATAGATGAACTGAATGATGTAGTCATTGGCTAGGATAGATTACTGAAACAAGCTGCTAGAGAGAGAAAAGAACTTAGACTTAGAGTTGAATCTATTTCAACTGAATATGCCATGCTTAAGTCTAAGATTGATGATGCTGATTGTGAGTCATGTATTGTTGTCATGAGTGAGCTTGCCCAACATTATTTCGTGCATGCTCAAGCTATTGATAAGCTTGAGATTGCGGAGAAGAAGATTTTGGAGGTGGAGTATAGACCTATTGTTGTCAATGAATGCATGAACTGTCCTTTACTTATTGAAAGCATAAATTTGAGGGACAAGCATGTAAATGAATTAGAGTCTAGATTGGAGAGTGATGAGTGTTCTAAGGATGTGCAGCCTACTTGTTCCACCTGCATCACCCTTAAGGATCAACTTAGCAAAGGGAAAGCTGAAAATCTCATGAGTGAGAATGATTACCTTCTATCTATGGTGGATAAATGCACTGAAAGGGGAAGGGTAGGATGGATTTGCTCTTGGCCAAGACCAAGATGTGTGCTGATAGGGCAGATTTAGCTCTAGGTTTGGGATTTAAGAGAACCACTTTACTTACTCCAAGAAAAACTGTGTTCTCTACTCCCACTACCCTTGAGAAAGAAAGAGCCCAATTGGACACACCATAGAAAGCCAAGAAACCTACCCAGCCTCCCAAGAAAACGCCACCTCCACCAAAGAAAATTCCTCAGCAGAAACCCAAGAAGTTTGTGAGAGTTGCTCCTAAGACCCCTATGAGTTCCCCCAAGAGAGTTTTTCATTGCTCTTACTCTCAGGAGGTGGGTCATTTGGATGGGTTCTGTTTTCTTCACATCAAGGATGAGCGACGCTCACATGAGATGAGCTTTCGGGACATGCATTACCCATCTTTAGGTATGCATGAGTCCGTTTATCGCTCTCATCCTGTTTTCGAGGCTTCCCGTGCTCACATGAGAGGTTCTGCCCCTCGTGGTGTACACCATGACTCATATGGTGCTTGACCATGTATTAGTGGTTTTGGTCCTCAACGGGTTGTGAGACCTCATCATTTGTCTGGTTTTGGGCTGAGGCCATGAACACTGCTTGTTACATATCAAGCCGGAATTTTTTGCACTCAATTTTGAACTTAACTTATTATGAAATGCATTTTGAGAGATAAACCAAGGTTACTCATCTTCAAGTATTTGGTTGTCAGTGCTTTATCCTAAAGCGTGGAAATTTGGATAAATTTGAGTCACGTTCTTCAGACGGGATCTTTTTGGGTTATACCACTCATGGTCACTCCTATCGTGTTTTTAATTTAGATACTAAAACTGTCATCGAGTCATGCGATGTGACTTTTGATGAATCAACCCCCTGTGTTAGTTCTTCTTTTGAACTTTGCCAGTGAAAAGGATATAAAGGCGACCATCTTCGAAGAAGAAGATCCCGAAGACTTCGAGCACGAACCCCTACTATTGACACTAAAATGCGCCAAACACACAGACGTCGATTCGGCGATCCAAAAGCGTATGGATATTTAGGAGTATGTTGACACGAAAATGAGCCAAACGCACTGACGCTGATCCGATGATCCAAAAGCGTGTGTATACTTAGGAGTAAACCTCTAAGCGTAACACAGTGCCGATGTCGTGTTTCGACGATCCTTAAACAGTGGTAAGAAAATAACGGAGTCGCCAGGCAATCAAACAAGTACTTAAAAATAATGTTTAATTAACCAAAGTGTTGGAAAAAGTAATTAAATTAAACTGGCCAAGCAACCGATTTAATCCTGATAGAACAGGATCGGTTAGAACGGCCTAGCATGGTCGGTCAGACCGCTGAATGCTGGCATGACCCGGTCAGACCGATCCTTTTCATACTTACTGTTGGACCGGAAATGGCGACCAGAGGGGGGTGAATGGGAGCTTTTAAAATTGCAGACTAAAAATAGCCTTCTGTTTTTAATTCTGTCTTCTACGGAACAGGCTTCGAACACAACCTTCGAAGTACTAGTTCGGAGGTATTTTATAGCTCCGAATACAGGCTTCGCAAGGAGCAAAAGTTCGAAGCCAAGAAGACTTCGCTCCACCCACAACCCCGAAAAATCGGCTCTGCTAAGTCAGTGCAGGCTCCGCACACAGGGTGCTTCGAGCAGGCTTCACACTTCACCCTTCGCAAGAGCGAACTACCCTCTGAGGACTTCGATCAAATACTTAGCGACAGCAACTGGTGCTGGGCTTCGTACTTCGAAGGTCTAAACGCACACTAAATGGACTTCGCCGAGGACTTAGACACGGGAAGAAAGACGGGCTTCGATCAGGGCTTCGCTAGTAATCAGCGAGGTCTAGCCTCCAGATTACACAGAGCAAACACACACTGGAAAACACCCTTCTCTCAAAACACACTTCGCCCAAACAGGCTTCGGTGCACTACCTCAAGTCACTCGAAGTGATACACAAGAGAACGAAGCATGCAGCGAGGTATGCAAACAAGCTCAAGCAGAAAATGAACACAGAAATAGGACTTCGCTGATTGAATAGGGAACACAAAAATTGAACTCATAGTATGAATACAGAGTATGGTGGCTAGCACAGGAGTTCTACAATGAATGCTCAAAGTGTTAATGCGACCTACCCAGCCTCCACTATTTATGGCCACTATTCATCCATGTGAATTGACTACTTTAACCCTAGGGTTTACATTGCTTTTGTCTCATCAGAACAGAGGGGTACAAAAGGTAGTCTGCTTTATTTGGAGGCTTCTCTGTCAGCTTTGCAGAGGGGACAGCGTCAGCTTTTTGCAGAGCAGACACTGTCAGCCTTTACAACTTTGGATTCTTCTGAAGCCCCCCTTCGCACGCAAGGGGTGCGGTAGCTTCGGTGAGAAGCCTTGAGCCTGACGGCCTTCGCTTCACCGAAGTCATCCTTCGATACAGTGACGGTTTTGAGCCGAAGCCGTCAAAGCCCTTGGGCCTTCGCACCAACACCTTCGGGGTGGACCACCACGTCTTCGCAGCTTCTCCCCAGCTCGAATTCCGTCAGTCCGTGTACCGAAGCCATGCATGGCCGAAGTACCTCAAGTCAACCTCAATCCGGAGCCAGCCTCGCTCCGAAGCCTGCTTTACTCCGAAGCCACACCTTCGGAGTACCACCCTTCGATGTCCCTCCTTCGTCCAAGGCCTCTGCATGAAGCATTCCATGAGCACTTCATCACAGTGTCTCTCCCCAAGCACACTCCTCGACAAGCCTCACCCGGACCATGCCTTCGATGCACCTCGACTTCTGAGACCTTCGTCGGGTATGCCTTCGAGTGTCTTCCTCTGGAGCACACTTCGAACACCTTGCCTCTGCTGAGGACTTGATCCACCATACTCCGAAGTCACTCCATTCAGAGTACCCTTCGAAGTGCCTCGCCTCCGAGGACTTTGTCTCGGAGTACCTTCACCCGGAGTCACACTCCGCACTTACTGCCTTCTCCTGGCGCACCTCGACCCGAGGTCCGACCTTGACCCCTTCGCAACCTTCGTGACGGAGCTCCCTGCTCCCCTGGCATCAAGCCTCCCGCTTGACCTAGGTTCACTTGCTACGAACCGTCCGTCACCTCCGAAGTCCCCTGCGCACCACAGACAAACAGACAAGTGTATCCAGTACTCCGGAGACCTCTCCGAGTGAGCAACCTTCGGCACACACTCCGATGTACCGCCCAAAGTACCGAGACCTTCGGTACAAGCCAATCATCGTGTACTGTCAGACCCCTCCGACAGGCACACTCTGTTGCAACAGCTGCAGCAACCAGAGCCCACCGAACCCTTCGGTGAAACAGCCTCCGAAGTCCCCTTCGGAGAACCAGCCTCCGAACCCCTTCGGAGGGACCCCTTCGAATCAGAGGGTAAAATCTGTCAATCACTCATCACAGACTCCGAAACCAACCCTTGGTTTCTCAATCTCCCCTTGATGAGTGCATTGACAACCAAATTCAAGTTCAAGAAAATTTGAAAAAATTCAGCACACAAGTGACCATAAAAACTCAGAACCGAGCCAAATCATGTCACTTGACAAAAGAATTTTCCTCCCCCTTTTTCAATAGAGTAAAAGCCCCTTCGGCGAAACTTCCCTTTGCAAGACAAAAACTCCCCCTGAGTTTAATTTACCCCCCCTTGCTGCAGAGAACTCAAAAATTTCTCCCCCTTTGGCAATGCAAGCATCAGGGAGCATGTAAAATATGCATAGCTTTGAAATGGGAAGAATTGCAAAGACATATAAAGCAAAAATATGCCAATATTAATACCAATTTTCATGTGCTCAGCTCAATTTAACATTCTCTAAAAACATGATGATAGCATGTGATTTTATCATTTTGAAGTAAAAGCATCACCTCTCAATCAAGGGAACTAGACAAGTACAAGCAAGGACTGCGCAAAGCTAGTCAATTTCTACTCTAGACAGAGAAGTCCAGATCAAATGGAGCATTTAAAAGCAAACTTGAGGATCAATGAATGTTGTTGTTCTTTTCATAATGCCAGGGGTTATTTGATTGTCTACCTTATACTTTCCAATCAAGCCAAGCCTAGGCATGAAAGCCATCAGAAGCTTAAGGCAGTGATTTTGGCATACACTACACTATCCTAGTTCAGACCAATGTTCAATGGTAAGCAGTCTAGAATAGAGTAGTGCGACAAACAAACCCACCTGGAGCTTTTTGCGTTGAAGCATGCAAATCATGGTGTTGGGGGAAAATATCTCATCTTCGGGGTTATTGCCGAAGCAGCATAAAGACAGCCAATCAATTCGAAGGTTGTTCGAAGACCATCTTCGAAGATGCCCAGAACCTCGTTCGAAGTCCGAAGACTGGCATTGGTTCGAAGTATGTCTTCGAACCAAAGCTCTTCAGGATCTTTTCTGCCAGCTAAGATGGAAGACTTATCTTCTATCCTATTAGATTAGTCTTTTACCATTTTAGCCCTATTAAGGAAACCGAATAGTTTCCTTAATGTCGGTTGTAATAGAGGGGTAAATAGGTCTTTTCCTTAATGTTCAGGCCTATAAATACCCCCCATTTCACCCTGTAATAGGGACCGATTACAAGTGAATCAATACACACTTTCGAACTATTCTAAGTTATTATCCTTTCGGAGGCTTAGAACAGTTTGCTTCGCAAACACTTCGTTTGTTAGTTTCTTTTCTACAGAAACCTGTTAGCGTAATCTTTTACGCCAACAGTTGGCGCCGTCCGTGGGGAACCTAGTCCAAAAAACTTCGTTCTCTACCAACCTTTTGCATCATGCCTCCTAAGCGGAGCGCACCTCGCAATCCTACTCGGAGGTCTTCTCGGATCTCCGGAGAGATACCCTTCGACACAGTCGAAGTCGGAGGGTCTTCGACTATCCCTCCACCTCAAACTCCGCAAGGGGCTTCTATCCCTCGAGGATACGAAACCTCTCCACCAACCCCTTCTACACTCCGACTGCCCGGAGCCACTCTGCCACCCTCCATTCCGATTCGAACTGATCATACCAGTTCTCAAGACCCGGAAGGTCCTTCCGGAGGAGATGAAGATAGCCTTCGAGATATGGCCACTCAAATGGCCAATCTTCAAGCCGAAGTAGCGAGGTGGCGACAGGAGGCTGCGAACAGGCTTCGCCCTCAAGCCACCCCAGCTATCCCCGAAGTGCACGAAGACGACGATCTTGACTATCCCGAAGCCCCGGAGAACGCCTCTTACGACAATGAATCTCCGTTGCATCCCGAGCTTCAGAAGGTTCGCTTCGATCCGAGGTTCAAAGCTTCGAAGCTTTGCAAGTATGCCGGAGACGAAGATCCCAGTGAGTTTGCACGTTCTTATGCCCTAGCAATCGAGGCTAGTGGCGGAGATAGAGAAACTATGGCGAAGTGCTTCCCGTTAGCCCTTGAAGGAGTGGCGTTGAGATGGTTCTGGTCTTTAAAACCAGGATCAATCACGTCATGGTTACAGTTGAAGAAGAAGTTCATAAGTAACTTTCAGGGCACCTTCGTGCCCCCCATGTCGACAGGAAGCCTTTTCCAAGTGAAACAGCTCCCCGGAGAAACATTGAGGCAGTACTTCAAGCGCTTCGCTCACACGAAGTCGCAAATTCGGGGGCTGTCCACATCCTCGGTGGTTGATGCAGCTCGGGAAGGCGTCAGTCATAAAGGCCTTTTGGATAAATTGCATCGGAAGAGCATCACCACAGTATCACAGTTGATGTCGTACTTCGAGGAGTACTCGAAGTCGGAAGAAGGTTGGCTTCGGAGGACTACTGCTACTTCGACAGTGTTGACAGAAGTAAAAGCAGAGGTGAAGACTTCGGCTCAGCCGCAAGAACCAGTCTCCGAAGTGCAACATGATAGAAGAAGAGGGCAAAAGCACCCTCGTTCTGAGGTCTTAAACATTGCACCCCCGCAGAAGTTTGCACCAAGAGCTCCACAGTCTGCAGGGAACAAGTCCAGCGGCTGGAGGCCGCCAGGGAAAACGGCTGGCAAGGGCCAGACCCTTTTTTGCTGTATTCATGGAGAGAACCGAAGCCATGCAACTGACACCTGCAAGGCTATTCTTACCCTTCGGGGAGAATATTTGGAGAGAACTTCGGGTCGAGGTAGTACCGACCGAAGTCCGGCAGCAGCAGTGCGCTCGGAGCCGGTCCAGGCTGTGGCGCAGATAGAAAATCTTGATGCTGCAAGGCATCCTCCGGTGGCCAATGTTATGCCACCTCCGAAGCAAGAAGAAGGGCAAGATAGAGGGAAGAGAGTAGTTCTCCCTATCTCCGGAGGAGGTACCCTTGGAAGCATGTCCAAGAGACAGCGAAGAGAGTACGTTCGAGAAGTAGGCCACATTGGGACTTCGTCATCTGCAGCTGCAATGCCGGAGTGGTCTCATGTTCCAATATCTTTCTCTGCGGAGGATGCAGCAGGTATCAAGTTCCCGCATGCAGATCCATTGGTTATCACTGCTGATATTGCCGGGACTGAAGTCCGAAGGGTGCTAATTGACGGAGGTAGCTCGGCAGATATCATATTTGTACAAGCCTTCGATCAGTTATGCATTTCCCGGAAGCATCTCCTCCCAGCGGCTCGTCCTCTGCAAGGCTTTGCAGGACCTCCGCTAGATGCACTTGGCCAGATAGGCCTGGAAGTAACCTTCGGAGAAGGTTTACTAGCCCGAACTGAGGAAGTTATCTTTGATGTGGTAGATGCCCCGTATGCTTATAATGTTATCTTCGGCCGAGGCATGTTGAATCAGTTCGGAGCTGTGGCGCATCACAATTACTTGTGCATGAAGATGCCCACACAATCAGGAGTTCTGACGATCTTCGGAGATCAAGCCATAGCTCGGAGAGCAGAATATGGTCATGGTCCTCCTCTTGATCCGAGGCAAGTAAACAGTGTCCAAGATAATGGAGAAATTTTTTCAGCCTCCTCCGAAGCTTCGAAGAAGTCATTTCCAAGACCAAGTCCCGAAGGAGAGATTGCAACGAAGATCATTGTCCAAGATGGTAAAGAATACACTTTTCAGTTTGGTAAAGATTTACCTCCCGAAGTTGCAACTTCCTTGGAAAAGGTTGTAGGAGAAAATTTGGATGTCTTCGCCTGGTCTGACGAAGATATCACCGGAGTCGATCGGGATATTATTGAACACAGCTTGCTTGTAAACCCGAAGGCCCGGCCTGTTCGTCAAGGGCTCCGGAAGATGTCCGCAGAGAGAGCTGCTCTAGCTAAGGACGAAGTTAAAAAACTGTTGAAGGCTGGGATTATCAGAGAAGTGGCCCATACAGAATGGCTAGCCAACCCAGTCTTCGTCAGGAAGAAGTCTTCCGGAAAGTGGCGCATGTGCATTGATTTCACATCTTTGAATAAAGCGTGCCCACGTGACCCCTACCCCATGCCCCGAATTGATCAACTAGTTGACTCCACTGCAGGTTCGGAGTTACTAAGCTTCCTCGACGCGTATTCTGGATATCATCAAATATGGTTGAAGCGCGAAGATGAAATCAAGACGAGCTTTGTAACTCCTTCGGGAGTCTTCTGCTATGTAAGAATGCCCTTCGGCCTAAGAAATGCCGGGGCTACTTTTTCAAGATTAGTTGCTAAGGCTCTAGGTCATCAATTAGGTCGCAATGTGGAGGCCTATATGGATGATATTGTAATAAAGAGTGCTTTAAAGCACCAACATAGCCTAGACTTAGCAGAAACATTCAATAGCCTTCGGGCATGTGGGATCCGCCTTAACCCCGAAAAATGTATATTCGGAGCTAAGGCTGGAAAGTTGTTAGGGTACTTAGTTTCAAGCAGGGGAATTGAAGCTAGCCCTACTCAAATAACTGCAGCTGCAGAAGATGGCTCCTCCCGAGAATTTAAAGCAAGTGCAAAAGCTGACTGGACGTCTGGCCGCACTTAGCAGGTTTTTATCAAGGTCTGCGGAGAGGAGTTTGCCAATTTTTAAAGCTTTGAAAGGGTCCGAAGATTTTGCATGGACACCGGAGTGTCAGAAAAGCTTCGAAGATATTAAAGATTATCTCAGCAATCTTGCTACGCTTACGGTGCCTATTGCGGACGAAACCTTACTCCTGTATCTTGCAGCCACAGGATCAGCTGTCAGCGCAGTCCTTGTCAGAGAAGCTGATATCAATGGGAAGTTGGTCCAAAATCCTGTCTATTTTGTATCCGAAGCATTGTCAGGAGCAAAGACAAGATATTCCGAACTTGAAAAGTTCGTTTATGCTCTGATAATGGCTTCGAGGAAGCTAAGGCATTATTTTTTGGCTCATAATGTAATTGTACCAACTTCATATCCTTTAGGAGATATGCTCCGAAGCAAAGATTCCACTGGAAGGATTGGAAAGTGGGCAGTAGAACTAGCACCCTTCGGCATATCTTTCCTGGCAAGGACAGCTATCAAATCTCAAGTTCTAGCAGACTTCGTAGCAGAGTGGACTCCACCTACGAAGTTGACTCCGGAGAAATCAGATGACAGAGTTTGGACTATTTACTCTGATGGGGCTTTTCAAGCATCCGGAGCAGGCATTGGGGCAGTATTAATTTCACCGTCAGGACAAAGAGCAATGTACTCCGCAAGACTCAACTTTAAGTCTACCAATAATATAGCGGAGTACGAAGGAATATTATTGGGACTCCGGAAAGCACGTGCTCTAGGAGCTACAAGAATAATTATAAAAACAGATTCTCAGATAGTAGCAGGGCACGTAGACAAAAGTTTTCAAGTCCGACATCCACAGCTTGCAAAGTATTTGGAAGAAATTCGCAAGATCGAAGCACATTTCAAGGGTATTTCCATTCGGAGTATACCAAGAGCTGAAAACGTGCAAGCGGACATTTTAGCGAAGGCTGCTGCCGGAGCTGTGGATGTGCCTGATGAAGCTTTCTATGAGGAGCTCAATATACCTTCGGTGCCACAAGTTGCTTCTGCAGAGATTCTCTGCATTCCTAGTGCAGATTGGAAAGATTCAATCATAGAATTCTTGCAAGGAGGAACGAATTTGCCCGAAGAGCCCCAATTGTCAAGATTAAAGCTCAGAGCAAGAAACTATCAGTTAATCAACGGTATATTATACAAGGCCGGAGTATGTTCCCCTCTACTCCGATGTATATCTCAAGCCGAAGGCCAAGAAATTCTTCGAGAAATTCACGAAGGCCTTTGTGGAAGTCATTTAGCCCCTAGAGCTCTGGCAGGAAAAACACTTCGCCAGGGGCTTTATTGGCCCACAATAACAGCTGATGCGGAGAGCTTGGTCCGCACTTGTCAAGGATGCCAGTGGATGGGTCGACGGAGTCATCGCCCACCAACAGCTCTTCAAGTCATTGCTCCAGTTTGGCCTATGGCTAGATGGGGTATGGATCTAATTGGTCCCTTTCCGTTAGCAAAGGGAAATCTGAAGTTCGCAGTGGTAGCTATTGAATATTTCTCTAAGTGGGTGGAAGCAGAGCCCTTAACAGCTATCACTTCGAATAATGTACAGAAATTCTTCTGGAAAAACATTATTTGCCGGTTCGGAGTGCCTAGATATCTCACAGTTGATAATGGAACACAGTTCGACGCAGAACCCTTCAGGAAGTTTTGCGAAGACCTAGGCATTCAACTATGTTTTGCTGCAGTGAGACATCCTCAGTCGAATGGAGCCGTTGAGCGAGCCAATGGAAATATCTTATCAGGGCTAAATCGAAGAATAGTAGGGTTGTCAAAGGGACTGTGGACCGAAGAGCTTCCGAAGATTCTGTGGTCCATTCGGACTACGCAAACAAGGTCCACAGGTTTTACTCCGTTCAGACTACTATTCGGAGATGAAGCTATGACTCCAACGGAGCTCAAAGGGGGCTCATTTCGCAGCACCGAACCAGACATCGAAGAAGAAAGACAAGCTTCGTTAGATTTGTCAGAAGAAACAAGGCTTCGAGCTGTAGCCAATTTATCAAAGTATCATCAGCAGACGAAGACTTGGTATGACCCGAAGGTTAAGCTCAGCGAGTTAAGACCGGGTCATCTTGTTCTACGAAGCATTATAGCACCAGGGAAGTTAGGCAATAAATGGGAAGGTCCATATCTAATCGTCCGCTCGGGGCGCCCTGGTTCATTTAAATTAGCTAATTTAGAAGGTGAAGAGTTAGCACATACTTGGCATGCGGAGCACCTAAAGCGATACTTCGCATAAGGGCTCCTTGTAATTTGCTTGTAATCATCTTCTAAATTAATAAAGCATATGACCCTGATAGTTGCCTTCCCCTCATAGACTTCCAGCTTCCGAGTGGACGCACTGGAACCGCGAGGTCGACCGAGAGGGAAGTGTCATTAAGCTGGGTTGTATTTTCGGACTTCGAACCCATAAAGTTCGAAGCCTCCGACGTGGGGGCTGACATAATCCGGAGCCCAGGCCACTGGCTTGTAGGCATCCGTAAAAGAGCCCAAAACCACACCCTACGGAGTCCAAGCCATTGGCTGGTAGACTTCCGTAAAAAGAGCCGAAGGTGGCCAAAATCTGCGGAGTCCAAGCTGCAGCTTGTCAGACTTCCGTAAAAAGAGCCGAAGGTGGCCAAATTCTGCGAAGTCCAAGCTCCGGCTGGTAGACTTCTGCAAAAAAGAGCCCAAGTGGCCAAATTCTGCGAAGTCCAAGCTCCGGCTGGTAGACTTCTGCAAAAATAGCCGAAGGTAGCTACATTTTCTGCGAAATCCAAGCTCCGGCTGGTAGATTTCTGCAAAAAACAGCTGAAGGTGGCTAAAGCAAAACAGCATTTAAGCCATGAGCTTCGAATGACTGTTCATATGCGTCCAAAGTGACAAATTTTTTAAGACACTAAAGTGTCCTGGAAGTTATCTCAATTGATTTCTTTCATGAAATAAACAAAGGTACCAAGTTACCATTCTTCTGACTACAAATAGTCGAAGACATTTCATAAGATTTCAAAAGATCTTTAAAAATGACAGAGGGGCTCCGAACCCCCAAGAAAAATTGTACTCCGAAGTTTTTCTTTGCGCATAACCATCTTTGAATACAGTTCGAAGTTGCTTATACCCAAAGAGGGGCTAGTAATATGGAGACAATTTTAAATCGGCATTAATTATCAAAATAAATGTATTTACAGATTACATTATGAAAAATTGGTATCTATACCAAGAAGGAATCGGAGACCTCTTCGGTCCCGAGAGCTAGGGGTGGAACGACTAGTTCCAACATCGGAAGTTCTAAGAACTTTACGTTTAACTCTCTTTCTCCCCTTCGAAGCTCTAAAATCCTTCTGTTCTTGTTGAAGTTCGGCCCAAGTTCGAAGCCGCTCGGGGCTTCTCTCCCAGCTTCTAAGATCTTCAGATCTTTTATTTTGGGCTTCACCTTCGTCTTCGGACCATTTAGTGTCTTCAGAAGACGAGGTGTTTGCGTCGCTCTCTTTATCTTCCTCTTTAATATAAGACAATACGTCTTTGATTACTTCGGGCGCAATAACGCCGGAGTCATCTCGAGGGATAAGAAATCGAGGACGTTTATAACTCTTTAGAAGTTCGAAGGTGTTCCACAGTGAGCGAAGTTCGCTGTTAAGCTCTAACACTTCGATATCTTCGATAAGAGGCAAAGCCTAAAAATATGACAAACAAGATTTTCATTGATAAATGTTTACAAGCACAAAGCTTTACATGGTTAAAAATCCTAAAACATTCCTAAACCTGTGGGTTTGAAGGAGGTTGGCTGCTCGAAGCTTGGCTCCGAACATGCTTCTGGCGTTGGCCTTCATCAATCCAAGCCTTGATCGCAGATCGACCTTCGGCTCTCCATGAAGTTTGAAAGGCTCGCCAAGCAGCAGCTACACCTTCGGAAGGTTTGAGAAGTCGGTCGTCGTCGAAGGTGATTGGACCTCTTCCTGCGTCCGGAGCTATTGATCGGCCCAAATCCTCGTAATAGCGAAGTAGACCAACAACAGACACATGTCCGGAGAGTTCTCCGTATCTAATGCCCGCCGTCTTCATCTGCTTCGCCACCCCTTGGATCCTTTTCAACCGGCGCAGAAGGCTGATGTTATCATCAGAAGGAAGAATTCCGGTAGTACCGAAGTATTCCAGGACTTCTAACAACTGATTCATAACCTCCGCAGCCACCTTCTCAGACTTCAACTTATCTTCGTTCAGTGCATCCTTCATCGAAGTAACTTCGTCCAAAACACCAGAAAGCCTAGCATTTTCAGTGGTCAAAGTGTTTTTCTGTGTCAACAATTGGCTAGCTTCCTCTTCAAGTCGGACGAGTCTAGACCCTGCAGTAGCATGTTCTGCCCGCAGTTTTTCAACCTCTGCTCGAAGCACAATCCTCTCTGCTTCGAGTTCTTTCTTTGCAGCTTCTAAGCTTTGCCTGGCCCTTCGCTCTGTTAATATTATATTGTCCATTTGAGTCACTCGACTTTCAGAGATGTTAAAATTCCTTTGAAGAGTGCTATTTTCTTCCCGAAGCCGAGCGATTTCTTCGTCATTGCATAGACTTGCAGCTCGGGCCAAGACAGTTTGCTGCCCAAGTAAAAATCAAAGTAAATATTCATTCGAAGATAAATTCTATAGTAATTTGCAGTTGTTTCATACCTGATAAGCTGTACGTTCAATAATGGCATTAAGCTCCGTCCTGTCAGCCTTGCGCAGGATGGCCACTAATTCGGTCTCCCCTATCTCACGACTAGCTCGATCCAAAGGTTCGAGTAAAGTCCGAAGACCAGTTGTTTGCCCTAAGAAAGGAGCCAGCAAGGGGAGCATGCTTATTGCCTCTTGGTCATCTTCGTTCAATGAAGGACCGGAGCTTTGGCCTGCGGTCTTCGGAGCCACTGGAGTTTGAGCCTCCCTAGAAGATTGGCTCTCGTCTGTTGAATCAGACGGAGTTGATTCGGAGCTTATAGCAGGCAGGGGCTCTATTTGTCTTTTGCCTCTTCCAGGCCCCTTTTGAGTAACTCTTGGGGCTGGCTCCGAAGTCGTCGAAGGTTCAGGAATTATTTCCTCTTGGCGGACTTCTTCCATAGGAGTGGGTTCTGCAAAGTAATCAAAAGTATTATACATAGTATAAAAATTCAAATAAATACAAAA
This sequence comes from Zizania palustris, assembly GCA_019279435.1. Taxonomy (NCBI): domain Eukaryota; kingdom Viridiplantae; phylum Streptophyta; class Magnoliopsida; order Poales; family Poaceae; genus Zizania; species Zizania palustris. The sequence goes on along the minus strand of JAAALK010000288.1, from coordinate 64,665,668 downwards.
GTTCTTCGAAATCTACCTTCGGCAGTCCGTGGAGGAGTTGTTGTTGGACTGATTGGTGGTTCGAAAGCTAATTCTTCATCTGAATCAGCCGTTGAATCATGGACTACAGGAGCATCGTCCTGGGTAGTCCTCGCTGCTTCTTCGGGAATCGAAGCCATAGTGACTTCGACCCCACTTTCATTCACAGGAACTTCGTCCTGAGCTACATCTTCTTGAACTACCGAAGTCCTTGGTTGATCAACATTTTCTCCGGACTCCGGTACGTTCACAGATACTTCGGCCTGTGCGAGCTTTTGAGTTTCATTCTCTTCCATTAGCCGCACAAGTAACCTTTCCATTTCTTCTTGGGAATCGGAAACCGAAGCTCTGGAGCTCGAAGGTATAGGATCTAAAGGTGCGAGGTTCTTCGGCTTCCGAGCCACCCTCTTCACCGGAGTTTTTGCTGAACTTGAAGTTCCAGCTTCGGCTTTCCTTTTTTGAGGCCCTTTCTCCAAAGGCGCCCAATCCATCAGAGGGGGAGGAGTGAGTTTTAGCATTCCCCATACTCTGTTAAATCTTTCCCAACTCCCAACTAGCTTAATTCGCCACTCTTTTTCGGTCGGAGTTGGAGCACCCAAGATTTTTTCCGAAGCCCTTATAATCTGTTCTGAAGTAACAGGGGCTGCAGATTCTACAAAATAAATAATTCAAGTCAGTTTTTTCTTCGAAGCAAATATGTTTAATGCATGTTGTTCTCGAAGTTACCTGTAGGACTTGAAGTCAAGTTAATTCTGCGAAGACCACCTTCGGAATCATCTTCGAAGATAATAGGCCAGTCGGCCATCAGTGGAGGAATTTGAAGACCGATGAACTCTTCTGCCAAATCCCGCATACTGAGCCTTCGGCTAACTTTTTCAAGTAAGTTCAGACGGGCTTCGAATTGACCTTCGTCAGGACGCACCAAAGCCTCCTTTCGGAATTGGATTTCTCTAAGGGGTCCGGCCAGAGGATTGCTTGCCCCGACTTCGGCATAGAACCATTTCAAAATCCAGTCGGTGTACCACCTAGCGTTGATGGCTTTAGCAGGAAAGCGAAGGGCGTATTCATCCCGAAGTCTAAAGTTGATACTGCCAAAAGACGTTACTACTTTTTCACCTCCGGGAGCTACGAAGGTTTTTGGCTGGCAGGTTGCTCTATGTAATGCAGCGAAGATTTCCGCCCTTCCTTCACATCCTTCGGCTCTTAAGGCCCATTCGAAAATAGCTAATCTAGCTACTGCATTCGGAGATAATTGAGGAAGAGTTATATGGAACAGTTCGAGTACCTCTGCCAGAAAATCCACTGCAGGAAGACCCAAACCGGCTTCGAAAAAAGCTTCGAACACTACTACTTCTCCGAGTCTGGGCACTGGAATCACCTCTTTCCCTGGTTTTCGAATCATAACTCCCGCACCAATATTTCCTCCTACTGCCATTGCCAGGGACTCTCTTTTGCAGGTTGAAGGTCCTAATTCAAAGGATTGGTCCAAATATTTGGTCGATGGAGGGCACAGACCTTGATCATCGGCGATTTGGGGATTTTTTCCCTTTGCCGCCATGGAAGTTGTCGCCTGCATCGAAGGCGTCGCCGCCACTGTTGCCGCTGCCGCTGCCGCAGTCGCTTGTTGACGAACCAAGGTTGAAGGAGGTGCAGAGCCTTTGGTCTTCGCCATCGCAATCGCTGGATCGATCTGAGAGAATGGAGACTAGGGCTCAAGAACTCGAAAGCTAGGGCTCAAGAACTCAAAGGGCTCAAAAGGCTTTTGACTGAGAGGAAACAGTGAAAAGGTAATCGAGTAAGTTCTGGAGTTCTTTATTTATAGTCTAAACTTTCCGTTTGTTACCGTTTAGGCTCTGCCCTTTCGCATTCCCGCCTGTTATTTTCCTCCGAAAATAACGCCTCGTATAACTCCGTTAGAAATAGAAACTAACGGCTATATTTTCTAAGTCTAAAAAGACTTTCGAACTTCCTGAGTCGGTTCTAAGATAGTTCGAAAAGTAATTACCTTATGACTAATTCGAAGTTCATATCTTCATGTATTTCGGAGATAAAATGAAAATCAATAACCCCTATGATTGGTTATCTTTTCTTTCCGTATACTGCTCTCCTAACGTTGCAGGTCGAACGGAGAAGCGTATTCGAGGGGCTACTGTTGGGGGAAAATATCTCATCTTCGGGGTTATTGCCGAAGCAGCATAAAGACAGCCAATCAATTCGAAGGTTGTTCGAAGACCATCTTCGAAGATGCCCAGAACCTCGTTCGAAGTCCGAAGACTGGCATTGGTTCGAAGTATGTCTTCGAACCAAAGCTCTTCAGGATCTTTTCTGCCAGCTAAGATGGAAGACTTATCTTCTATCCTATTAGATTAGTCTTTTACCATTTTAGCCCTATTAAGGAAACCGAATAGTTTCCTTAATGTCGGTTGTAATAGAGGGGTAAATAGGTCTTTTCCTTAATGTTCAGGCCTATAAATACCCCCCATTTCACCCTGTAATAGGGACCGATTACAAGTGAATCAATACACACTTTCGAACTATTCTAAGTTATTATCCTTTCGGAGGCTTAGAACAGTTTGCTTCGCAAACACTTCGTTTGTTAGTTTCTTTTCTACAGAAACCTGTTAGCGTAATCTTTTACGCCAACACATGGATTTTTGGAATTTTGATGAAGTGAACAAATTGTTTGGCACTTGATGAATATCCATGAGTATGTAGAACAATTTTTCAAGTTGCAATGTTTATCATCCAGAGAAAAGGAGTCTTGCTATTAAGAAGATAAAAGATAGCTAAAGCAGTCTTGCCTAAACATGCTAGATTCAAGACTAAGCGGTGAGCATGTTTTGATTTTGGAAAGAAGAATCATGCACATAATGTTTCAGACATATTAAATAGAGCTGAGCTGACATGATTACATGAATTATAATCAGGCATATAAGTGCAAAAGATGTAAATGCAATTTCACACATGATGTGCATATGCAAGACAATTAAAATCTGCTCCCCCTCACAAAATGCCGTAAGGGTGACAAATACCAAGTTCTCCACGCAAGTAGGCAAATCGAGAAGCATCGAGGGGTTTTGTGAAAACATCGGCTAGCTGGTGTTGGGTATCAACATATTGAAGTTCAATATCACCTTTCTCATTATGATCTCTGAGAAAATGATATCGCACATCAATGTGTTTGGTTCTGGAGTGCTGAACCGGGTTGTTTGCAATACAAATAGCACTAGTGTTATCACATAAAAGTGGAACACTCTTATAATCTAACCCGAAATCCCGCAAAGTGGTAACCATCCACAAAATCTGAGAGCAACAGCTAGCTGTAGCAACATATTCGGCCTCAGCCGTCGATTGTGCAACACTAGACTGTTTGCGGGAAGACCAGCAAACCAAAGAAGTACCCAGAAAATGACGAGTACCAGAGGTACTTTTCCTATCAATCCTACACCCAGCAAAATCCGCATCGGAATACCCTCGAAGACACAAAGAGGAAGACGTTGAATACCAAATGCCGAATTCTAGAGTATGTTTGAGATACCTGAGAATGCGCTTTACCGCTTGGCGGTGCGAAGCTCATGGTGAAGCCTGAAAATGAGCGCACAGACACACTGTGAAGTGTATGTCTGGCCTCTTAGCAGTCAAGTAGAGGAGGGAGCCGATCGTGCTTCGGAACTCCTTCTGATCTACGATTTCTCCATCTTCATCCGGATCCAATGCTACAGATGTAGCCATTGGAGTGGCGAGTGGCTTCGCATCAGCCATGTTGAACTTCTTGAGCAGGTCCTTGGTGTACTTCGTCTGGTGGACGAAAGTACCTTGTTTGCTTTGCTTGATTTGCAAACCAAGGAAAAAGGTGAGTTCGCCCATCATGGACATCTCGAACTCCCTGCTCATGGCATCTGCAAACTCGGCAACCAAAGCATGAGAAGAGCCACCAAAGATGATATCATCCACATAAATTTGAACTAGGAGGAAATCTTTGCCATGCTTGAGAGTGAACAGGGTTTTATCAACAGATCCCATCAAATACCCCCGCTCAAGCAGAAAAGACTTAAGTCTGTCATACCATGCCCGAGGGGCCTGCTTGAGTCCATAAAGAGCCTTATGAAGTTTAATGACTTTATGTGGGTATTTGGGGTTTTCAAAACCAGGAGGTTGTTTTACATAAACATCTTTGCCTATGAAACCATTAAGAAAAGCACTTTTGACATCCATTTGATAGAGTTTGAATCCCCGGGATGTCGCAAAGGCAAGCAAAATCCTAATGGCCTCAAGACGAGCAACAGGTGCAAAAGTTTCAGTAAAATCAATCCCTTCTAACTGCGAATAACCCTGAGCTACAAGTCTAGCCTTGTTTCTAACTATAGTCCCATCCTCCCCTTGTTTGTTTTTGAAAATCCATTTTGTTCCAATGAAATGAACATTTGGTGGAGGATCAACTAAAGTCCAGACTTGGTTTCTCTCAAAATTTTCAAGTTCTTCATGCATGGCATTGATCCAACTAGAATCAGAAAGTGCATGACTAACATCTAAGGGCTCGAAAGAGGCAACAAAAGCAGAATCAATGAAATGAGCATGAGAATGTGTTACCCTTTGATCAAGCTCACCAATGATCCGCTCGGGAGGATGCATCCTTTGAACATGATGTGGAGCCTCACGGCCGAATGCAGTCTCCCCCTCAACTTGTGCATTGGAGTGGTCCAAGATGACCGATGTCGAGGTAGTTGCTTCGGGACCTTGTGCCGAAGTGGTCGAAGCGGGGTCGGCTTCGGGGGTTGATGTCGAGGGTAGTAGGGGTTCATCCTCGAAATCTCTGGGATCTTCTTCTTCGAAGATAGTCTGTTCCATATCGTGTTCATTTTCCTGTTCAAGAGCAGAACTAACAGAGGGGGTTGATTCATCAAAATTCACATCACATGACTCGATGATAGTGTTAGTCTCTAAATTATAAACACGATAAGAATGACCATGTGTAGTGTAACCCAAAAAGATCCCGTCAGAAGAACGCGACTCAAATTTATCCAAATTACCACGTTTTAGGATAAAGCAATGACAGCCAAAAACTCGAAGATGAGTAACCTTGGGTTGTCTCCCAAAACATAGCTCATAAGATGTCAAATTCAAAATTGAGCGCAAGAAGATTCAGTTTGAGATGTAACATGTAGTGTTCATGGCCTCAACCCAGAATTTTCTAGGAGTCCTATTCTCATTGAGCATCGTCCTAGCCATCTCAACCAAAGTGCGGTTCTTTCTCTCAACAACACCATTTTGTTGAGGAACCCGTGGAGCAGAAAATTGATGTTCTATGCCATGCTCCATGCAAAAGTCAACAAAAAGACTGTTTTTGAACTCAGTGCCATTATCACTTCGAATGAATTTCAATGCACCAGGGAGTTCAGTGAAAAGTCTCAAAGCCAAGCTCCGAAAGTGTGAAAACACTTCATCCTTGCTGGCAAGAAAGAAGAACCAAGAGTAGCGAGAGAAATCGTCGACAATGACTAACACATACCACTTGCTGCCTAAAGAACTAACCCGAGAAGGACCTACAGTGTCCATGTGGAGAAGTTCTCCGGGTTGTTCAGTCATCACTGTGGTGACTGGCGAGTTTGAAGCGGCAATCATTTTTCCATGTCGACAAGGAGCGCAAACTAAATTCTTCTCAAACTTGAGCTTGGGCAATCCTCGGATCAGACTTAGGGAACTCAGACGAGCGAGCAACTCAAAGCTCATATGCCCTAGTCTCCTATGCCACTTCCAAAGCTCAAAAGTAGAATGTGCAACAAGACAATGAGAAGAACCAGATGACTCAGAAAAATCAGCTCCAAAAAATCTCCCAACTCTAAAGATCTTGCAGACAACAACGCCATCAGAATTGAGTACTTGCGAAGTATTGCGATGAAATCGCACTTCGAAGCCCTCATCAAGCAACTGAGATACAGAAAGCAAATTGTATCCCAGGTTTTCAACCAAAGAAACATCTTTGAGAGTGAAATTCGAGTTAATTCTTACCACACCTTTACCTTTCACTCTACTCCTTCGATTGTTGCCGAAGGTGATATGTTCCCTTTGCTTGGTTGTGGTGAGGCTGGAGAACCATGCTGCATCTCCGGTCATATGGCGCGAACAACCGGAGTCCATGATCCATGTGCCCTCCAAGCCTCGGTCTGCCGCCTACACATGATAAGAATATCTCGATCACTCAGTGCTGGGGTGAGTGAGGATATGGCGAGGCATCCAACACTGAGTGATACGAGTAGTAGGCACAGTAAAAGTAGACTGTCTATGCACATGATAATCAGAATGATGCAAAGCGCGAGGTCTACCTACATGCTGTGATCTAACAACATGACAAGGTCTCCTCTCTGACGAGGTACAAAGCTACTCGCTCGGGGTCTACCACCATATGAAACATGGTGAACACCTCGAGGAACAAAACCTCTCCGAGAAGCACGAGGAGCCTCAAAAACAGGATGATAGTAAAACTCAGACTCATGCATACCTAAAGATGGGTAATGCATGTCCTGATAGCTCATAGCCTGAGAGCGTCGCTCATCCTTGATGCGACGAAAACAGAACCCAACCAAATGACCCGCCCGCTGACAGTAAGAACAATGAAAAACTCTCCTAGGGGCACTCTCATGGGTCATAGGAGCAACTCTCACAGACTCCTTGGCTTCTGTTGAGTGGTTTTCTTGGGAGGAATTTTCTTGGCATGAGGAGTGATTTTCTTTAGGGTTTGGGTAGGCTTTTTGGCTGATGGAGTGTCTAACAGAGCTCTCTCTTTCTCTAGGGTAGTGGGTGAGGTAAAAACAGTTTTGTTCTCACTATCTGAAGGAATCCTCTCAAAACCCAAACCTAGAGCTAACCCTGCTCTGTCAGCACACATCTTGGTCTTGGCCAAGAGTAAATTCATCCTACCCTTTCCCTCAGTGCATTTGTTAACCACAGAAAGAAGGTACTCATTTTTAGTCATAAGGTTTTCAGCTTGCTCTCTAACAGTGCCAAGCTGGTCCATAAGGATTATGCAAGTGTCACACACAGGCTGCACATCCTTAGAACTACCGGCCCTCTCCAATCTAGCCTCTAAATCATGAACATGCTTATCACGTAAATTAATGCTCTCGCGTAATAAAGAACAATTCATGCATTCAATTATATCATGAGGTCTAGAATCAACCACCAAAAGCTGCTTCTGTGCAGTCTCAAGCTCAGACAGAGTTTGAGTATGTACAGAATGCAACTGAGCAAGCTCACCCATGACAACAGTACAAGATTCACATTCAGCATCATTAACTTTAGACTTAAGCATGGCATAATCAGTAGAAACAGATTCTAGCCTAAGTCTAAGGTCTTTTCTTTCTCTAGCAGCTTGCACAAGTAATCTATCCTGACCAAGAACTACTTCATTCAGCTCATCTAATTTAATTGAAAGCTGGTCATAGGATAGAGGTACCTCAGATGAGTCAAGCTCATCGCCGCTGTGATCGCTGCTGGCCATGAAGCGAAGGCCGGTGAAATCTCGTCCCTTTTTGTCCTTCTTGTCCTCTTTCCTTGGAGACTCCTCCTCCTCAGAGCTCGACTCCTCAGTTGAGGAAGTGTCAATGTCGCTGAGAGCAGCAACAAATGCTCTGGATGCGGCTTTGGCTACCCTCTTAGCCACTTTGCCGCGCTTGCCCTTCACAAAAGGCTTCCTCTCATTTTTGTGGTATTTAGGGCGCTCACTCTCATCTCTCTTCTTGAGTTTAGGGCAATTGGCCTTGATGTGAGAAGTGTCGCCACACTCAAAGCAACCACTAAAACAACTTCTCCTCTGATCCCGTCTCTCATGATGAAAACGGGTGAACCTTCTGGCAATGAGAGCAAGCTCATCATCATCCAGAGTGTCCACCTGCTCCTTAGTGACGGAGACTAGGGAGGACAAAGCAAAACCATCTGCAAGAACACAAGTGCCAGATGTGCTTGGTTCTGCAGTGGTGCCACGACTAGTGCTAGAAACCAATGCCAATGGCTGTGGCAAAGAGTTTCTGTGCACTGCAAGAGATGCCTTGGCAATCTCTGTGGACTTCAGCTTGCTGAAGAGCTTATCATAGGTCAGTGTGTCATAACCTGCGGACTCCTCAATGTTGGATATCTTCACTTCCCATATGCTACGATCAAGAGCATAGAGAAGCTTGATAGCCCTATCATGATCATTGTAAGCAAGCGTCCCGTTGGACCGCAAGTTACTCACTATAGCATCGAAGAGAGAAAACATGGCATCTATATATTCACCAGGTGCCTGCACAAACAGCTGATACTGTTGATTGTATGTGCTTTGGCGCCTAGCCTTAATCTGTGTAGATCCCTCATGAAAAATAGTGAGAGTGGTCCAAATTTCCCTAGCTGTCCTAAGGTGCTGCACCCTATCAAACTCACTCCGGCTCAAACCAATGAACAATATATTTCTAGCCTTGGAGTTGGCATTATACTGATCCTTCTCTGTTTGAGAGGTGCGAGTTTCAGGGATGGAGTATTGTGAGTCCACAATCTCCCAAATTGGATTTCCTTGGCTTAGCAAGTAAGTCTCCATGCGCACCTTCCAGTATGCGAAATCAGTCCCATCGAACAGAGGAATTTTACTAACTCTGTCCATGTCGCCAACAGATCACAAACCCGGTTAAGGTCAACTGGTGATCTTAACCCGCTCTGATACCAATTGTTGGACCGGAAATGGTGACTAGAGGGGGGGGGGGTGAATGGGAGCTTTTAAAATTGCAGACTAAAAATAGCCTTCTGTTTTTAATTCTGTCTTCTGCGGAACATGCTTCGAACACAACCTTCGAAGTACTAGTTCGGAGGTATTTTACAGCTCCGAATACAGGCTTCGCAAGGAGCAAAAGTTCGAAGCCAAGAAGACTTCGCTCCACCCACAACCCCGAAAAATCGGCTCTGCTAAGTCAGTGCAGGCTCCGCACACAAGGTGCTTCGAGCAGGCTTCACACTTCACCCTTCGCAAGAGCGAACTACCCTCTGAGAACTTCGACCAAATACTTAGCGACAGCAACTGGTGCTGGGCTTCGTACTTCGAAGGTCTAAACGCACACTAAACAGACTTCGCTGAGGACTTCGACACGGGAAGAAAGACGGGCTTCGATCAGGGCTTCGCTAGTAATCAGCGAGGTCTAGCCTCCAGATTACACAGAGCGAACACACACTAGAAAACACCCTTCGCTCAAAACACACTTCGCCCAAACAGGCTTCGGTGCACTACCTCAAGTCACTCGAAGTGATACACAAGAGAACGAAGCATGCAGCGAGGTATGCAAACAAGCTCAAGCAGAAAATGAACACAGAAACAGGACTTCGCTGCTCGAATAGGGAACACAAAAATTGAACTCACAGTATGAATACCGAGTATGGTGGCTAGCACAGGAGTTCTACAATGAATGCTCAAAGTGTTAATGCGACCTACCCAGCCTCCACTATTTATAGCCACTATTCATCCATGTGAATTGACTACTTTACCCCTAGGGTTTACATTGCTTTTGTCTCATCAGAACAGAGGGGTACAAAAGGTAGTCTGCTTTATTTGGAGGCTTCTCTGTTAGCTTTGCAGAGGGGACAGCGTCAGCTTTTTGTAGAGCAGACACTGTCAGCCTTTACAACTTTGGATTCTTTTGAAGCCCCCTTCACACGCAAGGGGTGCGATAGCTTCAGTGAGAAGCCTTGAGCCTGACGGCCTTCGCTTCACCGAAGTCATCCTTCGATACAGTGACGGTTTTGAGCCGAAGCCGTCAAAGCCCTTGGGCCTTCGCACCAACACCTTCGGGGTCGACCACCACGACTTCGCAGCTTCTCCCCAGCTCGAACTCCGTCAGTCCGTGTACCGAAGCCATGCATGGCCGAAGTACCTCAAGTCAACCTCACTCCGGAGCCAGCCTTGCTCCGAAGCCTGCTTCACTCCGAAGCCTGCTTCACTCCGAAGCCCCACCTTCGGAGTACCACCCTTCGAAGTCCCTCCTTCGTCCAAGGCCTCCGCATGAAGCATTCCATGAGCACTTCATCGCAGTGTCTCTCCCCGAGCACAATCCTCGACAAGCCTCACCCGGACCATGCCTTCGATGCACCTCGACTTTTGAGACCTTCGTCGGGTATGCCTTCGAGTGTCTCCCTCCGGAGCACACTTCGAACACCTTGCCTCTGCTGAGGATTTGATCCACCATACTCCGAAGTCACTCCATTCAGAGTACCCTTCGAAGTGCCTCGCCTCCGAGGACTTTGTCTCGGAGTACCTTCACCTGGAGTCACACTCCGCACTTACTACCTTCTCCTAGCGAACCTCGATCCGAGGTCCGACTTTGACCCCTTCGCAACCTTCGTGATGGAGCTCCCTGCTCCCCTGGCATCAAGCCTCCCGCTTGACCCAGGTTCACTTGCTACGAACCGTCCGTCGCCTCTAAAGTCCCCTGCGCACCACAGACAAACAGACAAGTGTATCTAGTACTTCGGAGACCTCTCCGAGTGAGCAACCTTCGACACACAGTCCGATGTACCGCCCAAAGTACCGAGACCTTCAGTACAAGCCAATCATCATGTACTGTCATACCGCTCCGACAGGCACACTCTGCTGCAACAGCTGCAGCAACCAGAGCCCACCGAACCCTTCGGTGAAACAGCCTCCGAAGTCCCCTTCGGAGAACTAGCCTCCGAACCCCTTCGGAGGGACCCCTTCGAATCAGAGGGTAAAATCTGTCAATCACTCACCACAGACTCCGAAACCAACCCTTGGTTTCTCACTTACCGTCGGTCAGACCGAATATGCTATCGACAGCCAACTCGCTCTTGCCGACACAGGATGCACTACTAGAAAACCCCCCCTGTAGATACGCTGTAGTAGTAACGCCATTAAAAGCATCTCTACGTCGACATGTAAAGATGTTTTTTGACACGATTTTAAAAATGTGTCCGATTGTTACGATATTAGACACGCTTATAGTGTTATTAGTCATATAAAGATATTTTTTAACACGCTATTGAAGTCGTCTCAAAAGGACACGAAGTTAGACACAATTTAAAGCATCATTATCCCATAGAGACATTGTAAAGCGTATGAAACATTTGTTTATAGCTAGGTATAGATGTTTTCTAACATGATTTGAAAAACGTAGCGAATTGATACAAAGTATAACATGCTGTCAACCGCAAAAAAACATGTAGATTAGTTGTAAAGCGTATCAAATAACCATAAAAAAACTGACACGGACATAGACGCGCTTTGAGGTGTCATTATCCTCTTGACACAGTTTAAAGCGTATCAAAAAATTGTTTATAGCTAGGTATAGATGCTTATAAGCATCTATACAAATTGATACAAAGTTTGACATGCTTATAAGCATAAATAGCATGTACTAAAAATTGTGTACAACTCAAATTAAAAAAAATGTGCCTCATTGGACTTGAACCCGGGTTGAGAGCTTTAGAGCAACGCAGCCTTACCATTGAGTTAGGAGCATATTTGTGATCTATTCACTGGACAAACCATATAAACATATAATTAGCATCTGCCACTATTAAAACTAAATCGCAATCATGTTTTATCCTGTTTTAGCGCAGCCACGCACTGCCGTGCCCTCCCTCGAACGCGCCGCGCCACCTCCTGGTCGGCCTCATCAGCCCACGCCGCCGCCGGAGACGCAACGCGCCGCTCCCTCCCTCCGCGCATTGCGTCGCACTGCCCCTCACTCCGCGTACTGTGCCGAACCGCCCCTCCCTCTGGTCACTCCGCTGCGCCGCTCCTCCCTCCGCTGCACCGCCCCTCCCTCCGCCTCACCGACGCGCCCCTCCCTCCGCCGCACCGCCCCTCCCTCCGCCTCACCGCCGCGCCCCTCCCTCCGCCGCACCTCCCCTCCCTCTCTCTGTTCACGAGACGTGCCACCAAGATTCATAGGTCGCCCAGGTCATCGTCATCATCAACATACACCAGGTCGGTTGCCCTGTTGCTCGATACTCCACCTACAACTGCTTGGATGTTTGCTTCTCTGTACAATGGAGACCCATTTTTTCCCTGTACTAGTGTAGTATATGTGTGCACTGTCGTCAATTATCAAATCTAGTTTAAAAAAGGAGCAACATCATTTAGATGATGGATTATTGGACTTTAAGTCCATGTGTATTCTCCGAGGGGTTTAATTGGGGAAGAAAGCTAGTGAATATATCCTCAAATTAATGGCCAGTCCATGCTCACAGTTGGTAAATTGTTGTTACATTTTTTACAACCGTGCTGTAATGTAAATGTATGATATGATTGAGCTTCCTTGTTATTTGTTGTCGTGGTTTGATTTCTTGAAGCATTTGCTGTAATGTAACTGTCTTTTAAATTAAGCATGATTTGTTTGATTTAAATTCCACATGTGCTTACATAGGGTGATGGATAGAAGTTGGATGAAAAAATCTAGACGGGAGACTTCATATGAAGATGGTGTTGAGGAATTTTTGAATTTTGCTTATCAGGACCTTCCACCTGACAGTGAGATACTGTGTCCATGTAAAAAGTGTAAGAATAGAATAAACCAGACTCGTGATGAAGTTAAGACACATTTGAGGTGTGACGGTATTCTTCAAGGTTATACCTCTTGGGTTCATCATGGTGAGAATTATGAAAGACCCACAATTGCATTTGATGATGTGCCTAATATGACCACATTGCCTGCCACGGGTATAGTACAAGGTCACCGGGACGGAGGATCGGATAGCATTGAAGAACTACTACATGCTGCATTTGGTAGGGCTGCGGGAATGCTTGAAGGTGAGGCAGATGATTTTCATGCAAGATTTGCATGTATGGAACATAATGCCCTAGAGGATATTAATGTGAATTCAAGTGAAGGCGATGATTCGAGGAGGGATCATAATATATATGCAAGATTCTTAAAGGATGCACACGTAAGGTTATACCCTGATTGTAAGTACTCAAGGTTGTCTTTTTTGGTGCACTTATATCACTTGAAGTGCTTACATGGTTGGTCACAAGAATCATTTGCATCACTATTGGGTCTACTATCTGCCGTGCTACCTCGTGAAGCAAATCTGCCTAAGACATATTATGAAGCGAAGAAAATCATACGTGGACTAGGTCTTGATTATGTGAAAATCCATGCTTGCCCCAAAGATTGCATGCTTTTTAGAGGTGAACATCCCAAAAATGATGTTTGCCATGTGTGCGGGAGCTCTCATTGGAAAGTTGTTAAAGAGAATTTGTCATCAGCTAAAGAAAAGGGGAAAAGGAAACCAACAAAAGTGTTACGGTATTTTCCATTGATAGCTAGGATCCAGAGGTTATTTTCAACGACGAAAACTTCAGATGATATGCGATGGCATGAGGAGGCACGAACAAAAGATGGAAAACTACGACATCCAGCAGATGGTGAAGCTTGGAAAGAATTTGACGATAGGCATCCTGAATTTGCAGCAGATGCTCGAAATGTACGACTTGGTCTTGCAAGTGATGGATTTAACCCCTTTGGGAATCAGAATTTGAAGCACAGTACATGGCCAGTAATGCTCATTCCTTACAACCTACCACCTTGGATCTGCATGAAGCAAACATCTTTCATGTTGTCAATGATCATCCCTGGACCAGATTCTCCTGGTAATGATATAGATGTATATTTGCAGCCCCTGATTGATGAGCTTTTACTGTTGTGGGATGGAGTTGAAACATTTGATGCCTCTTCGAAAAAAGAGTTCCATCTCAAAGCTGCACTTTTGTGGACTATAAATGATTTTCCAGCATTAGGTTACCTAAGTGGATGGAGCACAGGTGGTACATATGCCTGTCCTGCTTGTGGTCCAGCGACAAAATCATTTCGCCTGAAGCATGGTAAAAAGTCGTGCTATATGGGTCATCGTCGATGGCTGCCAGAAAATCACAGATACCGAAGGCAAAGGATGCAGTTTGATGGCTCCATAGAGACTGAACTTGCACCTAAAACAATGAGTGTCAGCACTATTCTTAAAATGTTAGAAGGGAGAGAGTTTGTGCTTGGGAAAAAGGTGAGCATAGCAAAGAAGGACAAGAAGAAAAGCAAGAATAAGGAAGTGGCAGATGATCAATTATTTCCAATAGATCATTTTTTAATAAAACATTATCTGATAATAAAATATAAATATATATTACAATTATGTATGCAAATAAAAAATCATTATATATTAGTACACATGAAAATATATGTATCTATAAACCGTCTCTATAATTCTTAATACACAATGTGATGTAACTACTAAACATGTCTATATCCGTAGACGCGTAATTATAATGTATCTATGATATTGTTTCTACATTTGTTAACACGCATTGTGGTGTTAATACAAAACGTGTCACCTGCCATATCATCCGCCATGTCACGTGCCACGTCAATCGCCACATCATCTTCCACGTAATTTGCCACATCATCTGCCACATCATCTTCCACGTCATCTGCCACGTCATCTTCCACATCATCTGCCACGTCACATTTCGCCCTCTACAAATTCGTCTCTATACTTATTACTGCGCAATAAGACGTCCTTATAAAACGCATCTATATTATTAGACATAATTTCTATATGTATCTATAAATTGTATCTACATTTATTAACGTGAATGTAACGTCACAATACTACGTAACTACATCACTACAGACGTTTTATACATGTGTCTACTAAACTGTATCTAACTTTATAGATATGCAAATAACGTGTTTATACACTGTCTCTTACTTTCATAGCAACGCATAAATAATTCATCTCTACAAGGTCTGACGCGGTACGTACGAAGACGCTTCTAACACGCTTTATGAAAGCGTGTCTATATTGACATAGATATGAAATAAAGCGTGTCTAGACCCTAATTCTGGCGTAGCTACAGGGGGTGTTTTCTAGTAGTGATGACGAATTCGGCACACGTCGGTCAGACCGCCGAGTACACGTCGGTCAGACTGAAGTGGCGGATGATTGCTGCTTCGCGTCACCGGCACGCCTGATGACAGATCTGGCACATGTTGGTCAGACCGACCAGGCAACGTCGGTCTGACCGATAATGCCAGATCAAAATGCCTAATAGCTCCGACGACTGTCTTGCCGTGGATAGATTGCCACAAAGTTTTTGGCGAAGAAGATGAGGTATAAACACTACAAGAACTCCAAAAAACCAGAGGTAATTCAGCCAAAAGACCAAATTACCGGTAAAAACCGATAAAACGATAGAAATCCATTATGTGGATGAAACAGACGATTCACGAGCGAACCGACAAGGATTTCCCATGATTACGACGTGGCAGACGGTGGTTTATAGCGCAAACCAACAAAAATGGACGTGCTAAGCTAAACCTAGTGCAAGGAAAGTAGATTGAATGTAAATGCGATTCAAGGTAGATAATAGATTGGATCTATTAGGGTTTGGGGGGCTGCTTGAATCAACCTTGCCTCTTTTTATAGAGGTTGGTCATGAGTTCCTGGGCTCTAAATAGACTGAGACATGGGTTCCAAGTCATTAGCCATTAATTTGAGATAAAATAGATCCGGAATCAGCTAATCTAAATCAGATACAGGGTTGGCCGATCTGACCGGACCTATGGCCGGTCTGACCGAAGTGGCGCCGATCAGACCGGTGGTACATGGCCGGTTAGACTAGCCTGTGCCAGGACTTAGCATATTTTTTTGCTAAATTACCAAAATTTGATATTTTGAATACTTTAACAATTAATGTCATTTTTTGCTATCAACACATGCCCCCCTGCGTTTTGGCAAACTTTAGTGAGCCAAAAGCACAACGAGCTAAGGGCGATATGCTTTATATCGGCCTTTCGACACTTCAAGCGTTTTGCCACACACTTGGGAAGTACTTTTTCAAATATCTACCATTCAAAGCTGATGGGGGATTGATCCCGATCTTCCGTTAGGTAGGGATAACTTGGGTTGGTGGAGAATCTCGACGTTGGCGATCCAAGGCTCCGGTCCGGCGGATCAAAACCTTGCAATCGTTACACCACTGTCTCCGTTGGTTATCAACCACGCAGAACGCGATTGACCTCGCCACGAAGGCTAATTCCTGCAAGCGAACCAAAGAACACAAGCAAGAACAGGAAGGATACAAGTCGAATGCCAAAACACAGACAAACGATGATAAGGTGAGGTTTCACAAACGCCAATGCAGCAGCCAATCGGTCCGGTGCAAGAGGCGGGATCTAAACACACAAGTGTAGATGCAAACAAAGCAAAACCTAACCCTAAAGGCGGCTGGAGTGAGTTATATAGGGCGTGGGCAGCCTGTGGAAGGCGAACAGACTCAGTAGAAGGTGAACAGACTCAGACTATGGCCCAACACGGCCCAGTTCTGTCATGCAGGATGGTTTCAATCACACAGAACAACTCGAGACTCTAAATGAGGTGAAACCAACGGCAAACGATCCGTCTTCTCCTCAGCTTTCCAAAAAGTCAAAGAACGTGCCAATCGGACTTTGTATGAGGAAGTTATGCCCATTTTGGTGCATGGTGGTCGATGCAGTCCGAACCAGCGAAATCTTGACTTCAAAACATCCGTGCGACTCCGTCTTCAACTCCAACTCTTCTATTCCATCTCCCATGTTCGTAAGCAACAAAATATCACTAGTATTCAGTAGCATCCCGTCCAAACAAATATTAACATAGTTGCTAAGGAAAGAATTAACCTCATGGTTCAAGCGACGGGCACGAGCGCGTGTGATTGGTCCTAGTAATTGAATTGTAGGTGGAGGCTCCATGTGTGTATCATGTGAAGTGATGTCCTCATCATCCTCCCCCTCTTGAATTGGAGTCGTCCTCGACTCAAGCTCATCGTCAGCTCCCAAATAGGGTTTTAAATCATCAGCACGGGTCATCAATTTAAACTTTCTCAAATCAGGAAAACGATCCTTGCGCAAGTACAACCAAACAAGATCTCCTGGTTTGAAAAACATCTTCTTTCTTCCTTTATTTGTCTTTTGAGCAAAATAGCGTGCCTTCTTTTCTATAACTTCCTTGGTCTTCAGATGCATAGCTTTCACAAACTCTGCACGCTTAGTTGCCTCCATATTTGCTCTCTCTTGAAAAGGAAGTGGCAGCAAATCAAGTGGTGTGATTGGCTTAAAACCATACACCACTTCAGACGGGCACAATTGTGTTGTTGAGTGAACAGCTCTATTGTATGCAAATTCAACATGTGGAAGGCAGTCCTCCCATTCCTTCAAGTTCTTCTTAATCATTGTTCGCAGCAACATGGAGAGTGTACGGTTTACCACCTCTGTTTGACCTTCAGTTTGCGGGTGACAAGTTGTTGCAAATAGCAATTTTGTGCCAAGCTTGGCCCACATTGTCTTCCAAAAGTAACTCATAAACTTCACATCACGATCTGAAACAATGGTTCTAGGCATCCCGTGCAATCTCACAATTTCCCTGAAAAATAAATCAGCAATATGTGAAGCATCGTTGGTCTTGTGACAGGGAATAAAGTGTGCCATTTTAGAAAACCTATCCACTCTTACAAATATGGAGTCTCTCCCCCTCTTTGTCCTAGGCAATCCCACAATAAAGTCCATGCTAATATCTTCCCAAGGTGCACTAGAAACAGGAAGTGGAGTATACAAACCATATGGGTTAAGTTTGGACTTAGCTTTATGGTATGTGGCACAACGCTGCACAAATCGTTCAACATCTCTCCGCATCTTGAGCCAATAAAAATTATTGGACAGCAGGGCCAAAGTCTTTTCTCTCCCAAAATGTTCCATTAATCCACCGCCATGTGATTCCTGCAACAACAGCAAACGTACGGACGAATCTGGAACACATAGCTTGTTAGCATGGAACAAGAACCTGTCATAAACATGAAATTTTTTCCAGCCTTTCCCATCATTACATTTAGTGTATGGTTCAGCAAATTCTTTATCTACAACATACAAATTTTTCAAACTTTCCAAATCTGGGATGTTAATATCAAGTTGAGATAAAAGATTAATCCTACGAGACAATGCATCAGCAACCACACTTTCTTTGCCATTCTTGTATTTCACAATGTATGGGAAAGATTCAATAAATTCAACCCCTTTAACATGTCTACGGTTCAGTTTAGCTTGCCCTCTCAAATATTTTAGTGCTTCATGATCAAAATGTATAATAAACTCCTTAGGCAAAAGGTAATGTGGCCAAGTTTCAAGCACACGCACTAAGGCATATAATTCCTTATCATAGGTAAAATAATTCAATTGTGGACCATGCAATTTCTCACTAGAATAGGTCACGAGTTTACCTCCTTGTAGCAGCACACCTCCTATTCCAACACCACTAGCATCACATTCTAACTCAACAAGCTTACTAAAGTCGGGTAGCTGAAGTAGAGGTGCACGTGTAAGGCGATCCACTGGTGTGGAAAAAGCTTGTTCTTGTGCTGGCTCCCAAGTAGAAGTAACTCCCTTCTTGGTCAACTCAGGTAAAGGACCGGCTATGGGGCCGAAATCTTTCACAAAACACCGGTAGAAACCTGCAAGACCAAGAAAACTACGTACTGCAAGGTTAGTTTTAGTTGCATGCATGACACATCCTTTCAGATTAATAACTTGTGATGAGGAAGGAGAAACAACTTTGTCTTTTTGTTGCCTCGAAAGTGTTTTAGCTACTTGCTGATTTTCAGAAAGTTGTTTGCTCTTTTGTGCGTCCCTAGCACGTTTTTCTTGTTCAAATTTCACAATTTCAGCAGGAGTCATAGGAAGCAATGTAACTTTCTTTCCTTTATACATAAATGTGTACTTATTGCTCTTACCATGGTGTGTAGCATCAGTATCATATACCCAAGGTCTACAAAGTAATAGAGAACATGCTTGCATTGGTACTACATCAAAATCAGCAACTCCGAAGTATGTACCAATGGAAAATTCGATGTGAGCAGTTTGTGTTACCATGACCTTACCGCTATTGTTGAACCATTGCACGTGGTAAGGGTGTGGATGTGCACGTGTGGGAAGTTGAAGCTTAGTTACCATGTCGAGGCTCACCAAATTGTTGCAACTATAACTGTCGATGATGACACGTACACGACGGTCTTTGACGAGGAAGAAGGTCTGAAACAGATTATTCCGTTGTGACTGGTCGTCCTGATCCATGTGAGTGCTCAAGTCACGTTGTATAATAAGTGCTGCCATGTTAGTGAAAAGACAAAGCAACAAAGAATAATCCTTATGTAAACAGCTAGGTGAGGTGGTGGGTGTGTGGTGGAAGCAATCCGTCAAGCGCCTTACCCACGCTTGCAAGTGTTCTTACCACGCCGCAGTGAGGTCACCGGCCTACAGGTGATGAACCAAGTGGAGGGTGGTGGCAATTGCAAGGAATGAACCTGTCCTGACCAAGAGAAAGGTGTAGCTTGGAAGGCAAAGTGAGTAGCAAGGATTAGCAATAGTAATAAGAGTTAAACCAAGTTCAATAAGTGTTCCCTAATACTCGTCAAAGTTGCTGGCCTTAGCGCTCCCAATGTGAAAGTTCAAGCAATAGAGGGAAATTATGTGCTCAAAAATCAAAATGGAAGCAATAACATGCCAAATTCAACTCTCTGCAGATCGGACAAGGGATCGGACAAGGGATCGGACAAGCAAAATCTGTTACTGCCGCTGATAATTCTGTTACTGCCGCTGATCGGACAAGAGTTCGGACAAGAGATCGGACAAGCAGAATCTGTTACTGCCGCTGATAACTCTGTTACTACCGCTGACCAGACAAGAGTTCGGACAAGAGATCGGACAAGCATAATCTGTTACTGCCGCCGATAATTCTGTTACTACCGCTTCTTCTCTTCTTTTGATTTTTTTCTCTCTTCTTTTTTTTTCACTCTATTTTTTTTGGAACAAGGATGACCAGAGATGCAACCACAAAAATTGGCACCTACAACTGAGGTGGGATGTGGCTCACAGAAATTCAACAATTTCGCTGAACGACGAGCAAAAACTTTGTCCAATTTTTTCTTTATCTTCCTATTTTTTTTTGGCGATTCTGGTGAGGGCTAACAGGGGGAACCCGAGTTAGGGTACCCACCCAAATTGGGTCAGGAACACGCTAAAAAAATTTCAGATTTTTCTGCCAAACGAGCGAAAAGTTATGCCTATTTTACTGAAGGGGGGTCACAAAGACTCGATGTGGAAATCAAAATAGGGTTGTGGGGGGGGGGGTTTCGGGTGGGGAATTTTTTTGAGACACAATAACAACTACTACTCAAACGACACAGAGGGATTACTAAACCAGCAACAAGACTCGACCAAGAACACGAACTCAACAAAGTTAAAACTGAAATTAAAATCGCAAGGCACAAAGGGGTTCTCGGTGGGGAATTTTTTGGTGCGGTTTTCTGGACTCTAGGTAAAAACAAAAGCAGATCGAGATTACCTAACGGGAAATCTGAGCTCTGATACCAACTGATGGGGGATTGGTCCCGATCTTCCGTTAGGTAGGGATAACTTGGGTTGGTGGAGAATCTCGACGTTGGCGATCCAAGGCTCCGGTCTGGTGGATCAAAACCTTGCAATCGTTACACCACTGTCTCCGTTGGTTATCAACCACGCAGAACGCGATTGACCTCGCCACGAAGGCTAATTCCTGCAAGCGAACCCAAGAACACAAGCAAGAACAGGAAGGATACAAGTCGAATGCCAAAACACAGACAAACGATGATAAGGTGAGGTTTCACAAACGCAAATGCAGCAGCCAATCGGTCCGGTGCAAGAGGCGGGATCTAAACACACAAGTGTAGATGCAAACAAAGCAAAACCTAACCCTAAAGGCGGCTGGAGTGAGTTATATAGGGCGTGGGCAGCCTGTGGAAGGCGAACAGACTCAGTAGAAGGTGAACAGACTCAGACTATGGCCCAACACGGCCCAGTTCTATCACGCAGGACGGTTTCAATCACACAGAACGTCTCGAGACTCTAAATGAGGTGAAACCAACGGCAAACGATCTGTCTTCTCCTCGGCTTTCCAAAAAGTCAAAGAACACGCCAATCGGACTTCGTATGAGGAAGTTATGCCCATTTTGGTGCATGGTGGTCGATGTAGTCCGAACCAGCGAAATCTTGACTTCAAAACATCCGTGCGACTCCGTCTTCAACTCCAACTCTTCTATTCCATCTCCCATGTTCCTAAGCAACAAATATCACTAGTATTCAGTAGCATCCCGTCCAAACAAATATTAACATAGTTGCTAAGGAAAGAATTAACCTCATGGTTCAAGCGACGGGCACGGGCGCGTGTGATTGGTTCTAGTAATTGAATTGTAGGTGGAGGCTCCATGTGTGTATCATGTGAAGTGATGTCCTCATCAAAAGCTCTATGAAATCGCTCTCCTTGGAGTGACTCTAGTAAATACACATTGCTTGGAGTGATTTCAACAACTATAAAAGGACCTTCCCAACTAGGCGACAATTTACCAAATTTTGGGCTCTTAGTGCCTAAAGGCAAAATCGTCTTCCAAACCAAGTCACCATCTTGAAATGATTTTACTCTCACCTTCTTGTTATAAGCTCTAGCTACTCTTCTCTTGTCTCTTTCTATTGCCTTTAGAGCTCTTAACCTCTTATCGGTCACCTCTTCCAAATTATCCTTCAAAAGAGTTTCATACTCATCGACCGATAAGACATCTTGCTTAAGTATCCTTAACGAGCCAAGATTCACCTCTATAGGTAAAACGACTTCTTGTCCATACACCAACTCATATGGACTTACCTTGGTGGCACCATGCTTTGCAACTCTACATGCCCATAATGCTTCAGAAAGCACTTCATGCCACCTTTTAGGAAACTCTTCAATCTTTTTCTTAATGAGCTTAATCAAAGTTTTATTACTTGACTCGGCCTGATCATTGGCCTAAGCATAGTATGGTGAAGAGTTTATCAACTTTATACCATAAGATTCAGCAAAATCACATACTTCTCTAGAAACAAATGAAGCACCCTGATCTATAGTAAGAGTTTGAGGGATACCGAATCTATGTATAATGTGCTTCAAGATGAAATTTATTACCTCGTTTTGCGTCATGTTCTTGAGAGGCACGGCCTCGGTCCAATTGGTGAAGTAATCCGTAGCCATCAACACGAACCGTGCCCTTTTGAAGAGGAACGATAAATTTGGCCGATGAAGTCCAAGGCCCAACCTCAGAACGGCCATGGTTTCATAATAGGGTTAAGCAAATATGTAGGAGAAAGTTGAATATTACCAAACCTTCGATAGGATTCACATCCTCTATAATACTTAAAACAATATTCAGTCATAGTCGGCCAATAAAAACCCGCTCTTTTGAGCATCCAACTCATTTTCTAGGCCAACTGATGAGTGCCAGAAAGATCCTCATGAACATCACATGTAGAAACTCTAGACTGATCGACATCCAAGCACTTTAAAAGTACTCCATCAATAGTTCGACGATACAACATATCGTCAAATAATACGAATTTGAACGCTTGTCGCCGAACGTTCTGATCAACCCTTTGACTAGGATATTTTAAATACCGGATGATTGGGGTTCTCCAATCATCCTTATGAATTATAGTAGTATTCGCCAATTCTTTTCCCGATTTGGCGTCTAAATCACAAATTGGGAGTTGCCCCCGAGCCCTAGGTCATTCTGGTGTATGTCGGTCAGGCCGACCTTGGTGTGCCGGTAAGACCGCCTGTTGCCAGACGGCTAACAAGGGCTGGTCAGATCGGCCTAACATGGATGGTCACACTGACAGTACACCCACGGTTGGACTGGCTTTGCTAGGTCAGTCAGACCGAAGTATGTTGTACGGGTTGACACTGTATTTTCAAACATCGACTTTTCTTGTGCGAAAAATTTACCTCTTTTCACTTGATAGCCAGATGCT
The DNA here is from genome assembly GCA_019279435.1 of Zizania palustris. Lineage (NCBI taxonomy): Eukaryota > Viridiplantae > Streptophyta > Magnoliopsida > Poales > Poaceae > Zizania > Zizania palustris. Next base: position 64,642,782 of record JAAALK010000288.1, on the reverse strand, counting down.
TGTTGAGCCAAATCATTTGCTCATGAGTTGTCTTCTCTAGACACATGATAAATTTCAAAATTATCAAAAGTGGCAATTATGTCTAGACATTTATCCAAGTAGCTATTTAGTAAACTATTAAAACATTGAGCATCTTTAGCTATTTGTTGAACTACTAGTAGTGAATCACCATATGCATGAACATATTTAATACCCATGCATGGAGCTTAGCAATTCAAGTCCTAGCAACAAAGCTTCATATCCAGCTTGATTATTAGTACAAGGAAATTTTAATCGGGCTGAGGTCTTGAAACTCATACCACTAGACGATATGAGCACAACTACAACACCTTGGCTGTTCTTGCAAGCTGAACCATCAAAGTAAGGTTTCCATGGTATTACCTCAATCAAAGCAGTATCACAACTCCAATTGACATCTAAATGATGATCAACTATAAAATTTGCGATGACTTGGCCTTTCATAGCTTTCAGAGGTTCATAAGCCAAATCGTACTCAATCAAGGCATAGGCCCACTTTTTGATTCTCCCACTTAGAATCGACTTTTACAACCTGTACTTTATAACATCAGTTTGACAAGTAACAATACATGTGCCCAATAAAAGATAGTGGCAGAGTTTGGTACATGCATAGTAAAGTGACAAACACAAACGCTCTAAAAACACGTACCTCGTCTAAGCATCCAATAGGTGGCGGCTCAAGAATGTGATGATGTACTCCTTTCCCTCCACTTCTTGAGTTAGCATAGCTCCTATCCCGCTATCTTCTGAAGCAATGTATAGACAAAATGGAATCACGACTTTTGGTGCTCTAACCACAGGCGGTGATGACAACCACTTTTTAATCTTCTCAAAAGCGCATTGCTGACTTGCCCCCCCAAGCAAATTCGGCTTCGTTCTTTAGCCGAAGTATGGGGACAAAAGCACCAATCTTTCCAGACAAGTTAGATATGAAGTGACACAAATAATTAACTTTGCCTAGCAAATTTTGCACATCTCTCTTGCATGTCGGCGCTTCAAAGTTATTAATCTCGATACCTCTTTCATGAATCATGAATCCTAAGAACTTGCCCGCTGACATGCCAAAAACACACTTGAGTGGGTTCACTTTTAAACTATACTGACACATCCTATCAAAAGCAACTCTCAAATCGGCTAAATAGTTTCCCATAGCGTCTGATTTGACTACAACATCATCTATGTAGACTTCTAGCATAACTCCTAGCAAGTCATGAAAGATCAAGTTCATAGCACGTTGATATGTAGCACAAGCATTCTTTAAACCAAAAGTCACAACAACCCACTCAAACAAGCTGACAAAACTAGGGCATCGAAAGGTTGTCTTGTAGACGTCCTCTTCAGCCATAAAGATTTGATTGTAACCAACGTTGCCATCAAGAAAACTTAGTACCTTGTGTCCTAAAGCATCGTTGATCAGCATGTCGGCTATTGCCATGGGATACTCGTCCTTTGGAGTGGCCTTGTTCAAATCCCTGAAATCAATACACACACGAATCTTGCCACTTCCTTTCTTTTCAACAGGCACAATGTTAGCAACCCATTTAGCATACCTGCATGGCCTAATAAACTCAGCCTTGAGTAACCGTTCTATCTCTTATTTAACCCGGTCATACACGACCGAATTAAAGCAACGAGGGGGCTATTTATAAGGCTTAAACCCAGGATTGATAGGCAGCCGATGCTCCACGAGCTCACAGCTTAGTCCGGGCATCTCGCTATACTCCCGTGAGAAACAATCGACATACGACCGAAGCAACTTTATTACTTCGGCCTTTTCATCAGCCTGCAAATTCTTATTTACAAAAGTCAGCCTTGGAATACTACCATAGCCTATATCGACCTCTTCAAGAGGATTGGCCGATGCAAAACCTTGACCTAACTTTTCTATTTCACTAAAATCTTCAATGGCTTCGGCAATACCGTCTTTAGAAGACCGATATTGCTCCACACGAGACTTTAGCCAATCAAGATTACTCGTACTAGACATGACTACTAGTTTAGAGATAGTCGTGCTACACCAACTGGCTTTATAGACACTAGAACAAAGCGTCCCTTGGACATGCTAACAAAGTCGTAGTCCGAGAGATCTCTACTAGACAAACATTCTACCGTATCATGAACGACGTCTATAGACACATCGGCCAAAGCAACCTAGGCCGAAGTTTCAGCTAGTACGATCTCCACATCATCACCGTCTCGTTGAATCAGGCACTGGTGCAAAGTAGACAGAATACAACAATTCGCGTGAATCAAATCACGCCCAAGTAGCACACTGTAGTTAACTTGCACATCGACGACGAAAAACGCTGTCGGCAACATCTTGCTTCCCACTGTCAGCTCAAAAGAAAGTATGCCGTTGGCCTCGGAGCTCTCGCCGTTGAGCATCAGGTTGGTCCTCATCAGGTCATCTTCACTCTTGCCAAGATTCTTCAGTAGAGAGTATGGCATCAAGTTGATCGTGGTGCCTCCATCTACCAGCATCCTCAAGATCGGCTTCCCGTCGATGCGCACCTTGACGTAGAGCGGCTTCAAGTGACAAGCCGTATCCTCGGGCTTCTCGAAAATAGCCTCCCGGGGGCCGAGGCTCAACTGAGCGACCTCAGCCTCGTCCTGTGGAAGAGCAAACTCAGTGGATAACATGATGTTGTTTATGTTCATCGCCTGAGTAGTGGGCCCCTCAGAGACCGATGTGAGTCATCATCCATCATGTCATCCTCGTCATCACTTGGAGTAGGAACAGGATTGTTTACGACAACTGTCTTCGGCTTCCATACCTGTCTCGCTACTGGTCAGGGATGGATCTCCTCGAACACGGCGTCCTACTTGTCCTTGGCATTCTTCTCGTGCATCTCCTGAGCTTGAAGATGTGTAGCTGCCTCTTCTGGGACTTGGTCATACCTGGGGGTGCCCATGAAGGCTGCAGCTTGGTGCTGGGTGCCACAAATTTTCTCCTGGAATTTTTGGCCGAATGTGAGTTTCCCGGATCGGCCTCAGCGATTTTGCAGTTGGCGGAATCTTGCTTCTATGTACTATTGGTCGGACCAGCCTTATTAGGCCGGTCGAACTGGCTATAGGGGGCCGGTCGGACCGACTAGTGTTAGGTCCCCGCAGTAGGCCGGTCAGACCAAGATGGTGATTGTGGTCTGACTGGCCCTAGGGCCACGGTTAGACCGATGGTGCTCGTCTCCCGTGGTTTGCCTACATCTGAGAAACCATGTTGAAGAGCATGGTTCTTATGCTCCAGATGTGATGAGTGATTGTCAACGGAAGTCAAGAAGAGACATGAAGACCTGTCATGTCTAGGGCGCGTGTGACTCAGGTACACGGGCAGCGAGCGATAGTCGGGCAAAGAAGCCGCGGAGTCGGGCTGGCCCAATTCAAGTACATGGGCTAGGAGCGGCAGAGGATCCACTGGTCTATTGACTGGGTTTGACTCAGGTACACGGGCGGCGAGCGATTGCCGGGCTGAGGAAGCTGCGGGGTCGGGTCGACCCAATCTGGGTACCCGGTGCGAAGACGGTGGACGCTTTGTCAGTTTCGGCGCAAAATTGACAACCGATGATTATTTTGTTTTTTAGGATATTAATATTTAGTTTTTAAGTACAGAATATTTTTTATTTGAGTCAGTTGATTTTTCTAAGGGTATTTTAGTAATTTCTAATTTTATTTTAGAATCAGTGTAATTTACCCTAGGGGTAAATTAGTCTTTTCATGTATTATGGGTCGCCTATAAATAGGCCCCTAACCCCTTAGGGATAGGCTGACTGTTTTCCTGAATTAATCTACAGTCCACTGATTAGTTTTTGATCTACTATTTTTCCTCTGGTGTTCGATCTGCATCTCTGCCGTGAACGTTTTTGAGCGTCCTTCTTTTCTCCGGCCGACATTGTGCGCAGAGCTTCAGGCATGCGACGTATTTTGCAGCGCGTCGGCTATGGACGTGGGGCTCGCCAGCCTCTAGGCTGCGGTGGGAGGCTGCAGCGACACGGGAATTCAGGCAACAGGAGCAAGCGTGGCAACCAGCAGCAGAAACCAGTTTTTTCTGTGGCAGACCCAGCGCGTAGGATTGCTGGCTACATCGGCTAGTGCATAGGTAAACATTTTTGATTCTTGGCAGCGGCAAAATTTTTTCTCTCCACGGCGCGAGATTGTGTTCCACGGCAGCCTGCAGATCAACGAGCGCAACACATGCGGGCGGGCTCCACGGAGCCTGGCATCGTGGCATTAAACGCCTACGTGCGCACGTGGACGACACGACGGAAAGCAGCGGCAGGTTCTTGGCGGGCCCCATTGTGCTCGGCGCGCGGCGACCAAGAACTCGGCACTCCACACGGTGCTCGGATCTTCTGCGGCAAGGCAACAACGCGTTTTTTCAGCACAGATGCAGGTTAGTACTTTTAATCTCCTATTTGTTAGGTAGATTAAATCTAGTTAATAATTTCGTAGTTATCTAGTTTTAATTAGAAAAAAATTAATCTCGTAGTTAAATTTTTAATCTATTAAATTTTTATTACTTATCTCGTATTATTTATTTAAGTGTTTTTAATCTGCTCATATAAAAAGAAAAATTTATTAGTCACAGTAATATTTTTATTCTATTTTTATGTACAATATTTTAGGTTTATTTCTGATTTAATTTTTGAATGATCCATGTTTTACTCATTTGATTAGTATTTTATTTCTAGGAGTTTTTATTTACTGCAGTATTTTTGTTTAGTTTATCTTTAATACCATTTTAATTAGGACATCGGTTAAGTTCGTTTGGGTGCTGGGATTAGGACATAGTCTAGCAAGAAATTTTTTAGGCGCCCATTCACCCCCCTTCTGGTCGCTACTTTCGGTCCTACAAGTGGTATCAGAGCAAGGTTAGGGTTTTCTCTTTCCTTAACCAGTTCTAAACCCAGGTAGTGATCATAACATCTTTTGGAAAAATCCCGTCCCTTGAACCTTTTGGCTACACTTATTGGAAGACTCATGCAAGCCTATCTTATGAGCCAGAGCTCGGACATTTGGGATATTTGTGTTCACCCTACTTTCATCATAGTGCCTATTGCTGAGGGTACTTCTACTGATGTAATTTCCCAACATCAAAACAATAGTAAAGCGGTGAACATTTTATTCTCTGGTCTAGGTCCTAGTGAGTTTGAGCATGTTAGCCATCTCACCACTACTCGAGAGATCTGGGCTACCCTCCAGGCACACCATGAGGGGACAGCTCATGTCAAAGCTAGGCTCTATCAGATCTACCGGCGTGAGTATGAAAATTTCTCACAGAAGTCAGGTGAGACTGTTGAGGCTTTGTTTGGTCGATTTCAATCGATCATTAACAAGCTTCGCGTCAACAAGGCCGAGCGTGATCAGCTGGTCTCATATCATGAACATGCGCTTAAGGTTCTCCATACCTTGGACCCTAAGATCTGGGAGATCAAGGTTTCTTCTATTGTTGAGAGCACTTCCTATGATACCTTGACTGTCGCAGAGCTTTTTAGTAAGCTCAAGGCCCTAGAGGTCGATATCCAGTTGAGATCAAATCTCACTAGTTCTGGCTCAAAGACTCTGGCACTTGCGACACCGTATGTTGATCCTACTGCCTTGAGTTGTACTACATTTTCTTTGATGTCTATCTCCAAGGAACAACTTGATTCGCTAGGAGATGATGATCTGTGTTTGTTTAACAACCGGGTGCAACATGTCTATGATAAACGAATGGTTAAAAGACACGGCACAAAGTCCGGATGCTTTGAGTGTGGTGATCCAGGTCATTTCATCACCGACTGCCCCAAGCAGAAGAGCTACAAGAAGGGAACCGACAGCAACTCCTACGACTCCAGTAAGTACGACAACTCCACTTCCACAAAGGGAAAGCCCAAGACAATATTCTTTCGAAAGGCTCTGAAGGACTACAGACATGAGAACAAGAAGCGAGACAAGGCATTCTTCACCGAGATGGAGAAAATCTACTTCAAGAGATCTTTGTCTTTCTCCTCATCTTCAAGTTCAAGTGATGAAGAGATCGTGATCAGGAAGGGGAAGGACAGGGAAGATCCGGTGGGCCTCTGCTTCATGGCCTTCGAGGACAAGCCGAAGAGTCGCTCTCATCACAACCAAAGACCCCGCAAGAGCTTCTGTTCAATGGATCTTGGGGATAAGGAAGAAAAGGGCTCCTCCGATGACTCCGACGATGACGACGATGAAAAGGTATCCTCCTATGAACAAGAAGTTGTTAATTTACTAGAACAGAACCGTCAGGAGTTGAAGTATCGTGAGAAACTGCTTAGAGGGGCTAAAAAGAGGATAGATTGGCAAGATTGAGAGTCTGTCTTCTTCCCCTTGCTTGGGTGATAACAGTGAGTGCCCGAACTGTGAGGTGTTGTTGTGTGACCTGACGACTCTGAAGTCCAGGTACACAGAAAGAGTAGATGAGAGAGACGCTATGGCCAATGAGCTTGAAAGCTCTCAACAGGATCTGAAAGATGCTCATGCCACTGTCGTTGTGCCCTGTGTAGACTACCCATCCCATTTAGCTAGTATAGCTGAGCTGAGAGCCAAGAGTGATGAGCAGTTGGACGAATTAGCTAGAGTGAGAGCTGAGTTGGAGCAGACTAAGCTAGAGCTTTAGACCTTGTCAGTTCCACCCACTGTTTGTGAGAACTTCTTGTCCATGAGAATGGAGTTGATCAAGCTAAAAGCTGAGAAGTCTGTCGAAGTTGATAGAGAGTGTGAGATCTGCTTTTCTCAGGTGGAGGTGTTAGCTTCCTTGAGAGAGGAGCTAGCTGATGTTCAGAATGAGAACTTTTACCTCCATCAGATCCTGATTTGGATTAGTGCCAGAGAGCCACAGCTCGACATGATGATCTAACAGTTCAAGAGACATGATGGGTTTGGGGTAGGTTATACCTATACCAAGGCTGATTTTGAGAGTGCCATTAGCTGAGCAGTGGATTGGAGTAAGATGACTCCCGAACAGAGATATCCCAAGACTCACTCCACTAAATTCTTTAAGGAGAGTCAGCCCAAGGATGGAGTTTTCCAAGAACAACCTAAAGCTCCACCTAAGAAGCAAATCTGGGTTCCAAAGCCTAAACTTCTCCACACTTCTCTTGATTCCTTACCTAGACCCTCTCACACAAAAGATGCTACACCCAACACCACCAAGCCTAAGAATCCCAAGCCTCAACCACATCCCAAGAAGCCTACCTATCACTGTGAGTTTTATCAGAGAGACGGACATCTTGAGGAGTTTTGCTTTAGGAGGAAGCGGGTTGAGCGAGCAGAGAGAGCTCGAGGCGGGAAGGAGCAGTTCTACCAGCAGGGTGGTAGATAGAGAGTTCCTCGGCGTAGAGAGAGGCTAGAGGCCAGGCCACGTCGTGTAGGTGGTGGTAGAGGAGACGGTTTTTATGACCGTGCTCTGGAGGGTGGTTTTCGTTCCGGCAGAGCTCCAGACCGGTATGGATACAATTTTGGACCTCGTGGATGCAATTTTAGGAAGAATAGAGGACCGCGATTTGAGCCGCGTTTTGGTCCAGACTCATATGATTCCTTCTGCTTTCCTACTTACGAGTAGATGGCTCGACACTGGTTTAGCACCTTTGCTAAACCTGGTGTTCGACCGTTTGCTCCCACTCATGACCATTGATCTTGCAGGATCGAGGACTGGAGGACATGTGGATCATGGATTCAGGATGTTCTCGCCACGTGATGGGACACCGCAGATGGTTCTCTAGCCTCTCTCCCCCGAGCTCCAAGGAATACATCACTTTCGGGAACAGTGGTCAAGGGAAGGTACAAGGTATTGGGTCGATTCACATCTCTGATTATTTCTCTTTGAAGAATGTTGCTTTAGTCGGAAATCTGAATTTTAATCTAATTTTTTTTTCGCAACTTCTTGAGGATGGTTTAGAGGTTCGATTTAAGAAGGGCATGTCTTCTGTTGTTGATTCTAGAGGATCTTTAGTTTGCCGGATCTTACCTTTCGGTAAGGTTTTTCATATTGATTTCTCTAGTTCTTCTGGCCCTTCTCGCTATCTGATGGCTAGATCTTACTCTGAGCTCTGGAAGTGGCATAGAAGGTTAGGTCATTTGAGCTTTGATCTGCTTGTTAGATTGAGTTCTATGGACCTTATCCGAGGATTGCCCAAGCTTAAGATGGAGAATGATCTAGTTTGCCATCCCTGTCATCATGGTAAAATGGTTGCCGCTTCTCACGCACCTGTGACTCAGGTGATGACTTCGTACCCGGGAGAGCTGTTGCACATGGATTCTCGTGGGTTTACTTTCTAGAGTCTAAGGATGAGACTTTTCAGTATGTTCATGACCTTATTTTGAAGCTAAAGAACGTGAACAATGGTCTGATGTGAGCAATTCGTTCGGACAATGGCTCTGAGTTTAAGAACTCTCAGTTTGTCAGCTCCTGTAGTGATATGGGTCTTGAGCACCAGTTTTCTGCCCCTTACACTCCCACACAGAACAGTGTTGTGGAACGAAAGAATGGCATGCTGGTCGAGATGGCCAGGACGATGCTCGACGAACATAGGACTCCTATGCACTTTTGGGCTAAAGCTACGAACACAGCTTGCTATCTGGCCAACCGCATTTTTCTTAGAGCTTACCTAGGTAAAACATCATATGAGTTGCGGTTTTGTAGACAGCTAAGGTGAGCCATTTGCGAGCGTTTGACTGCAAGTGCTTTGTGCTCAAGAAGGGAGGGCATTTGGACAAGTTTGACTCTCGTTGCTGGGATGTAGTCTTTCTTGGTTATGCTTTGCATTCTCGAGGCTTCCATGTTTGGAACCTCGACTCCCAGCAGCTTGTAGAGATGTGTGAGGTTTCTTTTGATGAGTCCATGTCTTTGCTTACTCCTTCTTTTGAGCTTTCTATTGATGATGAGCTTGGAGAGTCCATCTTCGAGGAAGATGATGACACTCCCGCTGTTGATGAGGGTGGACCTTCCGCATAGCCTGCAGACCCCACACCTTCTAAGACTTTGACTAAGGACGAGGGCGGACCTCTGATAACTACATACACTTTGATTGAGCCACCTCAGTCGAGTGCAGAGGTGCCAGCTGCTGACTCCGGTGAGGTGACATCTGATCACCAAGGATCCCGAGCAGTTCAGCGTGATCACCCCTTAGAGCTCATCATCGGTGATCTCACTATGAGATCCTTGCATTCTCAGGATGGTTCACTCGCTGTTTTTTGCTGAGTCTGCTTTTGTTGCCACCTTTGAGCCTAGAGATATTGCTCACGCTTTATCTGATGCAAATTGGATAAATGCAATGCAAGAAGAGCTTGGAAATTTTGTTAATCGGATTTGGACACTAGTTGAGTTACCACCAGGTTGAAACCCCATAGGCAACAAGTGGGTGTTTAAGAACAAGTAAGGTGAAGGTGGGGTTGTGGTGCGCAACAAAGCTCAATTAGTTGCCCAGGGTTTTAGCCAAAAAGAGGGTATTGATTTTAAGGAGACTTTCACCCCTATTGCCCATCTTGAGTCCATTCGCATACTTTTGGCATTCACTGCTTCAAAAGGTTTTAAGCTTTTTCAAATGGATGTCAAGAGTGCTTTTCTGAATGAGTACATAGAGGAGGAAGTCTATGTTAGACAGCCCCATGATTTAGAAAACCCTAAGTTTCCTCGATATATTAAGTTGCAGAAAGCTTTATATGGTTTGAAGCAAGCCCCTAGGACTTGGTATGATCGTTTAAAGCAGTTTTTGTTGGGGAATGGCTTTGTGATGGGTTTTGTGGACAAAACTCTTTTCTTGCTCAGAGTTGGCTCTAATTTCTTGATTGCTCAGATTTACGTCGACATTACTTTTGGTGGTTCTACTAATGAGCTTGTGTTGGACCGAAATAGGTAACCAGAGGGGGGTGAATGGGAGCTTTTTAAAATTCTATTCTGCTGGACAAGCTTCGAACACACCCTTCGAAGTATCTAGTTTGGAGGTATCGAACACACTCCAAATACAAGCTTCGAATAGGGTAAAAGTTCAAAGTGCAGATCTCTTCGCTCGCACTCAGACACCCAAAAACACAACCCTGCAAAGATAGTGCAGGCTCCGCACACAAAGTGCCTTCGAGTAGGCTTCACACTAACACACTTCACATGAGTATGTTTCCCACTGAAGGGATCCGACCAGATACTCCGCACTAGCAACTAGTACTATGCTTCGTATTTCAGAGTGCAGAAAGCAAACACAAAACTGACTGCACTAAGGACTTCATCTATGGGAAGAAAACATGCTTCAAGACAAACTTCACAAGGTGATCCGTTAGTAAATAGAGAGGTTCAGTCTCAGATTTACATAGAACTAATCATGCACCAAACTCATAGAAATTTCACGTATGAGTGACACAGCACTTGTACGAGATAACACAGAGAAGGATCTCAGGTTTACAAGAAATGAAATGAGAGACAGACAACTCAATTCATACAGTGCAAAGAAAACAAATACAAGTTCATGCAGAGTGAATCAAATAGAAAACTAAAATTTCATTTCATGAACAGGGAACACAAAATACTCACAAAACTGAGTACATGAGAATGGCGGCTAGCTCTAGGAGTTCTGAAAATGTTTTCTCAAAGTGTTACCTAGACCTAGCCTGCCTCACTATTTATAGGCACAACTCAGCCATGAGAATAGACTACTTTACCCCTTGAGTTTACACTGTTTTTGTCTCTGGCAGACACGGGGCTACAGATGGTAGTCTACTTTATTGGAAGTTCCTTTTGTCAGCTTCGCAGAGGAGACAACATCGGCTTCTGTAGAGCAGACACGATCAGATTTTGCAAAACGGAATCTTCTGGAGCCCCCTTCGCACATGAAGTATGTAGAGGCTTCAGTGACACGCTTCAAATCCGAAGGCCTTCGCTTCACCAAAGTCAGTCTTCGATACAGTGATGGTTTTGAGTCGAAGACGTCAAAGCTCTTGAGCCTTCGCACCATCACTTCGTAGTGGACCACCACAGCTTCGCAGCTACTCCCAGCTCGAACTCCGTCAGACCGTGTACCGAAGCCATGCATGGCCAAAGTACCTCAAGTCAACCATACTCTGAAGCCCCACCTTTGGAGTACCTTCGCCACCTTTCGAAGTCCCTCCTTCATCCAAGGCCTCCGCATGAAGTACTTCCATAAGCACTTCGTAGTGTCTCTGCCCAAAGCACACTCCCGAAGAGCCTTACCTAGATAATGTCTTCGATGCACCTTGACTTCTGAGATCTTCGTTAGGTATCCCTTCGAGTGCCTACATCCGGAGCACACTTCGAATGTCTTGCTTCAATCTTGAGAACTTTGTCTACCAACCTTCAAAGTCACTCCTTCGGAGTCACCCTTCAAAGTGCCTCGCCTCCGAGGACTTTGCCTCAGGGTACCTTCAGTCAGAGCCAGTCTCCACACTTTCTACCTTCACCTGGCGCACCTTGACCCAAGGACCGACCTCGACTCCACACAGCCTTCGTGACCGAGCTCCCCACTCGCTTGGCATCAAGCCTCCCACTTGACCCAGGTTCACCTGCGGCGAATCGTTCATCACCTCTGAAATCACCTACACACCACTGACAAGTAGACAAGTGTTTCTAGTACCCTGGAGACCTCTCCAGAAAACAACCTCCAGTACACACTCCGGTGTACCGCCCAAAGTACTAAGCCCTGAGGTACAAACTTCCCATTTTATTTTGCCGGACCCCTCCGACAGACATACTCTGCGGCAATAGCTATAGCCAGCAAACCCCAAACTCTTCGGTAAAACACCTCCGAACCCCTTCGGAGGGACCCCTTAGCCCAGAAGGCAACTTGTCAATCACTCATCACAGACTTGAAACTAAGACACATTTCAATTTGGTTTCTCAATCTCCCCCTTGATGAGTGCATTGACAACCAAATTCAAATTCAAGAAAATTTGAAATTTTTCAACCCACAAGTGACCATAAAAACTCAGAAAAGAATCAAATCATGTCACTTGATAAAAAGATTTCTTCCATCTTGACTCATGAAAAAACCATGTGGCAGCAAAAATTCTCTCCTCCTTTTAACTTCATCAATTGATTTCCCCCTTTTTGGTAGGAAATAAGGAATTCTCTCCCCCTTTGGCAATGCAAGAATCAAGGAGCAACAAAAGATGCAAGGCTTCAAAATGATGAAAAGTATGAAGACATATAGTGCAAAAATATGCCAAATCATAATGTCAGCTCAGATGTTCAGCTCAAGTTAACATATTCCAAATTCAATATTTGATGCATGAACATTTTAGATTGTTTGAAAATAAAAGCATCACCACTTAAACAAGTCATCTAGACAAGTGAATGCAGAAACTGCAAAAGCTAATCAATTTCTACCTAGGAAAGCACGTCCAATTTCATGGAGCATTTAGTAAGCTTGATAAACAAATGAATCAGACTTTGCAATTCTTTTTATATTGCCAGGGGTTATTTGCTTGTCCACCTAATACTTTCCAACCAAGCCAAGCCTAGGTCTAGAAAGACCATCATAAGCTTAAGGCAGTGATTTTGGCAAACACTAAGTTATCCCAGTTCATACCAAAGTGTTATGGTAAGCAGTCTAGAATAAGGTAGTGCGACAAACAAACCCACCTGGATCTTTTCATTTTTAGCCCACACATCATGGATATTGATTTTTGTTGAGTACCAATTGTTGGATAATTCCATGAAAAAACAGTATTATATTCAAGTTGCAATTTTGCATCAAAAGTAAAGGATTCTAGCTACCAAGCAGATAAAAGATAGCTAAAGCAATTCTGCACAACAAATGCTAGATACAAGACTAAGCAGTGATCAACTTTGGAATTTTGTAAATTAAAATCATGCTCATAAGGAAAGTGGATATATTAAACAAAGCTGAGAGCATCGTGATAATGACAATCATGCAAAGGCATATAAGAGCAACTAAATGTATCATCAAATCATTAGAAGGAAGCTAATGCAAAACAATTAAATCATGCTCCCCCTCACACAATGTCGTAACGATGACAAATACCAAGTTCCCCACCCAAATAAGAGAAAAGAGACACATCAAGGGGTTTGGGAAAAATGTCGACAAGTTGGTTTTGGGTATCAATATATTGAAGCTCAATATCACCCTTCTCCATGCAAAATTCAACAAAGAGACTATTCTTGAAATTAGTACCATTATCACTTTGAATGAACTTCAATGCACAAAGGAGTTCAGTAAACAGTTTCAAAGCTAAGCTCTGAATGTGTGGAAACACCATCCTTGCTTGCTAAAAAGAAGATCCAAGAGTAGCGAGAGAAATCGTCGATGAAGACAAGAACATACCTCTTGCCGCCTAAAGAACTAACCCGGGAAGGACCTGCATTGTCCGTATGGAGAAGCTCTTAGGGTTGTTCAGTCATCACCATGGTGACTGGTGAATGTGAGGCGGCAATAATTTTTCCATGTCGACATGGAGCGCAAACTAAATTCTTCTCAAATTTGAGCTTGGGCAATCCTCGGATCAGTCCTAGGGCACTCAAGCGAGCGAGCAACTCAAAGCTCATATGCCCTAGTCTCCTATGGCACTTCCAAAGCTCAGATGTAGAATGAGCAACTAAGCAATGAGAATAACTTGAAGATTCAGAGAAATCAGCTCCAAAAACTCTCCCAACTCTAAAGATTTTACAAACCAAAACGCCATCAGAATTAAGTACTTGCGAAGTATCGCGATGAAATCACACTTTGAAGCCCTCATCAAGCAACTGGGACACAGAGAGCAAATTGTATCCCAAATTTTTAACCAAAGAAACATCTTTGAGAGTGAAGTTTGAGTTGATCCTTACCACACCTTTACCTTTCACTCTACTTCTTCGGTTGTTGTCGAAGGTGATTTGCTCCTTTTGCTTGGTTGTGGTGAGGCTGGAGAACCATGCTGCATTCCTAGTAATATGGCGCGAACAACCGGAGTCCATGATCCACATGCCCTCCAAGCCTCGGTCTGATGCCTCAGATGAGTCTAGCTCATCGCCGCTGTGAGTGCTGTCGGCCATGAAGCAAAGGCCAGTGAAATCCCTTTCCTTCTTCTCCTTCTTCTCCTCCTTCCTTGGAGAATCTTCCTCCTCATCAGAGCTTGACTCCTTAGTTGAGTAAGTGTCGATGTCCCTAAGTGCAGCGACAAATGCTCTGGAAGCGGCCTTAGCAACTCTCTTAGCCACCTTGCCACGCTTACCCTTTGCATAGGGTTTTCTCTCCTTCTTGCGGTGTTTGGGGCACTCACTCTCTTATCTCCTCTTAAGCTTAGGACAATTGGCCTTGATATGAGAAGTGTCACCACACTCAAAACAACCACTAAAGCCATTTCTCCGTTGATCCCGTCTCTTAGTGTGAAAACGGGTGAACCTTCTAGCAATGAGAGCAAGATCTTCATCATCCAGAGTATCCACCTGCTCTTTAGTGACAAAAACCAGGGAGAAAAAGAAAAACCACCTGCAAGAACACAAGTGCCAGATGAGCTTGGTTCTGTAGTGGTGCCACGGCTAGAGCCAGAAACTAGTGCCAAGGGCTGAGGCAAAGAGTTTTTGTGCACTGCAATAGATGCCTTGGCAATCTTTGTGGACTTAAGCTTGCTGGAGAGTTCATCACAGATCAATGTGTCATAGCCTGTGGACTCCTCAATGCTGAATATCTTCACTTCCCATATGCTATGATCGAGAGCATAGAGAAGCTTAATATCCCTATCATGGTCATTATAAGCAAGCGTCCCATTGGACCGCAAGTTACTCACTATTGCATCAAAGCGTGAAAACATGGCATCTATAGATTCGCCAGGGCCTTACACAAACAACTGATACTGTTGATTGTATGTGCTCTGGCGCCTAGCCTTGATCTGTGTAGAGCACTCGTGAAAGACAGTGAGTGTAGTCCAAATTTCCCTAGCTGTCCTCAGGTGCTAAATCGTATCAAACTCACTCCTGCTCAAACCAATGAATAGTATATTTCTAGCTTTGGAGTTAGAATTATACTGATTTTTTTCTGTCTGAGTAGTGCGTGTTTCAGGAATGGAGTATTGTGAGTCCACAATCTCCCATATTACATTTCCTTGGTTTAACAAGTAAGCCTCCATGCACACCTTCCAATATGCGAAGTCAATCCCATCGAATAGAGGTATTTTACTAACTTTGTCCATGTCGCCAAAACATCACAAAATCGGTTAAGGTCAACTGGTGATCTTAACCAAGCTTTGATACCAATTGATGGACCGAAATAGGCGACCAGAGGAGGGGTGAATGGTAGCTTTTTAAAATTCTATTCTGCTAGACAAGCTTTGAATACACCCTTCGAAGTGTCTGGTTTGGAGGTATCAAACACACTCCGAATACAAGCTTCAAATAGGGTAAAAGTTCAAAGTGCAGATCTCTTCGCTCGCACTCAGACACCCAAAAACACAACCCTGCAAAGATAGTATAGGCTCCACACACGAAGTGCCTTCGAGCAGGCTTCACACTAACACACTTCGCACGAGTATGTTTCCCACTGATACTAGGCTTCGTATTTTGGAGTGCAGAAAGCAAACACAAAACTGACTCCACTCAGAACTTCGTCTATGGGAATAAAACAGGCTACGAGCCAAACTTCACAAGGTGCTCTGTTAGTAAATAGAGAGGTTCAACCTCTGATTTACACAAAACGAATTATGCACCAAACTCACAGAAATTTCATGTATGAGTGACACGACACTTGTATGAAATAACACAGAGAAGGATCTCCGCTTTACAAGAAACGAAATGAGAGACAAACAACTTAATTCATACAGTGTAAAGAAAATAGATACAAGTTAATGCAGAGTGAATCAAATAGAAAAATGAAATTTCATTGCATGAACAAAGAATACAAAAGACTCACAGAACTGAGTACATGAGAATGGCGGCTAGCTCTAGGAGTTCTAATAATGGTTTCTCAAAGTGCTACCTAGACCTAGCCTGCCTCACTATTTATAGGCATAACTCAGCCATGAGAATAGACTACTTTACCCCTAGGGTTTACATTGTTTTTGTCTCTGGCAGACATGGGGGTACAGATGGTAGTCTACTTTATTGAAGCTCCTTTTGTCAGCTTCGCAGAGGAGACATCATCGACTTTTGTAGAGCAGACACGATCAGCTTTTGTAAAGCGGAATCTTTTGGAGCCCCCTTCGCACACAAAGTATGCAGAGGCTTCGGTGACACACTTCAAACCCGCAGGCCTTCGCTTCACCGAATTCAATCTACGATATAGTGATGATTTTGAGTTGAAGCCGTCAAAGCTCTTGAGCCTTCGCACCATCACCTCCGGAGTGGATCACCATGGCTTCACAGCTACTCCCATCTTGAACTCCGTCAGACCGTGTACCGAAGCCGTGCATGGCCGAAGTATCTCAGGTCATCCATACTCTGAAACCCCACCTTCGGAGTACATTCGCCACCTTTCAAAGTCCCTCCTTCATCTAAGGCGTCCGCATGAAGCACTTCCATAAGCACTCCGTAGTGTCTATGCCCAGAGCACACTCCTGAAGTGCCTTACCTGGACAATGTCTTCGATGCACCTTGACTTCTGAGACCTTCGTTAGGTGTCCCTTTGAGTGCCTCCATCCGGAGCACACTTCGAACGCCTTGCCTCAATCTTGAGGACTTCATCCGCCAACCTTCAAAGTCACTCCTTCAGAGTCACGCTTCGAAGTGCCGCGCCTCTGAGGACTTTACCTCGGGGTAACTTCAGTCGGAGCCACTCTCCGTATTTTCTACCTTTTCCTGGTGCACTTTGACCCGAGGACCGACCTCGACTACACGCAGCCTTCGTGACTGAGCTCCCCGCTCGCCTGGCATCAAGCCTCTCGCTTGACCCAGGTTCACCTGTTGTGAACCGTTTGTCGCCTCCGAAGTCACCTACACACCACCAATAAGCATACAAGTGTTTCCATTACCCCTAAGACCTCTCCAGAAAACAACCTCCAATACACACTCCGGTGTACCACCAAAAGTACCAAGCCCTGAGGTACAAACTTCCCATTGTATTCTGTAGGACCCCTCCGACAGACATACTCCGTTGCAATAGCTGCAGCCAGCAAACCCTGAACTCTTCAGTAAAACACCTCCAAACCCCTTCGGAGGGACCCCTTCGCCCAGAAGGTAACTTGTCAATCACTCATCACAGACTTGAAACCAAGGCACATTTCAACTTGGTTTCTCAGCTTGTGTCCAAGTTCTCTGAGCAGATGCATAGCGAGTTCGAGATGAGCCTCATGGGTGAGATCAAGTACTTCCTACGACTCTAAATCAAGCAGACCAAGGATGACATCTTCATCCACTAAAGCAAGTACACGTGAGAACTTGGACACTCCAATGTACCGCCAAAAGTACCAAGGCCTGAGGTACAGACTTCACATTGTATTCTGCAGGACCCCTCCGATAGACATACTCCGTTGCAATAGCTGCAGCTTGCAAACCCCGAACTCTTCAGTAAAACACCTCCGAACCCCTTCGGAGGGACCCCTTCGCCCAGAAGGTAACTTGTCAATCACTCATCACAGACTTGAAACCAAGGCACATTTCAACTTGGTTTCTCAGCTTGTGTCCAAGTTCTCTGAGCAGATGCACAGCGAGTTCGAGATGAGCCTCATGGGTGAGATCAAGTACTTGCTACGGCTCTAAATCAAGCAGACCAAGGATGACATCTTCATCCACTAAAGCAAGTACACGTGAGACATGTTGAAGAAGTTCAACTTTGGTGGAGAGTTGAAGCCTTAGATGAGCCCCATGAGCACATCTAGGGGCCTGGATAAGGATGAGAGCGGCGTCAAGGTCAACGAGAGAGTATTGAGGGATGATTGGATCGCTTCTGTACCTGACGACGACGAGACCGAACATTCAGCTTGCCATGGAATTGTGCGTGCGCTTCTAGTATTCACCATGCACATCTCATTGGTAGGCTGTCAAGCGCATTTTTAGGTACCTTACCTATGCGCCTGATCTCAGTACTATTTAGCATCATCATCACTTGAGTTATCTGGATTTTCCGACGCTGATTTTGGTGGGTGTCGGCTGGATCGCAAGTCGACTTCCGGTACTTGCCAGTTTCTCGGTTCTTCACTTATTTCTTGGTCTTCTCGTAAAAAATCTGGAGTTGCACTTTCTACCATAGAGGCTGAGTATGTAGCTGCTGCTCACAGTTGGTTTGTATTATTTCCACTTTGAAATATTTTGGGTTGTCTTTCCCTGCTAGAGTGCCTTTGTTTTGTGATAGCACTAGCGTGATTATTGTAAGGAAAAACCCATGTCTTCATTCAAAAACCAAACATATTGATGTGCGCTTTCACTCCCTGAGGGATCAATATGAGAAAGATGTCATTGACCTTGTTCATGTTGTTACCCATCATCAGTTGGTTGACATTCTTACCAAACCTCTAGATCAGTCTACGTTTGAGCGTTTGCAAGGGGATTTGGGAGTTGTGTATCTTTTTAGGATATTTTGAGCCTTTTTTCTTATTTACTCTTTTATTTGAGTTTTTTGTGTAAGTTCATATCATACACATTCATATATCACACTTTGAGCTTGCTTATTTTATATGATTTATCTGCTTTAGTTCTTCTTGCTAGTATATGCCTTAAAATACATGTCGATTATCATGCTTTGCTTCAGTTCACATGATATATCTGATATCTGTCATATGCATGACTTTTATGCTTTAAAATTGAAAAATGATTACCATTGCTTCTGGTAACTAGCATGTGTAGGTTGAATGCTTTTTCTATCTTTTACATGTTTGGTAGATAAGTCCTTCACTTAGATGCAGATATGCAACTTGGACATCTATATGCTTTAACATGGAAAATATGCTATAAAAATTAGAAAAATGAAAAATCCATGCCTTTTATTCTTAAATGAAAAGATCCATGTGGGTTTGCGATGTCACATTGCATTGTTCTAGACTGCTTACCATAGCACTTTGGTATGAACTAGGACATTAAAATGTATGCCAAGACCAATGTCTTAAGCTTCTGATGGTCATGTTCTGGCCTAGGCTTGACTTGGTCGGTTAGCATAAGGCTGACATGCAAGAAAGAAAAAGCCTAAAAATTAAAAAGATAACAATTTTGCTGAAGCTCTTAGTTTTGGATCATGCTTATCTTTGTAGATATTAGCTAGCTTCTACACTTCATGCTTTACATTGCATGTTATCTAGAAAATTTGGTGATGCTTTTATTTTCAAAAATCTAAAAATGCGTGCTAATGACTTTCTTTAGATATCATCTATTGCACTGATCATGTCCTGTGTGTTAGATAGTATTTTGTGCTATACTTGCTAGATGTTGTAATTGCAGTCGATCATATCTAAGAAGCATGCTTTTTACACTCCACTTGCACCCCACTTGCATTCATTGCATATTTTGAGGGGGAGATGCATTTCAGGGGGAGTTTAAGTAGTGTCTCTTTTGAGTGCATTTAGTCTCACTTGATGAGTCCAGTTGTCAACAAGGGGGAGAAATTTTGGGTTACTTGATCTTTTAAAAGAGTTTAGGGGGATTTTTGGCTTTCTCTGGGATTTGTTTCAAGGGGAGTTTTAGTCTCTTTTGCCTTTACTCTTTGCATATCCTTGTTGATATTTCAGAGATTGCACTCATTTGAAATTTTTGTTGATTTCTTTTCTGTTTAACCATAATGACCGTTTTCTGGCTTTTGTTTGGCTTTTGGTCATTAAGGTTAAACCTTTTATTTTATTTTTATTCTTTTTGTTCTCTTGTGCTTTGTTTTTTGTGTTTCCACATGTTTTGCAGATTCTGAAGCGTTGATGAAGAGGGTGTTGACAATGCACTCATCAAGAGGGAGATTAAGGAGCCATGTTGAAAATTATGGGCCTCATGGCTCTAGAAGTGATGAGTGATTGTCAACGAAAGTCAATAGAGAGAGCTGAGGAGAAGAGACCTGTCGTGTCTTGGTTCGCATGTGAGTCAAGTACACGGGCGGTGAGCGACTGTCGGGCAAAGGGGCCGTAGAGTCGGGTCGGCCCAATCCGGGTACATGGGCCAGGAACGGCAGAGGGTCCGCTAGTCTATTGACCGGGTTTGACTCAAGTAAATGGGTGGCGAGCGATTGCCAGGTTGAGGGAGCTGCGGAATCGGGCCAGCCCAATCTGGGTACCTGGTGTGAAGACAGCGGACGTGTGGCGCCCCAATTTATCGAAATCGGAACATTATTGAATTTCATAAGAAAAACAATAATACAAGAGGTTCATCATGCGACAATTGTACATACGACAAGTATTCATGGTACGCAAACCATATTTATTACATCAGAGTTTAATAAAAACAGCAATGAAAGTAGAATTGCATGACGAACGCCTTCTTCAAGATCGTTTTCTTGACTGGGTCGCTACTCCAGACCATCCTCCTCATAGTACGCAGCCTCTGAAGTGTTTGTCCAACGGGTATGAGTACAAAAAGTACTCAACAAGCCACCGCAGATGCAAATAGTAATGCAAGGTAATAACAATGGAAGGATAATGGATAAAGTGTGGAAAAGTACATTTTCAGTTATTGCATTAAGTGTAGTCAATTTTTATCATGCGTAAATGTAAACATGAACATTAATAACACCATCTAACTCGAGGAGTATGTTTTACCTCCTCGCACAACAGTCCTTACATGTCAAACCAACATGCACATCCATATTCAAAGTAATCTAATTGTGTGATGTCACGCAACCCGCCCTTGACCATGGGCTCGGCTTTTCGAAAAGATTTATGACTCTGATCAGAGATGTACTACTGTACCCACAAGGCACGCACTCATCCCAAACACCAAGATGTAACGAGATGACCCATACCACGAGAACACGTGCCAAAACCTAAGCATGAAATGCTCCAAGCGATAACCACCCGCTCTAGGTTTCGCCGACGCGCCGAGCTGTATCCTGGCTAACGTCGCACCCCCTTTTGCACCACATTGGTACAAGCCACCCACAGGTGCTGCTTGACCCATCTCCAAATGGTGGCCTCGGTTTGGAACACTCCATACCTTAGTTAGGACTTACCCATTAGACTTGTGGTTAGTACGGAAGTGTATTGCAACGGATCTCGCAGACCGGTCCTTATAGTGCCCCGGGTGCTACCGACCAATGCCCTAGCTTGCACCCGGAACCCACCATGCATTCACTCACAACCACAACTCCAACACCGACAGAATTCCAAAGATGAGAATAACGGGGATCATATAGTATAACCAATGCTACGACTCATTTTTAATCCTATAGCAATCGTGTCAATACATTGGACACTAGCTAATAATACTAATCATATGGTGACAAGGAGTTTAGGCTAGAGAGCATTGCTTGGGTTGCACATCAAGGTCGGGGGATCCTAATAAATA
Organism: Zizania palustris; assembly: GCA_019279435.1. Taxonomy (NCBI): domain Eukaryota; kingdom Viridiplantae; phylum Streptophyta; class Magnoliopsida; order Poales; family Poaceae; genus Zizania; species Zizania palustris. Next base: position 64,621,415 of record JAAALK010000288.1, on the reverse strand, counting down.
TATTGTAAGGGTTTCATTTGACTAATGCATGTACATCCTATGTGTTTTAGCGATAGTTTAATAAAACATGGGTTCAACATGCTCAAAAGATTGGTTTGGTGACTTGCCTTGTTCAACGAAAGGAGAGGGAGGAACTTTCGAGTAATATTCTGGCTCCTCGGCGGCGTCATAGTCTTTCCAATAAAAATAAAATAAAATAAAATAAATACAACACTCAATTAAACAATATAAAGCCACACAACAAGCGCATAGGTTTAAATTGGTTTAATTTAAAGGAAATCAAGTTGTTAAGTTTCTGAAATTTATTTTATAAATAATTTTAAAAGGAATTATAATGAAATGTTGTCCTTTGTAAAAAGTGGTTTTAAATGTGAGTAACCTCATTTTAAGTTTATTTAATTAATTTAAGATGAAAGGTTCAGAGAAAACTTAGTGGTTTCATTTTTCCTAACAGGGAATGAATAAATATAAATTTTGCTGTAATTTAAATAATCAAATTTGCATTTTACCCTAAGGGTATTTGAATACTTTATTAAGTAAGAATGAGATAATCAAGGTAAACATATTGTTTTTATTGTATTAACATGTAGAGGATAATATTACAAATTTTCTGAAATTGAAATGGTAATTTTTGAAGTTAAAATGCGCCAGATATGAATTTTTGAAGTTTAAAAGCATTTCTGGAATTTAATTTAAACTCAAAATAGCCTCGGGTCCACGGTGAGCCAGGCCCACGGTGAACCAGCGCACTGTGCGCGTGGTTCGGCCCTATCTGGACCGTTGGATCCAGATCCAACGCGCGAGGGCGAGGCGGGGCAGTTATAGTGATGTGGACGGCTGGGATTAAAACATCGAACCGGTACGCATCGTGCGGTCTAGATGCGATGCGGGATTTAAAATCCAGCGAACGGCTCGGATTAAAACGTAACCCTTCGCTGAGATCGAACAGATCCGATTAAACCACACGAGGGACTTAATCATCACCGTTGGATCCAGATCGCACGGTCGCGATTGAATCCGACACGGCACGGGTACTCGACCCGTGCCGGTCGTCTTCTCCGGCAACGGCGAGCGTGCCAAAGGCCACGGCGAGTGACGGCGGTCGAGTATAAGGCCTAAAATGGAAAAGGGACATTACGGGGATCACGAGGGTACCCTTGCGGTGGCGAACGGTCGACGGGGCGTGGCCGGCGACGAGAGGAGGCGGTGAAGTGGTTCGGCACCTTGTCGGCGACGGTGATGTGGCGAGGACTAGCGTCGACGGAGGGGTGGCCGAGGTCGGTGAAGTCCTCGCGGTTACAATGGTGGGGTCGCCTAGGGCGGAGGGGGTCACTGGCGATGGCGAGAGGCGACCGGAGCGAAGGCGACGGTGAGGTGTTAAAACGTGAAATGTGGCGCTCTGGTTCGTTCTCAGTGCGATCGGGCGTGCGGGCTGGACGAGGGGGTGGCCGGGGTTTAAATAGGGTCTTCGGCGGGGGCAGAGGGGGCGTAATCGGGGGAGGCCGAGAGTAAAGTCTCTCTTCAACACCAGCGAGCTCCTGCCTTGCATGCGCGCGCTCGATCCAGGGGTGATGACGCGGTGGAGTAAAGGGGGAAACGGTCGGGGGAACGCGGTGAATTCAATGCCGTCGACGGATTAAAGGGAGGGGGGCCGGCGGGAGCGAATCCGAGGAGGGGTTAGGGTTTCGGACGGCGAGGGGGGGATTTGGGGGCGAATCTCGCGGGGAAGATGGATCCGACAGGTGGGGGCCACCAGGCAGCGGGCGTGAGCGAGCGGGCGAGGCGACTGACGGGTGGGGTTGAGCTCGGCAGCGAGAGGGAATCGGTCGGCGCCGAAAGGTGGGGCCGGGTACGCACGCGGAGAGGGGGTCACTGACGTGCGGGGTCCACTGGTCAGACAGGGCGCGCGGAGAGGAGTGGGCTGGGCCGGCCGGGAGTGAGAGAAAGGTAGGGGTAGGCCCGATACTGTTTAATTTCTTTTCTGAATAAAAACAATTACAAAAAATGGATTAAAATATTTGCGCTACTTCCCAAGTTGATAAAAATCTGTAAAAATTCTCAAAAATATATCTTGGTCTAGGGATCATGTACAAATTTTTCTAGCGCCTGGTTTGGTCATTTCATCTAGGTTCTAGTTCAAAAAAAGTTAAGGAGGGCATTAAAGGTATTTCTAAAATAAATAATTCCAGGAAAATCTATTAAATGATATTTTTATTTCTTTGAAAATTTGGGGTGTTACAAACCTATCCCCCTTACAAAGAATCTCGTCCTCGAGATTGGAACGCTACTCGAATAGCTTAGGGTATTGGGCTTTCAGCTCGTCTTCCTTTTCTCATGTGGCTTCTTTGGCGGGGTGGTTGTCCCACTGAACCTTGCAGAAGCGAACCACACGGCTCCTGGTTACCCTTTCCTTGGTTTCCAAGGTATTGATGGGTTTCTCAATGTAGGTCAGGTCCTCTTGAACGTTGAGTTGTTGGAGGTTGTCCTGCTCGGCGGGCACACGAAGACACTTCTTCAGCTGACAGACGTGGAACACATCATGGACTCCTGCCAAGGATGGAGGCAGTTCTAGCTGATATGCCACTTTTCCTTGCCGTCGGAGGATCTGAAAAGGTCCGACATAGCGGGGTGCTAGCTTGCCTTTCATGTTGAACCTTTGAGTGCCACGGAGGGGAGTGACCCAGAGATAGACATAATCACCCTCCTCAAAGGTTAGGTCTCTTCGACGGTTATCAGCATAGCTCTTTTGTCGGGACTGGGCTATTTTCAATCGGTCCCTGATAATTTTGACCTTCTCTTCGGCTTCTCTCAATATATATGTCCCAAACAGCTGCGACTCTCTGGTCTGATCCCAGAGCAACGGCGTTCTGCACTTATGTCCGTAGAGTGCTTCGAACGGGGACATTTGCAGGCTGGCTTGATAGCTGTTGTTGTAGGAGAACTCTGCATAGGGCAAGTTCTTGTCCCACATTCCGCCAAAGTCTAGAGCGCAAGCTCTAAGCATATCTTCCAATATCTGGTTGACCCTTTCAGTTTGACCGTCGGTCTGTGGATGATAGGCGGTGCTAAAGTTCAGCCTGGTGCCGAGTTCCTCTTGAAGGTTCTTCCAAAACTTGGAGGTAAACTGACTCCCACGGTCAGATACAATCTTCTTAGGAACTCCGTGAATGCACACGATCCGGGTCATATACAACTCTGCCAACTTGGTGACAGTGTAAGTCATCTTGACCGGGATGAAGTGAGCTACCATGGTGAGTCAGTCGACGATCACCCAGATAGAATCATGGCCAGCTTTGGGTCCTGGGCAGTCCAGTGATGAAGTCCATTCCTATCTCTTCCCACTTCCATTCGGGGACCTTGAGGGGTTGAAGAAGTCCAGCATGTCTTTGATGCTCTGCCTTGACTCGCCGGCATGTGTCACACTTGGCCACATACTCAGCTATTTCCCTCTTCATGCTGACCCACCAATATTTTTCCTTCAGTTCTTTATACATCTTGGTACTCCCGGGATGTATGGAGTATAGAGTATTGTGGGCTTCTTTAAGGATGAGGGTCTTCAACTCAGGTTTGTCGGGTACGCATATCCGGTTTCCGAACCAGATGGTACCATGCTCGTCCTCGGAGAATCCGGAGATTTACCCTTCTGCATGTTCTGTTGGATCTCCAAGATGTGTGGGTCTTCCTTGTGCCTTTCTCGGATCTGGTCTATCAAGACAGGTCTTGACTCCAAGGCAGCGAGGTACGCTCGGGTGGTGATCCCTAGATTCAGCCTTTCCATATCCTTGTAAAGCAAAGGGGCTTGGTCCTGTATCATGATGGCATGGCAGTACCCTTTTTTACTAAGGGCGTCTGCCACCACATTTGCCTTTCCTGGATGATAATGGATGCCCAAGTCGTAATCCTTGATGAGTTCCAACCATCTCCTTTGTCTGAGGTTCAGGTCCGGTTGGGTGAATATGTACTTGAGGCTCTTGTGATCGGTGAAGACCTCACACTGATTTCCCACAAGGTAATGTCTCCATATCTTCAAGGCATGAACCACAACTGCTAACTCCAGGTTGTGGGTAGGGTAGTTCAGCTCATGCGGTCTCAGTTGTCGAGAGGCGTAGGATATCACCTTCCCATCTTGCATCAAGACACATCCCAAACCTTGGCGAGAAGCATCGCAGTAGACGTGGAAGTCTTTCTGGATGTCTGGCAGGGTCAGGATTGGGGCTGACACGAGCTTCTTCTTGAGGGCTTGGAAGCTTTCTTCACAATCTGAGGTCCATTCAAACTTTACTTCTTTTTGTAGCAGTCTGGTCATAGGCTTGGCGATCTTCGAAAAATTCTCGATGAACCGGCGGTAGTATCCGGCCAATCCGAGAAAACTCCGGATCTCGGTCACGGTCGTGGGCTGTAGCCAGTTGGTCACTGCTTCTACGGTGGTTGGGTCCACTGCTATTCCTCCGGCAGATATGACATGACCGAGGAATTTAACATCAGACGACCAAAACTCGCACTTGCTGTATTTGGCGTACAGTTGTTGTTCCCTTAGCTTTCCGAGGGTCAGACGGAGGTGGGTTTCATGTTCTTCCTTGGTCTTGGAGTAAACGAGGAGATCGTCGATGAATATCATGATGAACTTATCCAAGAACTCCATGAATACATTGTTCATCATGTTCATGAAAAAGGCCGGGGCATTCGTGAGTCCGAACGACATCACTGTATACTCATAGAGTCCATAGCGGGAGGTGAAGGCAGTCTTGGGGATGTATTCTTCCCTAATCCTCAATTGGTGATAACCTGACCTGAGGTCAATCTTGGAGAACACCGAGGATCCTTTCAGTTGATCGAACAAGTCGTCGATCCGAGGTAATGGGTATTTGTTCTTGATGGTTACGTCGTTTAGGGCTCTATAGTCCACGCACATCCTTTTAGTCTTGTCCTTTTTCATGGAAAAGATGACCGATGCACCCCAGGGTGAGGTACTTGGTCGGATGTACCCTTTCTGCTCCAGGTCTTCGATGTTGCTCTTGACTTCGACTAGTTCATTGGCGGCCATCCGGTATGGGCGCTTGGAGATTGGAGTGGTCCCGGGGACAAGCTCGATTCTGAATTTGATGTCCCGTTTGGGAGGCATTCCTGGTAGGTCCTCTGGGAAGACGTCAGTGAACTCCTGGACTATGGGCACTTCTTCAAGGGCTAGCGAGTGAAGAGATGCTTCAAGTGGTTTGCGGCTAGTCATCTGAAAAGTGACGGCTTCGCCTTCGGGGTTGGTCACTGTTACGGACTTGTTGGCACAGTCGATCACTCCCTTGTGCTTCATCAACCAATCCATCCCTAGGATGAGGTCGAGTCTGGTGCACTTGATGAGGACTGGCTCGGCCCGGAACGATACTCCTTGGATTTCTATCTTAAACTTAGGACTGTATAAGTGGGCTAAGGTTTTATTGCCTGGAGTGGCAATCATCATGGGGACTGATAGAGGGAGCACGTCCAAGTTGTGGGTTTTCACAAAGTCTTCCGAGATGAAAGAGTGTGTTGCTCCAGAGTCGAATAATATTATAGTCGGTACGGAATTTGCAGTAAATGTACCGAGCACGACTTCGGGAGCCTCCTGAGCTTCCTCCGCGCTGATGTGGTTAACGCGGGCCCGAACCGCCTGGTTGGGTGCCGCGCCTTGGGGCTGCTTGGGGTGAGGACACTAGTGCGAATAGTGCCCTTCCTTACGACAGTTGAAGCAGACGACCGGCCTTCCTTGGCGATCCTTCAAGACCGGGGCCTTGGCGGCAGACGTCGGCTGAGCGGCTGGAGCTGGTGGAGCGGGGCGGGGATGCCCGGCGTTGGATCCACCGGCGGCGTGGGGTGGCCTGTAGGCGGGCCGAGGATGGTAGGTGGGCGCTGGTGGCGGAGGGACGAAGCGGGGCCTCTGGGAATTCACCTGTTGATGCTTGAAGGCGATCATCTTCCTCTTCTTGTGGTCCAACTTGTTCTGCTCAGTCTCTTGGATGAGCGCTTTATTCACCAACCGTTGAAAGTCGGTGAAGTCGGTGGCGACGAGCTGGATGGACAGCTCATCCTTAAGTCCCCGAAGGATCTTGGCCTGGCGGAGGGCGTCGGTCCGCACTTCCTCCGGTGCGTAGCGAGCCAGACGGTTGAATTCATGGAGATACTCCATGACGGTCCGGTTGCCCTACTGCAGGTCGCGGAACTCCTACTGTTTCACCACGATGACTCCGGCGGGGACGTGGGCGGCACGGAAGGCGATCGTGAACTCCGCCCATGTCACCATGTGGTCCTCTGGCTGGGACTCACGGTAGTTGTCCCACCACTCTACGGCGGGACCCTGAAGCTGATGAGTGGCGAAGGCCACTCGCTCCCGGTCGGTGCAGGGGAGAAGATCCAGCTTCTTCCCTATGGTGCGGATCCAATCTCCTGCCTCCATGGGGTTAGTGGTGCTGGAGAAGATTGGTGGGCGCACGCGCAGGAACTCCGATAGTTGGGGAGCGGGTGCGGGCGCGAGCGCACGAGGGGCAGGTTCCACGTTCTGCAGGCGGTCCAACTGCGCCTGTTGGTGTTGCATCTAGGTGAGGAGGGCGGTGATCAACTGGTTTTGATTCTCCATCATCTCCGCCAAGGTGGGGTGGTTGGCGGATGGCGACCCAGTCTGTCGTGGGCCAGTTGCACCCCAGTTGGGCACAATGCCTTCGGGCAAGCCATGGCTTCCTCCTTCTCCATTGTTGGAGCCGGTGTTCTGGTTGTCGGCCATCGTCTGAACATAAGAGGTTATAAGGTAAAAAGTTGACGAAACAACATTACAATCAAAATGACCCATGGGGCTCACATATATATATATTAGTGGTATAAAAAGTTTATTACAATCAAGCTCTTATTTTATTCTACCTACAAAACACAAGTTGTTGCAGATAGCACCACATACATAAAATTATTCTAACTTAAACAACGGTAACTAGCGCCTACTCGCCACCGGAGGCGGTCTCCGTGCTCTCGGAACCACGCGTACGCGGATCCCGAGGGATGGTGGGCTCGAGAAAATTCTCGATGATCGGGTCGAAGATGAGGCCAGGGCGTGGTGCAGGGGCGCTGGCGGTGGATGGTCCGGTGGTGGAGGGGTGTGGCGGGATCCTCTTACACTACAACAATCCAGGAAGTTTTCGTCGGCCAAGTTAACTTCCGTCGGCTTTTGGGAAAGCCGACGGAAGTTAAATAACTTCCGCGGGCCCCTGGAGGCCAACGGAAGTTAACTTAACTTCCGTCGGCTTCTGACAGTGGCCGACGGAAGTTAGCGGGGGTTTTTCCGCGGCCGATCGGATCCCCCTAACTTCCGTCGGCTTTAATGCTGGCCGACGGAAGTTAGGGGGACCTTTTCCCAACCGCGCGCGCGTACAGGGAGACCTAACTCCCTGTACGCGCCCACGCCACTGCAGCCTCCCGCGCCCAGCCCGCCGCCGCCTCCCGCCCTCGCCGCTGCCCGCCCTCGCCGCCTCGGGCCGCCGCCCGCCCGGCCGCCGCACGCCTCGGGAGCCGCCCGCCCGCCCGGCCGCCTCCCGCCTCGGGCGCCGCCGCCCGCCCTCGCCGCCGCGCCGCTGCTCGCCCGGCCGCCGCCGCCCGCCCGCACGTCCGGCCTCCTCCCGGTCGCCTCGGCCGCCGCCCGCCCGCTCGCCCGCCGCCCGCCCGCCCGCCAGCCTCCCGGCCGCCTCGTCCGCCGGCCACCGCCCCCTCCCGGCCATCGCCGCCGTCCCGGCCCGCGCCACCCGTCCCGGCCGCCGTCCCCGATTCGACCGCCGCGAGCCATCGCCGTCCGCCGGCCTACACAAATCACAAAGTAATTATTTTCACCGCTTTACGAATTTTTTCGCTTTTTATTTGTGAAGTGTTTAATTGGTAAATTGAATTGGTAGAGATGTATAGATATAGATATGGATTAAATTTTGTCAATTGATGAATTAAATGATTGATATGCTGGATTATTCCAATATTAAATTATGGAGACATATAGATAGCTTTATAGTCCACTAATATCTTTTTTTAATTTGTACTATTATAGTTAAGAAAAAACACTTGTACATGCATTCTACAAAAGGATTTAAAAAACTCAAATTAAGTGGCTTTGATTATTTGATATTTTAGACCGTCATGATCATACATTAATTTTATGAATTTTGTCATTGGTATGCATGAGCAGATACACTCTAATAGACGTGTATAGGTAGGAAATGTTGAATGATAGTATGAATCTTGTTTTATATGTGATATTCTTTTTTCATATGCAATATATGTTGTGATATTATGTATAAATTATGCATGATTTCATTGGGTGATTAATATTATATCTATATATACTTTATTATATATACTTCTTTTCGTATGCAATTTTTTATTTGACAACAACGTAGATAGTGTAACGAAACCTATGCGTCACCCGTTTCGGACCAACATGTCTCACACGTGTCATGCGTGTGAGATGTGTAGGTCCGAATTGTCCCTTTTTGGACAGCCTCAGAGTGGGCGACAGAGCGTGGTTTTATGATGAGTCATGAGTCCGAATGGGATTTCAGTAACATAACCTTGTTGTTCTCCATTGCACCACTATCAGGCGTGCAATTGGAGAACAGCGGGGTTATGCTGCTGAAATTTCGTTCGGACTCATGGCTCGTCATAAATACCACGTTTTGTCGGTCACTCTTGGGTGGGTTTAGGACCTATATTTTCCTATAGACCATGGTTGTCATGGCATCGCCTGCGCCGACTAGGCATCTAGGCGGTCACCGCCGGACGCCATGGTGAATCGCGTCGCCGGCGGGCTCTGCTTCCCCTTGCGTCGCCGGCCGCCCGACCGCCTCTACTTCCCCTCCGTTGTCCGAAGGCGGAGGCGGGGGGTGGCCAGGGTGTGTGTATGTTGCGAGCCCCTTGATTGAATGAATGTTTTGCATATAGAATGGCTGAGGACGACCGACGGTGGATGTATAGTGGTTGGATGAAAAGTGGAGCTCACACGAGGGAGTGGGTAATCAACGCTGAGAAATTTGTTGATCGTGCATTCGCTTTGACAACAAACATTGGCGCGAGGTGTCCATGCATGAAGTGCAGAAATTCTCGTTGGCAAGACAAGAGGACGTTGTCATTGCATATTTGCAAATATGGTTTCGTGCCAGGTTATGAAGTTTGGTCTTTTCACGGCGAGACAGGCCGTGAAAAAACGGTATTAGTAGTGGAAGAAGAAGATGATAGCGTTGCTGACGATAGGATGGATGAGATGGTTAATGCTATACGACCGGAGTTTGAATCAAACCCCGAGGATCCTCCAACACCGGAGGTTCACAAGTTTTTCGACATCCTTCGAGCTTCAGAAGAGCCATTGCATGAGCACACCACCGTAAGCGTTCTCGCTTTCGTGACTCGTATTATGGCTATTAAGTCAAAGTTTGCATTTTCAAACAATTGTTATAAGGAGCTCTTGAATCTGATCAGCGATATCCTTCCTAAGAACCATAAGGTGCCGAAAGACATGTATCAGTCAAAGAAAATGCTTTCTGCTCTCGGTATGGAGTATGAGAAGATTGATGTGTGCCGAGATAATTGTATGCTGTCTTGTGTAGCCAGACAGCCACGGACCATTTGGTGAGATGTTATTAAGAGTTTACGTAATTTCATTTTTCTGCGTCTAGCTAATCGGACATGTTTTTTGCAGGCGCAATATGGTGAACACATGGTTCGACTCCATGGAGAGGACTATGATTGGTGGAGAGAACCTGTCGACCAAATGGCCGTGTACTCCAGCGGAGGTGGCAAAAGCCATGGACGGTGAGACGGTGTTTTTATTAATGTTTTGTGTATGGTATTGTGATGGTAACTAACTCATTCAATGTTGCAGGTACTCCATGTTCAATGGAGTTATTGACTCGAGAGCGGTGAGAGCTCAGAAATCAGCTCAGTCGTCGCAGAGCTTCGTCAGAGTTGGCTCCAGCCGCCGTCGCTCTTCAGAAACCCCGGAGGTGGATCGGGTGAGGGAGGAAATGAGGCAGGAAATGAGGCGGCGCGACGAGTACTATACCGCCTGCTTAGAACGACAGCAGGCGATGATCCAAGTAAGTTTAGTTTTTTTGTTGTAGTTAAAAAGTATTCAGAAATAGATTTAGAACTAACTGATTACATTATAACATGTGTAGCAACTAGCCCAGCAGCATGGTGGATTGGACATGTCCAATTTCCAACCACTACCTCCCCCGCCACCACCATTATATTCTACATCACCTGAGGTAACTCCTGACATATCGTTAATTCAGATACTTAAGTTAGTGTTTAGCAGAGTAGTTGAGTTAATTCGTTCTCTAATTTTGTCTATTTCTTCAGACTTTCTGTACGCCTGGCTAGGATGGAGCCTCTCGGGCAAATGTAGATGAAGCAGGAGGCAGCGGCGGCACCCACGACCCAAATGTGGGCGATCAGTGAGTATATGGACAAATATGACTTTGTATGTTGCTCTCGCTGTGTTTTGTGAATTTGTATGTGAGTTTGGATGTTATATGTGAATTCAGATGTGTACTGTGACTTTGGATGTGAATTCAGTTATATTATGTGATTTTGGATGTGATGTGTGAAGTGTGGATGTGAATTTGGATGTGAGATGTGATTTTGGATGTGAGATGTGATTTTGGATGTTATATGTGAAGTTTGAATGTGATTTTGGATGTGAAATGTGATTTTGGATGTGTATTGTGAATGTATGTGAAATTGTGGTTGGATGTGAGTGTGAGTAGGGGAACCAGGAAAAAATAAAAAAAATATCAGTTAACTTCCGTCGGCTTTGACCATAGCCGACGGAAGTTAGCTGGTTTCGGCCACGTGGGCAGAAAGGCTAACTTCCGTCGGCTTTGGCCCTAGCCGACGGAAGTTAGCTGCCCCTAACTTCCATTGGCCAGGCTGGCCGACGGAAGTTAGTGCCCCCTCTGGTGACGTGGCAGTGTTCGGCGCTAACTTCCGTCGGCCACGTCAAGCCGACGGAAGTTAGCTAACTTCCGTCGACGGCCGACGGAAGTTAGCTAACTTCCGTCGCCTCGCTTCCGTCGGCCAAAGGACGACGGAAGTTAGCGTTTTGCCGACGGAAGTTGGCTTCTTTCGTCGGGAAAGGGCTAACTTCCGTCGGCTTTGGTCGACGGAAGTTGCCTGTTTTGTTGTAGTGTTAGGACGAGGGGCAGGCTCACAGATGGGTTTCCTCTTCCTCGGAAGGAGGGGAACCATCTCCGCGATGTCCTTTTGCAGCTGCATGATCTTCCGCTACAGCTCGCCATTCTGTTGGATCAAGTTCTTCGTCTCTTCACGAAGAAACTCAACCGCCTCATGGTGCTCATCGGTGTCGAGCACCGCCTCAGTATGGAGGTCGTCCATGGCCTGAAGAAGACGCGACTGCCGGGCCATGACCGGACCATGAACGGAGTGAACTCCGAGGTAGATACTACGGTAGGCACCGGGAGTGTGCTTCGGCACAAGCCGGAAAGATGAGTTTTGAAGACGATCATCATAGATCATCCTCAACTCCATAAGGGCCTGGAGGGCGACGCGTTGGCACGCGACGTCAAAAGTTAGGCCCCCAAGTGTGGTGGTGTAGGGCGGCAGGTGCTCTCCGGAGCCGTGGACAGTGAGGGAGACGTCGCAGGGTCTGGCAAACTCCTCTAGGTACACCCCCTGGAATTTGGGCTCGAAAAGGAACCCGAGGAAAGTGAGCATCATGCGGAGCTCCCTGACGAAGCCCTCGTAGTGGCGGCAGTAGCTGTGAACTTGGTAGACTGGCATCTACAAAAACAACAAGTGGAAAAAAAGTGAGGGGAGGAACAAAGTTTATAAAGTAGGTTTTCGAGAAATAATTTTCTGCAGCTATTGGCTAGGTTGGTCAATTTTTATCATGCGTGTAAACATGAACATTAATAACACCATCTAACTTGAGGAGTATGTTTTACCTCCTCGCACAACAGTCCTTACATGTCAAACCAACATGCACATCCATATTCAAAGTAATCTAATTGTGTGATGTCACGCAACCCGCCCTTGACCGTGGGCTCGGCTTTTCGAAAAGATTTATGACTCTGATCAGAGATGTACTACTGTACCCACAAGGCACGCACTCATCCCAAACACCAAAGTGTGACGAGATGACCCATACCACGGGAACTCGTGCCAAAATCTAAGCATGAAATGCTCCAAGCGATAACCACCCGCTCTAGGTTTCACCGACGCGCCGGGCTGCATCCTGGATAACGTCGCACCCCCTTTTGCGCCACATTGGTACAAGCCACCCGCAGGTGCTGCTTGACCCATCTCCAAATGGTGGCCTCGGTTTGGAACACTCCATACCTTAGTTAGGACTTACCCATTAGACTTGTGGTTAGTACGGAAGTGTATTGCAACGGATCCCGCAGACCAGTCCTTATAGTGCTCGGGGTGCTACCGACCAATGCCCTAGCTTGCACCCAGAACCCACCATGCATTCACTCATAACCACAACTCCAACACCGATAGAATTCCAAAGATGAGAATAACGGGGATCATATAGTATAACCAATGCTACGACTCATTTTTAATCCTATAGCAATCGTGTCAATACATTGGACACTAGCTAATAATACTAATCATATGGTGACAAGGAGTTTAGGATAGAGAGCATGGCTTGGGTTGCACATCAAGGTCGGGGGATCCTAATAAATATATTGTAAGGGTTTCATTTGACTAATGCATGTACATCCTATGTGTTTTAGCGATAGTTTAGTAAAACATGGGTTCAACATGCTCAAAAGATTGGTTTGGTGACTTGCCTTGTTCAGCGAAAGGAGAGGGAGGAACTTCCGGGTAATATTCCGGCTCCTCGGCGGCGTCGTAGTCTTTCCAATAAAAATAAAATAAATATAACACTCAATTAAACAATATAAAGCCACACAACAAGCGCATAGGTTTAAATTGGTTTAATTTAAAGGAAATCAAGTTGTTAAGTTTCTGAAATTTATTTTATAAATAATTTTAAAAGGAATTATAATGAAATGTTGTCCTTTGTAAAAAGGGGTTTTAAATGTGAGTAATCTCATTTTAAGTTTATTTAATTAATTTAAGATGAAAGGTTCAGAGAAAACTTAGTGGTTTCATTTTTCCTAACAGGGAATGAATAAATATAAATTTTGCTGTAATTTAAATAATCAAATTTGCATTTTACCCTAAGGGTATTTGAATACTTTATTAAGTAAGAATGAGATAATCAAGGTAAACATATTGTTTTTATTGTATTAACATGTAGAGGATAATATTACAAATTTTCTGAAATTGAAATGTTAATTTTTGAAGTTAAAATGAGCCAGATATGAATTTTTGAAGTTTAAAAGCATTTCTGGAATTTAATTTAAACTCAAAATAGCCTCGGGTTCACGGTGAGCCAGGCCCACGTTGAACCCGCGCAATGTGCACGTGGTCCGGCCCAATCTGGACCGTTGGATCCAGATCCAACGTGCGAGGGCGAGGCTGGGGAGTTAAAGTGACGTGGATGGCTGGGATTAAAACATCGAACCGGTACGCATCGTGCGGTCCAGATGCGATGTAGGATTTAAAATCCAGCGAACGGCTCGGATTAAAACATACCCCTTCGCTGAGATCTAACGGATCCAATTAAACCGCACGGGGGACTTAATCATCACCGTTGGATCCAGATCGCACGGTCGCGATTGAATCTGACACGGCACGGGTACTCGACCCGTGCCAGTCATCTTCTCCGGCGATGGCGAGCGGGCCAGAGGCCAGGATGAGCGATGGTGGTCGAGTCTAAGTCCTAAAACGGAAAGGGTACATTACGGGGATCACGAGGGTACCCTTACGGTGGCGAACGGTCGACGGGGCATGGCCAGCGACGAGAGGAGGCGGCGAAGTGGTTCGGGACCTTGTCGGCGACGGCGATCTGGCGAGGACTGGCGTCGATGGAGGGGTGGCCGAGGTCGGTGAAGTCCTCGTGGTTACAATGGTAGGGTCGCCTAGGGCGTAGGGGTCACTAGCGACGGTGAGAGGTGACCGGAGTGAAGGCGATGGTGAGGTGTTAAAACATGAAATGTGGCGCTCTGGTTCGTTCTCAGTGCGATCGGGCATGCGGGCTGGACGAGGGGGTGGCCGGGGTTTAAATAGGGTTGTCGATGGGGGCAGAGGGGGCGTAATCGGGGGAGGCCGAGAGTAAAGTCTCTCTTCAACGCCGGCGAGCTCTTGCCTTGCATGCGTGCGCTTGATCCGGGGGAGATGACGTGGTGGAGTAAAGGGGAAACGGTCGGGGAACGCAGTGAATTCAATGCCGTCGATGGATTAAAGGGAGGGGGCCGGTGGGAGCGAATCCAAGGTGGGGTTAGGGTTTCGGCCGGTGAGGGGGGGGATTTGGGGGTGGATCTCACGGGGAAGACGGATCCGACAGGTGGGGGCCACCGGGCAGCGGGCGCGAGCGAGCGGGCGAGGCGACTGACGGGTGGGGTCGGGCTCGGCCGCGAGAGGGAATCGGTCGGCGCCGTCAGGTGGGGCCGGGTACGCGCGCCGAGAGGGGGTCACTAACGGGCGGGGTCCACTGGTCAGATGGGGCGCACGGAGAGGAGTGAGCTGGGCTGGCCGGGAGAGAGAGAAAGGGAGGGGGCGGCCCGATACTATTTAATTTCTTTTCTGAATAAAAACAATTACAAAAAATGGATTAAAATATTTGGGCTAATTCCCAGGTTGATAAAAATTTGTAAACATTCTCAAAAATATATCTTGGTCTAGGGATCATGTACAAAATTTTCTAGCCCCTGGTTTGGTCATTTCATCTAGGTTCTAGTTCAAAAAAAGTTAAGGAGGGCATTAAAGGTATTTCTAAAATAAATAATTCCAGGAAAATCTATTAAATGATATTTTTATTTCTTTGAAAATTTGGGGTGTTACACGACGCTTTGTCGGTTTTGACGTAAAACCGACGCACAAATTGAGATTGTTAATCTGAGGTCAGACCATTCTTAAGTGAAGCCGTAGCTGCTACGAAAGCTCCACATCAGGACAATCTAACTTTAATTAGGATTTTACCATTTTGCCCTTTGGGCTCATGTCTGTATTTTAGAGTCTGTACACTAGGGGTATTTGCGTCATTTCTAGTTTTTTGAATTGCCTATAAAAGGGCATGTATACCCTAGGGTTTCACCAACTCATCTATTTTGAAAATCAGAGTTCACTTTACCCATTCTAGAATTTTGTCTGTTCTTTTGCATTGTGCATCCACCCGACCGATTTTCTCTCAGCGATATCCTTTGGTGGTTTTTTCCTGAACTCCATGCGTAGTGTGCAAGGCATGTGGGGGCGGCACCCGGCGTGCGAAGCACTCGGTGGTGCAGCGCGTAGCGCAGGAGAAGGCAGAGCGACACAAGGAGTTCTGCTAGGAGGCGGCGCGCGAGAGCAAGCGTTCAGCACAAGACGTGTACGACCATAGGATTTGAGCACCAGGAGTAGCACACGAACAGGAAGAACACAACGGTAGCGCCCTAGAGTGGCAGGAGTTGCTAGCCCGAGGAATAGAAGGTTTCTCTCAAGAACAGTAACTCTCGATCCTCGTGCATGCACAATAATCTCTGTTATCCTTCCTCGATTTGTATGCATTTACAAATTTATTTCCTAGATATTCTGAGATAGATTAATTTACAGTAAGCTTTTATTGAGATTGCACTGTGTATGTTCATTGATGTATTTTTGTATCCTTAGTCCATTTTGAATCATCTATGAGCACACTCAATCATGTGCATTTATTTTACCTGATTAAATGCCTGAGTATTATTGATGATTTTATTTGTGCCATTTGAAATGTTTGTGAATTAAATCCGCTATTGATCTGCATTTAAGCACTGTGTTGGTGTATTTTCGATTAGGACACCAGTCATTTATAAGCTTGATTATTTTAGTGCTTATGATCTCTGAGACTGTCTTATCACACCATACCTGACAAGAGAGCGATAGCATTATTGTTGTCTGTGAAATTTCTGAGACTTGGTTTTTTCTGCTGGTTGTCTTTTTGAGGTACGTTGGGTGTTTTTGGGTAGGCCATCGATTCGAAAGAATTTGTTGAGACGCCCATTCACCCCCTCTGGTCGCTACTCTCGGTCCTACACTTATGTATGCCTTTGCTTAATTGTCATGATCATGTTAGCTCAGCTCTGGTTAATATATCTATCTCCGTTACGAGCATGATTTTAATTTACAAAATTCAACACATGATCACTGCTTAGTCTTGTATCTAGCATGTTTTAGGCCAAATTGCGTTAGCTATCTTTTATCTGCCTGGTAGCTAGAATTCTGTTCTTATGGATGCAAAATTGCAACTTGAACATTTATATGCTTTTCATGGAAATATTCATTGTCAAATTCATTAAAAACATAAAAACCCATGTTTTATGAGCTGAAAGTGAAAAGATCCAGGCGGGTTTGTGTTGTCGCACAATTTTATTCTAGACTGCTTACCATGGCACTTTGGTATGAACTAGGATATTCTAGTGCTTGCAAAAATCATTGCCTTAAGCTTCTGACGGTCTTCTCTTCACCTAGGCTTGGCGTGGTTGGAAAGTATAAGGTTGAAAAGCAAATAACCCCTGGCAATATCAAAAGAATTGCAAATATGAATTTATTGCATATCAAGTTTGCTAAATGCTCTATGAAATTGGATATGCTTTCCTAAGTAGAAATTTGCTAGCTTTTGCAATTAATGTCTTTTCATGACTAGATTACTTGCCTAAGCGGTGATGCTTTTATTTCCAAAAACATAAAAATAACAAGCTTAAAAATGAAATTGGATTTTGTTAACTTGAGCTGAGCACATAGTCCTTGACATTATTTTTGGCATATTTTTGCACTCTATGTCATAGCACTTCACATAATTATGAAGGTTTGCATCTTTTACTACTCCTTGATTCTTGCATTGTTAAAGGGGGAGAAATCTAAGTATCTGAGCCAAAGGGTGAGAAGAATATCAAAGGGGGAGAAGAACGTATTCTTAGGGGCGGAGAATTCTTGTGCCAAAGGGCTTTTATATATGAAAAAGAGGGAGAAATTCATTTTTCAAGTGATATGATTTGACTCTTTTCTGAGTTTTTATGGTCACTTGTGCACTGAAAATGTCAATTTTTTTCTTGAACTTGAATTTGGTTGTCAATGCACTCATCAAGGGGGAGATTGAGAAACCAAGACGTGATGTGCCTCGGTTTTAGTCCATGATGAGTGATTGACAGATTTCCTTCTGGGCGAAGGGATCCCTCTGAATGGGTTCGGAGGAGTGTTCACCAAAGGGTTCGGTGTTTGCTGGCTACACTTGTATGCAGCGAAGTATATCTGTTAGAAGGGTCCGACAAAATACGTTTCGAAGGCTATACCGAAGGGCTCGGTACTTTGGGCAGTACACCAGAGTGTGTATCAGAGGGTGTTATACTCGGAGAGGCCTCTGAGGTATCAGATACATTTATCTTCTTGTTGTTAGTGTGCAGGTGACTTCAGAGACGACGGGACGGTAAGCACAACAAGTGAACTAGGTCAAGCAGGAAGTTTTGTGCCAGGCAAGTGGGGAGCTTGGTCACAGAGGCTGTGTGAAGTCAAGGTCGGTCCTCCAGTCAAAGGTAGGAAGTGCGGAGGGGGACTCCGGCTGAAGATACCCCAAGGCAAAGTACTCGGAAGTAAGGCACTTCAAAGGGGTACTTTGGAAGGAGTAACTTCGAAGGTTGGAGGACGAAGTCCTCAGAAATGAGGCAAGTCTCCCAAGTGTGCTCCGGATGGAGGCACTTGGGAGGACACCTAACGAAGGTCTCAGAAGTCAAGGTGCATCAAAGGCATGGTCCGGGTAAGGCTTTTTGGGAGTGTGCTCAAGGTTGATACACTGCGAAGGAGTGCTTATGGAAGTGCTTCTTGTGGAGATCTTGGATGAAGGAGGGACTTCACAAGGTGGTGGACAAACCCTCCGATGGGAGGTACTTCGAAGGTGGGGCTTCGGAGTCAGGTTGTCTTGACATGCTTCGGCCATGCATGGCTTCGGTACACGGACTGGTGGTGATCGAAGTAAGGGTAGCTGTGAAGTCATAATGGTCCACTCCGAAGGTGATGGTGTGAAGACTTAAGGGCTTTGATGGCTTCGGCTAAAAACTGTCCATTGTATCGAAGACAGACTTCGGTGTAGCGAATACCTATGGGTTCGAAGTCTATTACCGAAGCCACTATAGCACTTCGCGTGCGAAGGGGATCTGAAGATTCTGGTTTGCAAAGCTGACACAAAAAGAGCTTCCAATAAAGTAGACTACCATATGTACCCTCGTGACTGCTAGAGGCAGAAAATTGTAAACTCTAGGGGTATAGTAGTCTCTTCACAGGTCTGAGTTGAGCCTATAAATAGAGAGACATGTTGAGGTCTAGAGCAACACAATGCACTTCACTTTTAGAACCTTCCGTACTCATTGTAGCCTAAAGCCAGCTGCCATGATTTGTACTCACAATCTATGAGTTTTGTGTTTCCTGTTCTTGCAATGAAATTTCTATTATGTTTTCATTGATTGAATGAACTTGTATCTGTGTTTTTCGCTTTGTTTGGGTTGAATTTTCTGCAGTCCATTTCGTTCTATGCAAACTCAAGTTTCTGCTCTGAGTTCTTGCTGATGAAGTGTCCTCTGTCTCTTGTACGTGCAAAATCTGTGTGAGTGTAGTTTTGAAGTACGTTTGCTCTATGTATATCAGAGGCCAGTCCTCACATGTTACCAGGGAAGTACTGTCTGTGGCATGCGATCGAAGCTGCCTTCCCTTAGCGTTTGCCGAAGCCTTTCTGGATGTTCCGTTTTGCCAAGTCCTGTTCGGAGCACTCCGTAGAGTAAAGCCTAGTACCAGTTACTAGTGTGAAGCATCTGATCGGAGCTCCTTGAGGGAAACACACTTGTGCAAAGTGTTGTTGTGCGAAGTCTGCTCAAAGGCACCTCTGTGTGCGGAGCCCGCATATACTTAGCCAAGCACAGTACGCTTTTGGGTGTCTAGGTGTGAGCGAGTCTTCTAGACTCCGAACTTTTGCCTTGTACGAAGCCAATGTTCGGAGTGTATTCAATACCTCCGAACTGGTCTCTACGAAGGGTGTATTCGAAGTCTGTTCTTCAGAAGAGAAATTTTAAAGGTTGTTTCCATCCAAAACGACATCAAAAGATGTACTTAGCAGAGGTTTGCATAAATAAATCTTTTGGTGTCAAAAAATATTGCTTAGTTATGTTAGTAGGGAACTTGTTTTTGTCAAATGCATCACCTGTTCGCATAGGCGGTCGAACTATTAGCCCTACGACTACAAGGGTTGCATAGTACGGCCTTCTTTATTCTGCAGCTTCTTTGAACCATCTCAGACCTAAGAGGCACAAGATATTATTTGGAGTAATGGGTGTCTGAAGATAAATTTCATGGAAATATCAACATACTTGTGCAGCAGTTCGTTTTTTGCATCTATCAAACAGTTAATGAACTCATGAACCTGAAAAAAAAACAAGATAGAAGCATATATACCATGATACACCTTGGAATTATGAAAGCAAAATCCAGGGCATCGAGGCTCTTAGAGCGTGTACAAAACTAAAAGCCAGAAGAAACAAATAGTCGCAGAGGAAAAATCAGATATTTTAGCATTTGGCTTTGGTTTTATTTTCAGGAGCCCAACATTACCTCAAGCCCATATATTGCATGGTTAAGGCAGCATAACAGAACATATGAATTGTGTTCTCCTTTATGTCAGTGACTTCAGTCTAAACTCCAAAGATAGCTCTGAAGTCCTAACACAGTAACACTACTATAAAACTAGGTGGTTGACAAAACCAGATTCATATTTCTGATATATAGTCGGTCAAAACGTAGAGCATCTAGATCAGAGGAACTGATAACCGAAAAACCTGGCCATTTAATCAGATCTACATGGTCCTAACTCCCAACTGTTGTGAGCAACTAAGTATGCAGCATATGACAAGGGCATCATGTACCAAAAGAATGCAATCATTTTTTAAGGAAGACACTAAGTGCTATAACATAAGAGAACTTATCATCCAGTAAAGTGATGAATAAAGAATATAAGTCCATAACAACCAGTTATGAACTTACAACTAGGTCTCCCTTTCAGTAATCTGCTCCACTTGACTCCAGGGTTCCTCTTTATGAATCAGTTTTAAATGAAACAAGAAAAATAAAAATTCCATACTACATAATTATGTTATAAGGGGGCTAAGGTTGATCTTTGTACGCCATACATCATACATTGGATCAGCACCAAGTTAGTAAGATTGTAAGGGGTAGCTAAATCCGGCTAGGTACAAAAATTCTCCCAAAAGATACATAAAAATGGAATTCATTTTAATAACATTCACCTGCCAACAATATAAACATTGGCTCCTTAAATTCACTAAATCGCTGGTTAGAAACATAAATTCTGATAGGGCATGCTTGAATTGCACTTTGAGGATGTGTCAAATCACTGTCCATGTGGCCTGAGTACTGCATAGTGCCCAAGTTGTAATATATATGCTTTCATCTAGTTTTACCAAAATCGAACTTCACCTTGGGTTGTTTTTCAGCAAGTGACACTATATAATCCTGAAGATATCAAGATATATGGCTCTAAGAGAAAACACTGATACAATCAGGATAGTTTTTATTTTGTTCTAAAAAACTTTACATGTGTAGAGTCAGCAAAACCGCTGATTCAGTGAATAATTGATCATTTACCAACAAAAAATGTGGGCCTCGATCATTTACCATTGTAAAGTTTGACTTCTACTGAAGGCTATCTAAAACTTTGCCACCCTCTATCATATGTTATTTTCACAATTTTAATCCATTTTATTGCACATCAGCTGATCAAAATGACGATTTTTCCGTTCCAACACCTTCAGACTCGTGTGCTATTCGAAGTATTGTTCGAAGCTGCCCGCCAATGCTGCATGGAGCCGCGCGCCAAGCGTCCTCCGTGCGGAGGCTGCGACGATTGGCACGCATAAAGTGGTTGCCCCAGGCATCGAGGAACGTGAAGGTGGAGCCCTCCGACTTCGCCCGCCAATGCCGCGTCACCCGCCACCCGCTGCCGCCGCGCCGTCCGCTGACACTACCACCCCAATGAGGCCTGGCTGCCCGGCGCTGTTCGAAGCTGTTAAAGTGCCCTTCCAACACCGATGCTAACACAACGCCGCCTGCAGCCTGCCGATGCCGCGTCGCCCGCCGCCCGTCAATACCGCCCCAACGAGGCCTGGCTACCTGGTGCCTGCCCAATGCCTTCGGCCCGCACAACGCCGCAATCTCTCCTTCGCTAGGACGATTCGTTCAAGGGGGATTTAATTATTTTTCACTTTTAACATGTGAATGACAAAAATTTGTCACTCCGAGTCACTGACATTTGGAGTCACCTAGGTCACTGACATAAGATCCATTAATATTATATGTCTCAAAATTAAGCGATGATATATAATATGTCCAAAGTTCGTCGTTCTTTTATAAAATATCCGAAGTTAAACATCTAACTTTATAATATATCTACGAGGTTTTTTGTGTAAATAATCTCATAAAAGGACAACTTTACCCTTTGTTCTTTTCCTGCTGCGTTGTTGGCGTTGAAGGCTTGTACGCTGCTGCATGCTGCCTGTGCCCGAATGGAAGTGCATGCAGCAGCTTCTCGGATGCGTTCGCTCGCCTGCGCTGGTTCACTAATTTGTTGCATGCGTTGGATTGACATGATGCTTGGGTCAGTGATTACCTCTTCAAGCTGATGCTCATCGTGGACTCGAGTCAAACGACATTTTAGCACCCCTCCCATTCTTTTCCCGTGTCAAACGGCATGGCGACCAGAAAACAAGAAATCTGGGGCGGCGGCGTGGCGGATGCGCCTCCTGGTGATGGCGTCGTCGCCTGCGGCGCTCGGGCGGCGTCCTACTGTGGGTACGCGTCGTGGAAATAGGATCAGAAATAGTAGAGACTTTTGGAAACTGAAGGATACGGTAGGCAGGGGTAAATAGGTCATTTGATGTACAAAGATGTCATTGATTAATTTTTTGTTACAAAAGGCCCCTGTAAGATATTTTATACAAGAACAACAAACTTTGGATATATAATCTGCTGGTTACAGACTGTGAGTAGTAGATGTTCCCCTTTCACTGCTCTCGCCGTTTGGGGCGACTGCCCGCTCCAATCTTTTGAAACTCTAACTGTTGGCGCAAATATTACGCCAACAGGTTCTCTGTAGTCAAGAACGGACAAACAAGGAGTTTGCGCTTTAGGACTATCCCGAGCCTCCGAGTTGGATAATAGCTCGAGTGGTCCGAATGAGTGTAATGAACAACTTGTTCTGGATCCCCTTCTACAAGGTACAAAGGGGGGTATTTATAGGTGAAAAAGCATAAGGAAAAGACCTATTTACCCCTAGATTACAACCGACATAGTGGAAACTATTCGGTACCATAAACAAGGTTATAAAAGGTAAAATACTATAAGGTAGATGGATAAGCTGGACGTTCCATCAATCTTGTCCTTCGGCTTCGGGGCCTCTATCTTCCATTCGGAGGGTTCACCAAGGCTTCGCATCGCGGCACCCTTCGGCATGGTGACTCACCCTTCGAACCTCTGCTCACTAGCTTCGGAGTATGCTTCAGCCTTTGATAAAGTAATCTTTAAGCCCTGGAAATGGAGTAATTTCCCCCAACAGTAGCCCCTCGAATACGCCTCTCTGTGGTTAACCTGTTTAGAAAGAAGGCAGTATACGGAAGGAATATTTCTATTTTTCGAGGCTTAAAGAGGATTTGGGCATGTTGCGACTTAGCCGAGGACTTCAAGCCCAACGCGTTCGAACCTCCCCCTTCGAGTTCTTGATGCAATGAGAACGCACGTTGGGAAGGAGACAGTCTCGGAGTGCAAACGTCGTGGAGCGTCGTTTGATTGTAGCCGTTACAGCGCAAGTAGCCGTTACATTCTGCAAAAAAGGGTAACGATCGATTTTTATGGCGGTTGTTCGCCGTTCCAATTACCGGGCCCACTTGTCAGCGACAGAAGCCGAACCTGCAGTGTGAAATCAATCGAAGAGTAGTACTGGACGTGCGGTTATAAAAGGGGAAGATAGGGATTAACCGAGAAATTTTACCGCGGCCATCATTCGTGATTCACTTTTCCCCAATCTTCCAATCTCTTGAGCACCCAAGCGCAATGGCGAGGACTAGCCACACCACTCCGGTAGCAGCCAACACCTTAGCACAGAGGCAGGCATGGGCTGCCTTGGTAGCAGCGGCAATGGCGGGGACCTTGAGCGGAGCTTGGCCTAAGAATCCTCGGGCGCTCCGTCCACCCTCCAAGAAGAAGATTGCCCAGAGCTTCATCATCAGCAAATCCGTTAGCACCGCCGAATCTATTGAAGAAGCAGTGGATGGAAAGCTGGGCGCTGGACTGAGGACTTGAGTCCCCGGGGCAGAATCAACTCCGAGGCCGCGAAGCGGGGAGGTGGTGGTCTTCGAAGCATTCTTCGAAGCAGGCTTGGGGCTGCCGGCCGTGGATTTCTTGGCTGAGGTACTGGACTTGTTCCACATAACTCTGCCTCAGCTGTCCCCCAACGCCATCGCGCGCTTAGCCATCTTCGAATGGGCGCTCCGGGCAGAGGGATGCGAAGGACGCTCTGAGATCTTCGCCGCGACGCACTGAAGCTATATGCCAGCCGAAACCCCAAGACGGACCTGGGGACTCCAAGGTGACTATAGCCTTCGGCAGCGTCAACTTCCAACTACGGAGGGAGCATGCCCTTCATTTCCCTTTTTCTTTCATCGGCGCCTCTGGCATTGGCTCCGGAGGACATAGTTCGGGCCACCGAACGAGTTCTCGGAGCCCCTTCGGTGGCCGAGAGGCAAAAAAGGCTAGAGCTAGTGGGATGCTGGGAGCGATCCAACAGAGTGTGGAGAGCTCTCGGGATGGAGCCCCCTGCTCTTCCTGACTTCGCCCTGACCAGAGCGGCTGCTCGCAAAAGGAAAGCCACTGCCGAACCGTCCAAGAAAACCGGCAAGCAGCCGCCCAGGAAGAATAAAGTAGCGAAGCCCCCTTCGCAGTTGACGCCGGTCTCGTCTGCCTCATCTCCGGGTGATCAGAGCTCGGCCTCCGAAGAAATAGAGGACTCCGATGCCCAAACGGCGGCGGCCTTCGAGAGCTACCTCCTGAACGATGACGAAGACCTAGGGGCGGTTCCCCCTGCTCCCGTCGTCGTGCAAGTGGAGTCGGGCTCCAACACTCCCAACTTGCCTACACCCGAGGCGGTTACGGAGGAGAACGTGGCTCCGGTAGGAGATGTTGGGGGTAGGACCTCGGGGGATGACTTCGCCGACATCCTTCAGATGTACGAGGTCCTAGAGGATCCAGCGATCCTACCCCACGAGGCTCCCGAAGGTACTTCCCGAAGCTCCCCCTTTTCTTAATCAACCCCGGCACACTATTTCTGGAAATATGCTTATTAATTTTGTTATTGAAGTAGGTACCTCTACGGGCGTCGATGTTTCGGTGACGTCCGAAACTCCTGCACCTTCGGAGGTTGCTGCTCGAGCGGACCCTCCCATGCCTTCAGACGCTCCGAGCCTGACGATGGAGAACGCGTCCGTCAGAGCGGATGATGCGCCTGCCGAGACGAACTTGGCGACGGAGGTCATCCCGGCAACGGCGGTTCCGATCGAAGGGGTAGCTGCCGACGATCGGAGTGTCCCTGCTTCGGCCTCTTTCGTGCCGGGGAGGGGCAAGAGCATATCTAGCCTCGGCCTTCTTCCTGGCCAGGCCGCGACCTCCACCGGCAATTCGGAGGACGAGGCCGCAGCGGATGACCTCCAAGCTTTGTCTTGGCTTCCTCTGCTGGCTCTGTTCTTGGAGCATCGGAGTGGCCTCCGGAACCTCATGGAGCCCCTGGCAGAGAGAAGCCAGGATATCGCCAATTCGGACTTGGTCTCCGTCTTGAGCGAGGCCAGGGCTTCGTCACTCAACTCAGCCCTCGAAAGGGCTGCCCTTCAGGTATGAAAAGACACCATAGTTGCTTCGCATTAGTGACCATAAATACTTTAGTACTTACTTGTTCTTTTTGCAGCAATTTGTCCTTTCTAGAGCGGCAGCGACTTCCAACGAGGTCGAGGTTAATCGACTTAAACGGAAGGTCACCACTCTCCAGACGGCCCTTAACGACTCCACCGAGAGATCTCTCAGGCTGGAGGAAGAGGTCCTAGAGGAGCGGAGGGCTAGGGCAGCGTCTGACGAAGCCCTACGGGTGGCGCGACAAGACAGTGACGCCCTTCGCTCGTCTGCCCAAGAGGTCGAGGCCGAGCGCGTCGTCCTTCGGGCGGAAGTTGAAAAACTCCGCCAAGAGGCTGCTACCTCGAGCGCGCAGTTGGTGGAGCTCCAGGGGGCTCTTAGCCAGGCGATGGCCCTCAAGAGCTCTTTAATGCTCCAGGTGGCCGAAGTGTCTGCGACTGCTGCAGGGCTGGAAACAGCGGAGAAGAAGAACTCCAGCATTGCGGATCGTACCTTGGAGGCTCTTCAGGGGACCTTGGAGTACTTCGGCACCCTGTGCCCTTCTTCTTCTGCTGCGACCCACGAGCCCCTTGACCGAAAGCTGACGAGGATCCAAGTGGCTTCGTCACTGATGATGAACTCCGGCATTCGGTACGGAGAGATCTCCGGATAGTGTGTCGGTATCGGGGTTCTTCGTCACCTTGAGTTTCTTCGGATCCCTCTTGGCTCAGTTGTGGGTTCGACCCCTGGAGGCTTCACATCCGACGACTTGCTGCGGCCATCTTCGGAAGTGGCTTCGTCCTGGGAAGCCTTCCGGTCAACCTGGAAGACGGACCATAAGGTCGCAGCTAAAGCTTGGATAGATGAGGCCCGTCGGCAGAAGCAGGCGCATACAAGGCCACCACTTCCTACTTCGCCAGCCCCTTCGATTCCTGCTCCGCCAACCTACCCGCAGGTCTAGCCACTTAGGATTATTATGTACGCGAAGCCTTGTAAAGCCTCTTTTTATTAATGAAAAAGCTATAAACAAGAACTTGTCTTGGGTGTTCTGCTCTTTTTTTAGGTTTTGTCATGCCCTTCGAGCCCTGACTTCGTACTTTTGGAAATTACCGATGAGCTCCGAAAGGAGTTGGCAAACCTCGAGGGCTTGAGGACTTACCACCGTTCCCGCTTTTCTGTTCCTCGTGGAGACAGAGGAGAAATCACCACCGAAGTTTGCCAAGATGTCTTAGCTTATATTAAAGAGGAAGAGAAGGCGGAGGAATCTTCGTCTTCCGAACCTATTGATTAGTCCGACTCAGAGTACCGGGCCGAAGACCCTGCGGAGGCTGACTCCGAAAGGCTCCTAACATGGGCAGAGCTTCAAGAAGAGCAGAAGAAACTACGAGCCTCCAAGAAGAAAAGAAGTGTTCGAACGAAGAGGGCCAAGCCGACAGCTTCGAGTTTGGAAAGGCAGAGTAGCTGGAGGAGTAGCTCTAGATGTCGACAGGGTCTTCGATTTTTCCTAGGCTTGGACAAAAACTTTTCTTGATGTAAAAGTATAATGATTTAATGTGAAATGCTTCGAAAGTATGATGTGTGACTCCTATCCTCCGACCCCCCTTGTGGGTGGTGGAGCCTTTACTATAGGAAAGGGTTCGCCAGGCACAATAATGCCCCGAACAACCGAATGCTTCGAATGTACGCTTATCATTTGTACTTTTAGTAGTACTACTTCGCGGATCTTGACAAAAACGGAGCATGGAATCCACACGGTGGCCACCTTCGGCTCTTTTATAGACACTTCGCACCAGGAGGCCAAAAGTATGTTTTTGTTTAAAGTCCTTAGACTCTTCTACGGATCCTAACAAGCCGGAGCCTGGAATCCGTAGGTTGGCCACCATCGGCTCTTTTACAGATGCTTCGTACCCGGAGGCCGGAAGTCTATTTTTGTTTAAAGTCCTTGGACTCTTCTACGGATCCTAACAAGCCGGAGCCTGGAACCCGTAGGTTGGCCACCTTCGGCTTTTTTATAGATGCTTCGTACCCGGAGGCCGGAAGTCTGTTTTTGTTTAAAGTCCTTGGACTCTTCTACGGATCCTAACAAGCCGGAGCCTAGAACCCGTAGGTTGGCCACCTTCGGCTCTTTTACAGATGCTTCGTACCCAGAGGCCGGAAGTCTGTTTTTGTTTAAAGTCCTTGGACTCTTCTATGGATCCTAACAAGCCGGAGCCTGGAACCCGTAGGTTGGCAACGGAGCCTTGGAACCAATGGTTCGAAGGCCGCTGCCTGGGTCTTGAGAAAAATGCTTGGCTCTACAAGCATCTCTGTCCTCCTAATGCGTCCATCAGGAGTAAGGGATATTCGAAGAGCAAACAAAATTCGACCCTTATCTTTATTCATAGAAAGGCAAGTTTTTACAAGTGATTACAAGGGGCCCCTAAGCAAAGTAACGCTTAAGGTGCTCCGCATGCCATGCATGCTTCAATTCTTCTCCTTCTAAATTAGCTAATTTAAACGATACAGGGCGCCCTAAGCGTAAGATAAGATATGGTCCTTCCCATTTGTTTCCTAGCTTCCCCAGAGTTATTACACTTCGCAACACTAGATGACCGGGCTTTAACTCGTTTAACTTTACCTTCGGGTCATACCATGTTTTGGTGTGGTCCTGGTACTTAGTCAGGTTGGCGACAGCTCGAAGCCTTGTTTCTTCTGACAAATCCAGCGAAGTGTTCCGGTCATCTTCGTCCCCAGGTTGAACTACTCGAAGCGATCCACCTCTGAGCTCCGTAGGAGTCATGGCCTCATCTCCGAAGAGCAATCTAAATGGTGTGAAACCTGTTTACCTGGTTTGAGTGGTTCGAATGGACCATAGGATTTTGGGGAGCTCTTCGACCCACAACCCCTTGGCCAATCCAACGATTCGGCGATTTAGCCCGGAGAGGATGTTCCCGTTGGCTCGCTCAACAGCTCCGTTGGACTGTGGATGTCGCACCGCCGCGAAGCACAACTTGACGCCCAGTTCTTCACAAAATGTTTGGAAAGTGTCAGCTTCGAACTGGGTTCCATTATCGACCGTCAACTCTCTTGGAACTCTGAACCTGCATATAACATTCTGCCAGAAAAATCTTTGCACATTCCTCGAGGTGATAGCTGTTAAAGGCTCCGCTTCAACCCATTTTGAGAAATACTCGATTGCCACTACCGCAAATTTCAAGCCGCCTTTTGCCATTGGGAAAGGGCCTATGAGGTCCATGCCCCATCTAGCCATTGGCCACACTAGGGCGATAACTTGAAGCTGGGCTGGTGGGCGATGGCTTCGTCTGCCCATCCACTGGCAGCCATGGCACGTTCGAACCAGTTCCTCCGCATCTCTTACTATAGTTGGCCAATAAAACCCTTGCCGAAGCGTCTTGCCTGCTAGCGCTCGAGGGGCTAAATGACCTCCGCACAAGCCTTCGTGGATGCCTCGAAGTATGTCTTCACCTTCGGGCTGTTAGATGCATCGAAGTAGAGGTGAACACACTCCAGCTTTGTATAATATTCCATCAATAATCTTGTAATTTCGAGCTCTTGCTTGTAATCTTCGGGCTTCTGGACCCTCTGGAGGGTCCATGCTACTTTGCAACATGTTCATAATCGGAGCCCGCCAATCTGTAATTGGAATGCACAGTACCTCCGAAGGGGGTAGTTGAACAGCCGCTGGCTGCGCGAGTTCTTCGTAGAAAGCATCCTCCGGGAGGTCCACCGCCCCTGCTGCAGCCTTTGCAAGAATACCTGCAAGTTGATTTTATGCCCGAGGGATACTTCGAACTGTAAATCCTCTGAATGCTGCTTCGGCCTTGCGGATTTCTTCGAGGTATTGTGCTAGATGCAGATTTTTTGCTTGAAAACTTTTATCAACATGCCCTGCGACGACTTGGGAATCTGTCTTAATCACTATTCTTGCAGCTCCGAGCGCTTTAGCCTTTCGGAGGCCTAGCAAAATTCCTTCATACTCGGCGATGTTATTAGTGGTTCTAAAGTTGAGCCTCGCAGAATACATGGCCTTTTGCCCTGATGGTGATATGATGACGGCCCCTGCTCCGGCACTGGATTCTTGATAAGCTCTGTCAGAAAATATTGTCCAAAAGCCTTCGAATGGCTCTTCCGGGGCCCAAATAGCAGATGGAGTCCACTCTGCTACGAAATCGGCTATAATTTGAGATTTAATAGTTGTTCTTGCCATGAAGGAGATTCTGAAAGATGCTAGCTCGACCGCCCATTTTCCAATCCTGCCCGTTGAATCTTTGTTTCGGAGCATATCTCCAAGAGGATACGATGTAGGGACGATCAAGTTATGCGCCAAGAAATAATGCCTTAGCTTTCACGAGGCCATTACTAGGGAATAAGCAAACTTCTCGAGTTCGGAGTATCTGATTTTAGCTCCGGATAATGCCTCCGAAACAAAATAAACTGGGTTCTGGACTAGCTTTTCTTTAAGCTCGACTTCCCGGACCAATACTACGCTCACCGCTGAACTTGTTGCTGCAAGATAAAGGAGTAGTGTTTATTCTGGAAGTGGAACAGTCAGAATTGATAATCTTCTGAGGTATGCCTTTATATCATCGAAGCTCTTCTGGCACTCCGGTGTCCACTGAAAGCTTTCGGACCCCTTTAGTGCTTTGAAAATTGGGAGGCTCCGCTCTGCTGACCTGGCCAAGAACCTGCTAAGAGCTGCGAGCCTTCCTGCTAGCTTCTGAACTTGCTTCAAATTTTCCGGTGGAGCCATCCTTTGTAGTGCACTTATCTGTGTTGGGCTAGCTTCGATTCCCCTGCTCGAAACTAAGTACCCTAGTAGTTTTCCTGCTTGTGCTCCGAATATACATTTTTCCGGATTGAGGCGTACTCCACATGCTCGGAGGCTCTCAAATGTTTCAGCTAGGTCTAAGCTATGCTGGTGCTTTTGAACACTTTTTATTACAATATCATCCATATAGGCCTCGACATTCCGGCCTATCTGATGACCTAGAGCCTTAGCTATTAAACTGGAAAAGGTGGCTCCGGCATTTCACAGCCCAAAAGGCATTCTTACATAACAAAATACTCTGGAAGGAGTTATAAAGCTTGTCTTGGCTTCGTCTTCGCGTTTCAGCCATACTTGATGATATCCGGAATAAGCGTCGAGGAAACTTAGCAATTCGGAGCCGGCTGTGGAATCTACCAGCTGATCTATTCGGGG
This sequence comes from Zizania palustris, assembly GCA_019279435.1. Taxonomy (NCBI): domain Eukaryota; kingdom Viridiplantae; phylum Streptophyta; class Magnoliopsida; order Poales; family Poaceae; genus Zizania; species Zizania palustris. Next base: position 64,591,183 of record JAAALK010000288.1, on the reverse strand, counting down.
CATCGGGTAGGGGTCTCGCGGGCATGCTTTATTTAATGAAGTGAAGTCAATACACATGCGCCACTTGTTCGAGTCCTTCTTCCTTACAAAAATAGGGTTAGCCAACCACTCGGTATGGGCTGCCTCCCTGATGATGCCAGCTCTTAACAATTTTTCTACTTCGGTTTTGGCGAGGCTTGCTCTTTCTGCTGACAGCTTGCGGAGCCCCTAGCGTATTGGCCTGGCCTTCGGATTGACGAGCAGACTATGCTCGATGATGCTTCGATCGACCCCGGTGATGTCTTCGTCAGTCCAGGCAAATATGTCCAGATTTCTCCTGACGACTTCTTCTAATGAGGCAGCTATTTCCGGGGATAGCCCCTTGCCGAACTGCACTGGGTACTCTTTGCCATCTTTTGAAATTATTCTTGTCTCGACATCACCTTCTGGGCTTGGCTTGAGCGAGGGCCCCTTCGAAGAGTTCGAGGCCTCCGGTACCTCTTCGATGCTTTTCACCACATTGTGTACTTGTCGGGGGTCTAACGGCTGCCCATGGCCATACTCCGTCCTCCGGGCTACAGCTTGGTCTCCTGAAATGGTAAGCACTCCACCTTGCGTGGGCATTTTGAGACAAAGATAGTTATGATGCGCTATAGCCCCGAACTGGTTTAGCATCCCTCGGCCGAAGATAGCGTTGTAAGCATATGGGGCGTCGACCACGTCGAAGATCACCTCTTCTACCCGGGCCAGAGGCCCCTCTCCGAAGGCAACCTCGAGGCCTATTTGGCCGAGGGCATCGAGAGGCGGTCCTGAGAACCCTTGAAGCGGCCGGGCTGCTGGAAGTAGATGCTTCCGAGGTATACACATCTGATCGAAGGCCTGGACAAAGAGTATGTCTGCGGAGCTCCCACCATCTACCAGGATCCTTCGGACCTCCACTCCTGCTATATCAGATGAAATGACCAAGGGGTCAGCATGGGGGAACTTCACCCCCGCAGCATCGCTGGCAGTAAACGAGATGGGCACGTGGGACCATTCCGGCATCCCTTTGGCGGAACTCGAGGTCCCAATGTGCCCGACCTCGCGGACGTACTCGCGCCGCTGCCTCTTGGACATGCTTCCGAGGGTCCCCCCTCCGGAGATGGGCAAGACCACTCGCTTGCCGCGATCTTGCGGGTCTTCCTGCTTTGGTGGTGGCATAATGCTGGCCATTGGTAGCCGCATGGGCGCTTCAAGGGCACCGGCTCGGGCCACAGCTTGCACAGGCTCCGACCGTGCCGAGGGTGGGGCTCAATCTGAAGCATCCCGCCCCGCACTTCGTCCTAGGTATTCACCTCGAAGGGTTAACACCGACTTGCAATCCTTCGTGTCATGGCTCCTATTATCGCCATGCACGCAGCAGAAAAAACTCTGGCGCCTGCCAGGCGTTCTCTCTTGAGGCTTCAGTGCTCCAGTCTTGAAGTTCTGCGCCTGCTGGAAATTGGCAGGTGCCTTCGGAACGGAAGGTGCAATGCTTAGCACCTCCGAACGGAAATGCTTCTTCCCCCGCTTGTACTCGTTGAAGCGGTTATCTTGTGGAGGTTGTAGGGGAGCGGAGGCTTCGGGCTCCCTTTTGACTTCTCGGAGGGTGGGCGATGGTGCTTCAGCTCGCCGAAGATAGCCTTCCTCTGCCTTGGCATACTGTTCGAAGTATGCCATCAGCTGTGCTACAGACGTCACCGGCTTCCGATGGAGTTTGCTGAGGAGGTCGGGGTTTAGCACCCCTTCGCGGGCGGCGTCGACTTCCGAAGAGGTAGACAGGCCCTTAATCTGTGATTTGGTGTGGGCGAAGCGCGTGAAGTACTCCCGAAGTGTTTCTCCCACCCGCTGCTTCACCTGAAACAAACTTCCTATGGACATTGGGGCCACGAAGGTGCCTTGGAAGTTGCTCACAAATTTCTTCTTCAGCTGCTCCCAGGAACTGATCGATCCTGGCTTCAGGGACCAGAACCATCGAAGTGCCACGCATTCGAGGGCAAGGGGGAAGCATTTAGCCATAGTGCTTCGCACCCCTCCACTTGCTTCTATTGCTAGGGCGTATGAGCGGGCAAACTCTCCGGGGTCCGACCCCCCGGAGTACTTGTGCAACTTTGAGGCCTTGAATCTGGGGTCGAAAGGCACTCTTTGTAAATCCGGATGTAATGGAGACTCGTTATCGAAGGAGGCATTCTCGGCTTCCTCTGGGACTTGGATAACTTCTGGGAGATTGTGGGTACCACCGTCTTGAGGCTCTTCTGGAGTTTCGGTGGAAGCTTGAGTGCGGAGGCGATCGGAAGCCTCTTGCCTCCACCTGGATACCTCCTCCTGAAGCCTAGCCAGTTGCGTAGCCTCGGTTTCAGGAAGGCCTTCGTCTTCGTCGGAGGGCACCTCTGGATCTCGGGAGCTGACGTAGTCGGTCTGAAGCACCGTAGGAGGAGCTCGAGGGCCACGGGGTGCTCGACGCCCAGCAGTCTCAGCGGGAATCGCCGGAGTAGCCGAGGGTCCGGCTCCGGTGGTCCGAGGGGACCTTAGGAGAGGACCCGAAGCCTGACTTCGCTTCGGAGGCATAGCTAGCCATGAAGAGGTCTTAGAGACGGAGGACTTCGAATGACTCGGGAGGTCGAGTGAAGGCCTTCGGGCTGCACTAAGAAGCCCTTAACTGAAGGGTGCACGGAATCTTGAGACTCCGAGGCTCCCTCCGTAAGTGCTCTTCGAAGTGCAGTCAGCAGCAGAGAACAAGCTTTTAGAACTTGGTTCCCCACGGACGGCGCCAACTGTTGGCGCAAATGTTACGCCAACAGGTTCTCTGTAGTCAAGAACGGACAAACAAGGAGTTTGCGCTTTAGGACTATCCCGAGCCTCCGAGTTGGATAATAGCTCGAGTGGTCCGAATGAGTGTAATGAACAACTTGTTCTGGATCCCCTTCTACAGGGTACAAAGGGGGGTATTTATAGGTGAAAAAGCATAAGGAAAAGACCTATTTACCCCTAGATTACAACCGACATAGTGGAAACTATTCGGTACCGTAAACAAGGTTATAAAAGGTAAATACTATAAGGTAGATGGATAAGCTGGATGTTCCATCAATCTTGTCCTTCGGCTTCGGGGCCTCTATCTTCCATTCGGAGGGTTCACCAAGGCTTCGCATCGCGGCACCCTTCGGCATGGTGACTCACCCTTCGAACCTCTGCTCACTAGCTTCGGAGTATGCTTCAGCCTTTGATAAAGTAATCTTTAAGCCCTGGAAATGGAGTAATTTCCCCCAACACTAACCTTTGTAAGATCATGTTTATTTTAGCTTTGGATTATAGAAATTCAGTTTTTTTTGTAAGTTGAAATAAAAAAATAACTTTCTCTACCAATTTATTATAATCTGGAGTGTAGATTATAACAATCTAATAAGCTGGTTAAACTCAGCTTTTTTATATAAGTTGGATTGTTATAATTCAAAACTGAAACAAATAGGCCCTAAAACCCTCCACTTTTCTCTCGCCATCTTCTTCCCCCTTCTTCTCCACCCATGTTGATCTTCCCTACACTTTTTGGTCCGTCCGACTATAACTCTCCCTTGTTTCTCGAGTGTAGGAGGATTGTAGATCTCTTTTAGCTTCTATCTAGCAAGATGAAGACCCATAATCCCCTCCACCCTAAGATCCTCATGATCCTCTTGAGATCCCTTCGATCTGACCACACCCTAGCAGATTCCTAAAGTATCTCATGGTGTGTTTGGTTGAGCTGTGGCTGTGGAAAAAAGGTGTTGTGGGCTGTGGGATGTGGAAAAACTGTTGTGGGATGTTAGCTGTGAGAAAGTTGAAAGTCGTTTGGCTGAAACGACTGTGAAACTCCTTTGAGCTGTGAGCTGTGTAAAAAATTCAATTTATGAAATTTTGTATGGTTGTATGAAATTTGAAATGTCAATTTATGAAATTTTATATGGTTCTATGAAATTTGAAATGTCAATTTATGAATTTTTGTATGGTATGAAATTTGAAATGTCAGTTTATGAAATTTTGTATGGTTGTATGAAATTTGAAATGTCAATTTATGAAATTTTGTATGGTTGTATGAAATTTGAAATGTCAATTTATAGAATTTTGTATGGTTGTATGAAATTTGAAATGTCAATTTATGGAATTTTGTATGGTTGCGAAGCCAAAAGGCAAAAGCCGTAGAAAGAAGATTTGGAGGAGCTTTCACATTTATACTGCACCAAAAGTTACTTTTACTAAAAGCTGCTGATTAGAAATATGCCCTTTGGTTTGGCTTTTGGCTTCCATTAAGCAAAAGCTGCTTATGGAAGCCAAACCAAAGGGACCCTCAATCATCTCCTTCCCAAGTGATGTTCAAACTGAGGTTTTTCCCCACATCACTTTCGACCACTGTAGTAGCCACCGCTATAGTAGTCCCCTCCTCATCTAACAATGTGTACTCTCATCGCATATATGCACTAAAAGTTGGTGCCCATCTAGGGCCTTTACTACCCCTACCCAACCACTCTTTACCTCGATTGACTCCTTTTTCCTAAGACTTTAGCCACTACACTCCTTTTCCTAAGACTTTAGCCACTACTCAGTCAATAAGCAACACAATGATCTCTCTTCACCTCTTAAGGCAATTTACACAATTACACCCCACCACAATGCCCCAACAACCAGCTTTTCAGCCGGCGACGCAGCCCCTAAGCATAGTGCTCTCTCGCTTGTGGTTGGGGATGGTTGGACTCTAGTGAGACAAAGGTATTGGTGATGAAGGAAACAACAACCCTCCTAGCTGATTGCTTCGAATATTCTTGATAAAGTGAAGCTTCGTCAAAAAAGATTTCTTGCTGCCATGGCTGGTGAATGCTTCAATTGCCTCTCCACAAGTCATAAGGTTGCTACCTGTCAAGATCGGACTAAATGTTGGAAGTGCCATAGAGCAAGTCATATCACCTCTAATTGATCCATTATCATGTGAATCCAACCTGCTTCTCTTAAAGGCGCCTCAACCTATTGTAGTTATAGGCCCACCCTTATTAGATCCTCCTCAACAACCTTCACTCACTGTTCACAAAGCCCTAACCCTCTGCAAGGTAACTTTCAAGACAAAACAACATTCCTAGGGTCCATTTTGGCTCGCCCGTGAGAAGACTTTTGTCTGCTCGCAACCACCGGATCAGTTGACAACAAAGTGGAAAGGTACTCCAATGTTTCCTTGGTCGCATGGTATATGGACCTACCTCCTTCAAGTGAAAAGGTGAACCTTGTTGTCTTTGCTGATGATTTTAGATACTTCTTCAACATCCACTAAATAGGCATTCAGGTCACAAAGTTTTTTTCCTGAAGACATCCTGGTCACCTTAGCAAATCGTTTGCTTTGGGATGCATAGCTTGATGATGGAACCATGGTGATAAATGGCCGTTTGTATGCCTTCTATTGGGGGAAATAGCTTTACCTTAATAGGATCCAAATGACAGTATATGCAAAGCCTCCAGGAGACTGAAGTCCTCTTTAGAAAGTAGAAGCCAAAGAGCCATTCGAAGACCCCTTTGTTCCACATAAAACAAAGTATTCAAGTCTATCTAAAGACTACCTCGAGAATCACAAGGTCAAGATCTAATTACGAAGCAATCTGAACTCCGAAGCCACCTCGAACACCTCCGGGTTCCGTCCTAGAAGATGTGCTAAGCCTACCCCGACCGCAAGACTTCGAACTATGCTCTGATATCCCATCAAAGCCTTGGGCCTCAAGGCCCCCTTCATAACCCTTCGCTTCGTAGGCCACTCCGGTACGAAGCCTCTGGCACATAATCCGATGCAGGATCTAAATATCTTAATGGAACTCTTCAACATGAAGACCTAAACTAGGGGGCTTTTCTATTGTATTTTTCCTATAAATACTGGGCACCTCCAATATAAAAAGGAGGATACCAAATACAAAAATCGCTATGAACTGGAGGTAAGGCTATTATCCTTCTCAAATGCTTGAACCAGTATAAATGACCTCACAATCTCTAGCCCTTCGAGGCTAAACAAAACCTGTTTGGCGCAAACACAATTGCGCCAATAGTTGGCACTTACCGTGGGGACTCTAATTCAAAATTAGCCTCTCTACCACTACCTACATAACCGAACACAAAGTATACCTCCGAAGAGAGCTACGAAGTCCTATGGACTCTGCATGCTTCTCTTCGGCTAGGGGCTTCAAATATATTCAAAAGGCTTCATAGTATTCTCTATGGCCTCAGAAGCCCTAGAGGCTACGAGGCAAACTCCCACACTCTATTTCCAAGCCTTAGGTCTCTGGACTCTTTGGGCTTCCAAAGGTATGCATAAGCCATTCCGCTACCCGATCTCAAAGGGGGGCTCGGTGCGAGATAAACAAAATCAAACATAGGAGGGAGTGTGCTTTGCTCCGATATGTATTGGCTTTGGGTTCCTGTTGGGGGAAAATATCTCATCTTCGGGGTTATTGCCGAAACAACATAAAGGCAGACAACGGATTCGAAGGTTCCCAGACGTTGATCTTCGAAGATACCCGGAGTCAAGTTCGAAGTACGAAGATAGGCATTGGTTCGGAGTACATCTTCGAACTAAGGCTTTTCAAGATCTTTTCTGCCAGCTAAGATGGAAGACTTATCTTCTTTCTCATTAGATTAGTCTTTTACCATTTTAGCCCTATTAAGGGAGCCTAATAGTTTCCACTATGTTGGTTGTAATAGAGGGGTAAATAGGTCTTTTCCTTAATATTTGGGCCTATAAATACCCCCATTTCACCTTGTAATAGGGACCGAATACAAGTTATTCAATACACACATTCGAACTATTCTAAGTTATTATCCTTTCGGAGGCTTAGAACAGTTCTCTTCGCAAACACTTCGTTTGTTAGTTTCTATTCTACAGAAACCTGTTAGCGTAATCTTTTACGCCAACAGTTGGCGCCGTCCGTGGGGAACCTAGTCCGAAAAACTTCGTTCTCTACCAACTTCTTACATCATGCCTCCTAAGCGGAGTGCACCTCGCAATCCCACTCGGAGGTCTTCTCGGATCTCCGGATAGATACCCTTCGACACGGTTGAAGTCGGAGGGTCTTCGGCATTCCCTCCGCAAACTCCGGAAGGGGCTTCTATCCCTCGAGCATACGAAGCTTCTCCGCCAACCCCTTCCATACTTCGACCACCCGGAGTCCCTCCTCCACCCTCCATCCCAATTCGAACTGATCCTATTAGTTCTCAAGACCCGGAAGATCCTTCCGGAGGAGATGAAGACAATCTTGGAGATATGGCCACTCAAATGGCCAACCTTCAAGCTGAAGTGGCAAGGTGGCGACAGGAAGCTGCGAACAGGCTTCGTTCTCAAGCCACCCCAACCATCCCAGAAGTGCCCGAAGACGATGATCTCGATTATCCCGAAGCCCCAGAGAACGCCTCCTTCAATAATGAATCTCCACTGCATCCTGAGCTGCAGAAGGTTCGCTTTGATCCAAAGTTTAAAACTTCGAAGCTCTGTAAGTATGCCGGAGATGAAGATCCCGGAGAGTTCGTTCGTTCTTATGCCCTAGCAATTGAAGCTAGCAGAGGAGTTCGAGACACCATGGCGAAGTGCTTCCCTTTAGCTCTTCAAGGAGTGGCATTAAGGTGGTTCTAGTCCTTGAAGCCAGGATCAATTAATTCATGGTCGCAGCTGAAGAAGAAGTTTATAAGCAATTTTCAGGGCACCTTCGTGCCTCCTATGTCAACAGGAAGCCTTTTCCAAGTGAAACAGCTCCCCGGAGAAACATTGAGGTAGTACTTTAAGCGCTTCGCTCATACGAAGTCGCAAATCCGGGGGTTGTCTGCATCTTCGGTAGTTGATGCAGCTCGGGAAGGCGTCAGTCATCAAGGCCTCTTGGATAAGCTTCACCGGAAAAGCATCTCCTCGGTCTCTCAGTTGATGTCATACTTCGAGGAGTATGCGAGGTCAGAAGAGGGTTGGCTTCGAAGGACTGCTGCTACTTCGTCCATATTGCAAGAAGTCAAAGTAGAAGTAAAAACTTCGGCGCAGCCGCAAGAACCAGTCTTCGAAGTGCAACATGATCGGAGAAGAGGGCAGAAGCACCCTCGTTCTGAAGTCATGAATATTGCACCCCCACAGAAGTTTACACAGAGAGCTCCACAGTCTACGGGGAACAAGACCAGCGGCTGGAAGCCGCCAGGGAAAACGGCTGGCAAGAGCCAGACCCTTTTCTGCTGCATCCATGGAGAAAATCGAAGCCATGCAACTGATACTTGCAAGGCTATACTTACCCTGAGGGGAGAGTACCTAGAGAGAACTTCGGGTCGAGGTACTACCGACCGAGTTCCAGCTGCAACGCGCCCCGAGCCGGTCCAGGCTGTGGCGCGGATAGAAAACTTTGATGCTGCAAGACACCCTCCGGTGGCCAATGTTATGCCACCTCCGAAGCAAGAGGAAGGGCAAGATAGAGGAAAAAGAGTAGTTCTCCCTATCTCCGGAGGAGGTACCCTCGGAAGCATGTCCAAGAGACAGTGAAGGGAGTACGTCAGAGAAGTAGGCCATATTGGAACTTCGTCATCTGCAGCTGCAATGCCGGAGTGGTCTCACGTTCCGATATCTTTTTCTGCGGAGGATGCAGTTGGTATTAAGTTCCCGCATGCAGATCCACTGGTTATCACTGCTGATATTGCGGGTACTGAAGTTCGAAGGGTGTTGATTGACGGAGGTAGTTCGGCAGATATCATTTTTGTTCAAGCCTTCGATCAATTGTGCATTTCCAGGAAGCATCTCCTTCCAGCGGCTCGTCCTCTGCAAGGCTTCGCAGGACCTCCGCTTGATGCACTTGGCCAAATAGGCCTAGAAGTTACCTTCGGAGAAGGTTTATTGGCCCGGACTGAGGAAGTAATCTTCGATGTTGTAGATGCCCCGTATGCTTACAACGTCATCTTCGGAAGAGGCATGCTAAACCAGTTCGGAGCTGTGGCGCATCGCAATTACTTGTGCATGAAGATGCCCACACAAGCAGGAGTCCTTACAATCTTCGGAGATCAAGCCATTGCTCGGAGGGCGGAATATGGTCATGGTCCCCCTCTTGACCCGAGGCAAGTAAACAGTGTGCAGGATAATGAAGAAATTTTTTCAGCCTCCTCCGAAGCTTCGAAGAAATCCTTTCCGAGACCAAGTCCTGAAGGAGAGATTGCAACGAAGGTCATTGTTAAAAATGGTAAAGAGTATACATTTCAATTTGGTAAAGATTTACCTCCTGAAGTTGCAACCTCCTTGGAAAAGGTGGTGGAAGAAAATTTGGATGTCTTCGCTTGGTCTGACGAAGATATCACCGGAGTCGATCGGGATATCATTGAACATAGTTTACTTGTAAACCCGAAGGCCCGACCTGTTTGGCAAGGACTCCGGAAGATGTCCGTAGAAAGAGCTGCTCTAGCTAAGGACGAAGTGGAGAAATTGTTGAAAGCTGGGATTATCAGAGAAGTGGCTCACACAGAATGGTTAGCCAACCCAGTCTTCGTCAGGAAGAAGTCTTCCGGGAAGTGGCGCATGTGCATTGATTTCACATCCTTGAATAAAGCATGCCCACGTGACCCCTACCCCATGCCCCGAATTGATCAATTGGTTGACTCCACCGCAGGTTCGGAGTTACTAAGCTTCCTCGACGCGTATTCTGGTTATCATCAAATATGGTTGAAGCTCGAAGATGAGATCAAGACAAGCTTTGTAACTCCTTCGGGAGTCTTCTGTTATGTAAGAATGCCCTTCGGCTTAAGAAATGCCAGGGCTACTTTTTTGAGGTTAGTTGCTAAGGCTCTAGGTCATCAATTAGGTCGCAATGTGGAGGCCTATATGGATGATATTGTAATAAAGAGTGCTTTAAAGCACCAACATAGCCTAGACTTAGCAGAAACATTCAATAGCCTTCGGGCATGTGGGATCCGTCTTAACCCCGAAAAATGTATATTCGGAGCTAAGGCTGGAAAGTTGTTAGGGTATTTAGTTTCAAGCAGGGGAATTGAAGCTAGCCCTACTCAAATAACTGCGCTGCAGAAGATGGCTCCTCCGGAAAATTTAAAGCAAGTGCAAAAGCTGACTGGGCGTCTGGCAGCACTTAGCAGGTTTTTATCAAGGTCTGCGGAGAGAAGCTTGCCTATATTTAAAGCATTGAAAGGGTCCAAATATTTTGCATGGACACCGGAGTGTCAGAAAAGCTTCGAAGGTATTAAAGAGTATCTCAGTATTCTTGCTACACTCATGGTGCCTACTGCGGACGAAACCCTACTCCTTTACCTCGCAACTATAGGTTCTGCTGTTAGCGCAGTCCTTGTCAGAGAAGTGAATTTCAATGGGAAGTTGGTCCAAAATCCTGTTTATTTTGTATCCGAAGCATTATCAGGAGCGAAGACAAGATACTCCAAACTTGAGAAGTTCGTTTATGCTCTGATAATGGCTTCGAGGAAGCTAAGACATTATTTTTTGGCACATAATGTAATTGTACCAACTTCGTATCCTTTAGGAGATATGCTCCGAAGTAAGGATTCCACTGGAAGGATTGGGAAGTGGGCAGTTGAGCTAACACCCTTCGGCATATCTTTCTTGGCAAGGACAGCAATCAAATCACAAGTCCTAGCAGACTTTGTAGCAGAATGGACTCCACCTGCGAATTTGGTTCCGGAGAAGTCAAGTGACGGAGTTTGGATTGTTTACTCCGATGGGGCTTTCCAAGCATCCGGAGCAGGCATTGGAGCAGTGTTGATTTCACCTTCAGGGCAAAGAGCAATGTACTCCGCAAGACTCAACATTAAGTCTACCAATAATATAGCGGAGTATGAAGGAATTTTATTGGGACTCCGAAAAGCACGTGCTCTAGGGGCTACAAGAATTATTATAAAGACAGATTCTCAGATAGTAGCAGGGCACGTAGATAAAAGTTTCCAAGTTCGGCATCCACAACTTGCAAAGTACTTAGAAGAAATCCGTAAAATCGAAGCACACTTCAAGGGTATTTCCATTCGGAGTATACCAAGAGCAGAAAATGTGCAAGCGGACATTCTAGCAAAAGCTGCAGCCGGAGCTGTGGATGTGCCTGAAGAAGCTTTCTATGAGGAGCTCAATATACCTTCGGTGCCACAAATTCCCTCTGCGGAGATTCTTTGCATTCCTAGTGCAGATTGGAAAAATTCGATCATGGAACTTTTACAGGGAGGAACAAATTTGCCCGAAGAGCCACAGCTGTCAAGATTAAAGCTTAGAGCCAGAAATTATCAAATAATCAACGGTATTTTATACAAGGCCGGAGTATGTTCCCCTCTACTCCGATGTATATCTCAAGCCGAAGGCCAAGAAATTCTTCGAGAAATTCATGAAGGCCTTTGTGGTAGCCATTTAGCCCCTAGAGCTTTGGTAGGAAAAACACTTCGCCAGGGGCTTTATTGGCCTACAATAACAGCTGATGCGGAGAGCTTAGTCCGCACTTGTCAAGGATGCCAGTGGATGGGTCGACGGAGTCACCGCCCATCAACAGCTCTTCAAGTCATTGCTCCGGTATGGCCTATGGCCAGATGGGGTATGGATTTAATTGGTCTCTTTCCAGTAGCCAAGGGAAATCTAAAGTTCGCAGTGGTAGCTATTGAATATTTTTCTAAGTGGGTGGAAGCAGAACCCTTAACAGCTATCACTTCGAACAATGTACAGAAATTCTTCTGGAAGAACATCATTTGCCGGTTCGGAGTGCCTAGATACCTCACAGTTGATAATGGAACACAGTTCGACGCAGAACCCTTCAGGAAGTTTTGCGAAGATCTAGGCATTCAGCTATGTTTTGCTGCAGTAAGGCATCCTCAGTCTAATGGAGCCGTAGAGAGAGCCAATGGAAATATTTTATCAGGGCTAAATCGAAGAATAGTAGGATTAGCAAAGGGACTGTGGACCGAAGAGCTTCCGAAGATTTTGTGGTCCATTCGGACTACGCAAACAAGGTCCACAGGTTTTACTCCGTTCAGACTACTATTCGGAGATGAAGCTATGACTCCAACGGAGCTCAAAGGAGGATCATTTCGCAGCACTGAACCAGACGTTGAAGAAGAAAGACAAGCTTCGTTAGATTTATCAGAAGAAACAAGACTTCGAGCTGTAGCAAATTTATCAAAGTATCATCAGCAGACGAATGCTTGGTTTGACCCGAAGGTTAAGCTCAATGAACTAAGACCGGGTCATCTTGTTCTACGAAGCATTATAGCACTAGGGAAGTTAGGGAATAAATGGGAAGGTCCATACCTAATTGTCCGTTCAGGGCGCCCTGGCTCATTTAAGTTAGCTAATTTAGAAGGTGAAGAGTTAGCACATACTTGGCATGCGGAGCACCTAAAGCGATACTTCGCATAAGGGCTCCTTGTAATTCGCTTGTAATCATCTTCTAAATTAATAAAGCATATGATCATGATAGTGCCTTCCCCTCATAGACTTCCAGCTTCCGAGTGGATGCACTGGAACCGCGGGGTCGACCGAGAGGGAAGTGTCATGAAGCTGGATTGTATTTTCGGACTTCGAACCTATAAAGTTCGAAGCATCCGACGTGGGGGCTGGCATAATCCGGAGCCCAAGCCACCGGCTTGTAGGCATCCATAAAAGAGCCCAAAACCACACCCTACGGAGTCCAAGCCATTGGCTGGTAGACTTCCGTAAAAAGAGCCGAAGGTGGCCAAAACCTACGGAGTCCAAGCCATTGGTTGGTAGACTTCCGTAAAAAGAGCCGAAGGTGGCCAAAACCTGCGAAGTCCAAGCCATTGGCTGGTAGACTTCTGCAAAAAGAGCCGAAGGTGGCCAAAATATACGAAGTCCAAGCCATTGGCTGGTAGACATCCGCAAAAAGAGTCCAAAGAGACCATTGCAAACTCCGAACCATTGGTTCGACAGAGATCGCAAAAATTAGCCGAAGGTGGCTAAAGCAAAACAGAATTTGAGCCATGAGCTTCGAATGTCTGTTAAGAAAGTCCAAAGTGACAAATTATCCAAGATGCTAAAGTGTCCTGAAAGTTATCTCAGGTGATTTCTTTCATAAAACAAAGGTACGAAGTTGCCATTCTTCCGACTGCAAATAGTCGAAGACATTTCATAAGATTTTAAAAGATCTTTAAATGACAGAGGGGCTCTGAACCCCCCAAAAATTGTACTCCGAAGTTTTTTCTTTGCGCATAACCATCTTTGAATACATTTCGAAGTTGCTTATACCCAAAGAGGGGCTAGTAAATATGGAGACAATTTTAAATCAGCATTCATTATTCAAACAAATGTGTTTACAGATTACATTATGAAAAATTGGTATCTATACCAAGAAGGAATCGGAGACCTCTTCGGTCCCTAGAGCTAGGGGTGGAACGACTAGTTCCAGCATCGGGAGTTCTAATAACTTTACGTTTAACTCTTTTCCTCCCCTTCGAAGCTCTAAAATCCTTCTGTTCTTGTTGAAGCTCGGCCCAAGTTCGAAGCCATTTGAAAGGCTCGCCAGGCAGCAGCCACGCCTTCGAAAGGAGTTAGAAGCCGCTCGTCGTCAAAGCTAATAGAGCTCTCTGCGCTCAGAGTGATTGTTCGGCCCAAGTCCTCGTAGTAACGAAGCAAATGACTTCGTCTGAATTCAAAGTTAAAATTTCAACTGCCGGAGTATCTCCTTGAGCAGTGCCTTCATCCAAAACTGAAGTTGTAGCAACTTCAACTTCACCTTCGCCCACAGGGGCTTCGATTTGCTCTTCCTCTTGAGCATCCGGAGTTCTCACTTCTTCAATATTAGCCTGAGACTCCGTCATACCTGCAGTATCTTCAATGTGAATATCTGTTTGAGCTGCATCTTCATCAATCAACCTCACTAATAGTTTACCTTCATCCTCCTTAGAACCAGAGGTTGAGGATCTTGGGCTCGGAGGTGCAGGCTTTCTAGGCTTTTTAGCCACCTTCTTCACCGGAGTCTTTGCGGAACTCGAAGCTCCAGCTTCGGCTTTCCTCTTTTTGGGTCCTTTCTCCGAAGGCACCCAATCCATCAGAGGGGGCGGAGTGAGTCCCAGCATCCCCCACACTCTGTTAAACCTTTCCCAACTTCCGACTAACTTGACTCTCCATTCTTTTTCGGTCGGAGTTGGAGCGCCCAAAATCTTCTCCGAAGCCCTTATGATTTGTTCCGAAGTAACAGGGGCTGAAGAAGCTAAAAAAGAAAAATAAATCAAGTTAATTTTTCTTCGAATGAATATGAATAAAACATATTGTCTTCGAAGTTACCTGCAGGGCTCGAAGTTGAAGCAATTTTTCGAAGACCGCCTTCCGAATCCTCTTCGAAGATGATAGGCCAGTTGGCCATCAGCGGAGAAATTTGCAGGCCGAGGAATTCTTCGGCTAAGTCTCGCATGCTTAACCTTCGGCTAATCTTCTGAAGCAGGTTGATGCGGGCTTCGAGCTGACCTTCGTTGGGCTGCACTAAGGCTTCCTTCCGGAATTGGATTTCTTTAAGGGATCCGGCCAGAGGACTGCTTGCCCCAACTTCGGCATAAAACCATTTCAGAACCCAATCAGTATACTCATCTCGAAGCCTAAAGTTGATACTACCGAAGGCCACTACTACTTTTTCACCTCCGGGGCCTACGAAGGTCTTTGGTTGGCATGTTGCTCTATGAAGTGCAGCGAAGATCTCTGCCCTCCCCTCACAACCTTCGGCTCTCAATGCCCATTCGAAGATAGCCAGTCTAGCTACTGCATTCGGAGATAATTGAGGGAGGGTGACATGGAATAGATCGAGTACCTCCGCTAGGAAATCTACTGCAGGAAGGCCCAAGCCGGCTTCGAAGAAGGCTTCGAAAACAACTACTTCTCTGGGCCTTGGTGACGGAATAAGCTCTTTACCGGGCTTGCGGATCATCACTCTAGTACTAATTTTCCCTTCTACTGCGATTGCCAATGACTCTCTCTTGCAGGTAGAAGGCCCCAATTGGAAAGATTGATCCAAATATTTTGTTGATGGCGGGCACAGACCTTGATCATCGACATTTTGGGGATTTCTCCCTCCTGTCGCCACGGATGTCGCTGCAGATGCTGGAGGTGCCGTCGCCATTGCTGCCGCCGCTGCTGCAGCTGCGGCCTGCTGCCTAGCCAAAGCTGAAGGCCCCGCACCTTTGGTCTTCGCCATTGCAGTCACTGGGTTGCTTTGGAGAAACTGGAGGCTAGGGCTCAAGAACTCTAGGGCTCAAGAACTCAAGGGCTCAAAAGGCTTTTGATTGCGAGAAAGCGGTGAAAAGGTAACCGGGTAAGTTCTAGACCTTCTATTTATAGCCTAGATTTTACTTTTTTACCGTTAGTCCATGCCGTTTCGCATTCCTGCCTTTACTTTTCTCCGAAATTAACGCATTCTACAGTTTCCGTTAGAAACAGAAAGCTAACGGCTATTTTCTCTAAGTCTAAAAGAATTTCGAACTTCTTGAGTTGGTTCTAAGATAGTTCGAAAAGAAATTATCCTAAGACTGATTCGGAGTTTATATCTTCATGCATTTCGGAGATGAACTAAAAACCAATAACCCCTATGTTTGGTTATCTTTTCCTTCCGTATACTGCTCTCCTAACGTTACAGGTTAAACGGAGAAGCGTATTCGAGGGGCTACTATTGGGGGAAAATATCTCATCTTCGGGTTTATTGCCGAAACAACATAAAGGCAGACAACGGATTCGAAGGTTCCCAGACGTTGATCTTCGAAGATACCCGGAGTCAAGTTCGAAGTACGAAGATAGGCATTGGTTCGGAGTACATCTTCGAACTAAGGCTTTTCAAGATCTTTTCTGCCAGCTAAGATGGAAGACTTATCTTCTTTCTCATTAGATTAGTCTTTTACCATTTTAGCCCTATTAAGGGAGCCGAATAGTTTCCACTATGTCGGTTGTAATAGAGGGGTAAATAGGTCTTTTCCTTAATATTTGGGCCTATAAATACCCCCCATTTCACCTTGTAATAGGGACCGAATACAAGTTATTCAATACACACATTCGAACTATTCTAAGTTATTATCCTTTCGGAGGCTTAGAACAGTTCTCTTCGCAAACACTTCGTTTGTTAGTTTCTATTCTACAGAAACCTGTTAGCGTAATCTTTTACGCCAACAGTTCCCTCAAACCGCCCTAAAAATCTAGTGAAATCTTCTCCACCCTTGTCATTGCACGGCGCCCTTGAGCCCATAGCGATAAAAATATTGGACTTCGAGCTTGCATCTCGAAGCGTCCTAAAAGAGTCGAAGGTGACTCAATACTCCGGTGTAAGCCGCACCACCCTTCCAATCTTAATAAAGTTTGAACCTTTCTACGCATTCTAAAAAGCTCAAGGCCTTGCTTCGCTTTCTAATAAGCTCGAAAGCCTTGATTCACATTAAAAGGTTCTAATCCTTAAAAGAGTTTTGAAGCCTTGTTTCTGTAGTCATGTATTTCGAAGCCATGCTTCGTTCATCCATCGTCTATCTAGAAGCCTGACTACATGTATTTCCAATTCCCCTCTACACGAGTGAAAAAGTGAAAAACTCCCGAGTCTTGCACTTGAAGAATCTATAGATGAATGTGAGAAACCAAGGGTTGGTTTCAGAGTCTGTGATGAGTGATTGACAGTTTGTTTCCTCTGATTCGAAGGGGTCCCTCCGAAGGGTTCGGAGGTGGTTTCACCGAAGGGTTTGGCGGGTCTATTTGTTGCAGCTGTAGTAGCGGAGTGTGCCTGTCGGAGGGGTCCGACAGTACACGATGACTTGGTTGTACCAAAGGGTTCGGTACTTTGGGCGGTACACCAGAGTGTGTGCCGAAGGTTTTTTACTCGGAGAGGTCTCCGGGGTACTAGATACACTTGTCTGTTTGTCTGTGGTGCACATGTGACTTCGGAGGCGACTGACGGTTCGCAGCAAGTGAATCTGGGTCAAGCGGGAGGCTTGATGCCAAGCGAGCGAGGAGCTCGGTGATGAAGGCTGCGAAGGGGTCGAGGTCGGTCCTCGGGTCAAGGTGAGCCAGGCGAAGGCAGAGAGTGCGGAGTGTGGCTCCGGCTAAAGGTACCCCGAGACGAAGTCCTCGGAGGCGAGGCACTTCGAAGGGTACTCCGAATGGAGTGACTTCAGAGTATGGTGGACAAAGTCCTCTGCAATGAGGCAAGGCATTCGAAGTGTGCTCCGGAGGGAGGCACTCAAAAGTATACCCGACGGAGGTGCATCGAAGGCATGGTCCGGGTGAGGTTCGTCGAGGAGTGTGCTCGGGGAGAGACACTGAGTTGAAGTGCTCATGGAATGCTTCGTGCGGAGGCCTCAGACGAAGGAGAGACTTCGAAGGGTGGTACTCCGAAGGTGGGGCTTCGGAGTGTGGCTGACTTGAGGTACTTCGGTCATGCATGGCTTCGGTACACGGGCTGACGGAGTTCGAGCTGGGAGTAGCTGCGAAGCTGTGGTGGTCCACTCCGGAGGTGATGGCACTAAGGCTCAAGGGCTTTGACGGCTTCGGCTCAAAACCGTCACAGTATCGAAGGCTGACTTCGGTGAAGCGAAGGACGTCAGGCTCAAGGCTTCTCACCGAAGCTACCGCACTCCTTGCGTTCAAAGGGGGGCTTCAGAAGACTCCAAGACTGTAAAGGCTGACCGTGTCTACTCTGCAAAAGCTGATGTTGTCTCCTCTGTGAAGCTGACAAATGAAGCCTCCAAATAAAATAGACTACCAGCTGTACCCCCTTGTTCTGATGAGACAAAACCAGTGTAAACCCTAGGGGTAAAGTAGTCTATTCATAGGGCTGAATAGTGCCTGTAAATAGTGGAGGCTAGCTAGGTCACAATAACACTTTGAGCAGCCATTTTTGAGTTCATGTGCTAGCCGCCACACTTTGTATTCAGATCTATGAGTTCATTTTTGTGTTCCCTGTTCAAGTAATGAAACTTTGATTCGATTTTCATTTGTTCTTGAACTTGTATTCTGTGTTTCACTGCATGCTTTGATTCCTCTGTACACCATCTTCTTCTTGGGTGAAGTCGTGTTTTGAATCTCTTCTGGAGAGGTGTGTGAGAGGTCTGTCTGGGTGAAGTGTGATTCTTAGTGTGTGTTCACTCTGTGTAAACTAGAGGCTAGACCTCTCTGATTACTAGCGAAGCACTGTTTTTGCCTTAAATCGAAGCCTGTTTTCTTCCCTTGTCAAAGTCCTCAGCACAATGTGTTCAGTGTGTGTTCCGACCTTCGAAATACAAAGCCCGACACCAGTTGCTAGTGCAGAGTATTTGGTCGAAGTCCCCAGAGGGAAGTCTGCTCCTGCAAAGGGTGAAGTGCGAAGTCTGCTCAAAGGCACCTAGTGTGCGGAGCCTGCACTGACTTAGTAGAGTTGGGTTTTTAGTGTTGTGGGTGGAGCGAAGTCTTCTTGACTTCGAACATTTGCTCCTTGCGAAGCCTGGTTTTGGAGTTGTAAAATACCTCTGAACCAGAACTTCGAAGGGTGTGTTCAAAGCCTGTTCCGCAGAAGACAGAATTAAAACTAAAGGCTATTTTAGTCTGAAATTTTAAAAGCTCTCATTCACCCCCCCTCTGGTCAACATTTTCGGTCCAACAATTGGTATCAGAGCAGGTTAAGATCACCAGTTGACCTTAACCGGTTTTGTGATCTATTGGCGACATGGACAAAGTTAGTAAAATACCTCTGTTCGATGGGACGGAATTTGCATACTGGAAGGTGCGCATGGGGGCTTACTTGCTAAGCCAAGGAAATGCAATTTGGGAGATTGTGGACTCACAATACCTCATCCCTAAAACTCGCACCTCTCAAACAGAGAAGGATCAGTATAATGCCAACTCCAAGACTAGAAATATATTGTTCATTGGTTTGAGTCGGAGTGAGTTTGATAGGGTGCAACACCTTAGGACAGCTAGGGAGATTTGGACTACACTCACTATTTTTCATGAGGGCTCTACACAGATTAAGGCCAGGCTCCAAAGCACATACAATCAACAGTATCATCTGTTCGTGTAGGCACCTGGTGAATCTATAGATGCCATGTTTTCTCGCTTTGATGCGATAGTGAGTAACTTGCGGTACAACGGGACGCTTGCTTACAATGTTCATGATAGGGCCGGTAGTTCTAAGGATGTGCAACCTGTGTGTGACACTTGCATAACCCTTAAGGACTAGCTAGGCACTGTTAGAGAGCGAGCTGAAAACCTCATGACTGAAAATGAATACCTTCTTTCTGTGGTTAACAAATGCACTGAGGGAAAGGGTAGGATGGACTTGCTCTTGGCCAAAACCAAGATGTGTGCTGACAGGGCAGGGTTAGCTCTAGGATTGGGTTTTGAGAGGATTCCCTCAAATAGTGAGAATAAAACTATTTTTACCTCACCCACTACCTTAGAGAAAGAGAGAGCCCTGTTAGACACTCCATCAACCAAAAAGCCTACCCGAACTCCAAATAAAACCACTCCGCCTACAAAGAAAATTCCTCCCAAGAAAACCACTCAGCAGAAGCCCAAGGAGCCTGTGAGGATTGCTCCTATGACCCATGAGAGTGCCCCTAGGAGAGTTTTTCATTGTTCCTATTGTCAGCGGGTGGGTCATCTGGTTGGGTTCTATTTTCGTCGCATCAAGGATGAGCAACGCTCTCAGGCGATGAGTTTCCAGGACATGCATTACCCATCTCGAGGTATGCATGAGTCTGAGTTGTACTCACGTCCTGTTTTCGAGGCTCCTCGTACTTCCCGGAGAGGTTTTGCTCCTCGAGGTGTTCACCATGATCCGTATGGTGATAGATCTCATGTGAGTAGCTTTGTGCCTCGACATGTTAGGAGACCTTGTCATGCATTTGGGTCACAGCATGTAGGTAAACCTCGCACTTTGCATCATTCTAATTTTCCTGTGCGTAGACAGTCTATTTTTACTGTGCCTACTACTCGTATCACTCAGTGTTGGATGCCTCGTCATGTTTTCATTTACCCCAGCACTGAGCGATCGAGATTTTCTTATCATGTGTAGGTGCCGGACCGAGGCTTGGAGGGCACGTGGATCATGGACTCTGGTTGTTCGTGCCATATGACCGGAGATGCAGCATGGTTCTCCAGCCTCACCACAACCAAGCAAAAGGAACATATCACCTTTGGCAACAATCGAAGGAGTAGAGTGAAAGGTAAAGGCGTGGTAAGAATCAACTCGAATTTCACTCTCAAAGATGTTGCTTTGGTTGAAAACTTGGGATACAATTTTCTTTCTGTATCTCAGTTGCTTGATGAGGGCTTCGAAGTGCGATTCCATCGCGATACTTCGCAAGTACTCAATTCTGATGGCGTTGTGGTCTGTAAGATCTTTAGAGTTGGGAGAGTTGTTACACACTCGACTTCTGAGCTATGGAAGTGGCATAGGAGACTAGGGCATATGAGCTTTGAGTTGCTCGCTTGTCTGAGTGCCCTAGGTCTGATCCGAGGATTGCCCAACCTCAAGTTTGAGAAGAATTTAGTTTGCGCTCCATGTCAACATGGAAAAATGATTGCCGCTTCGCACTCGCCAGTCACCACGGTGATGACTGAACAACCCGGAGAACTTCTTCACATGGACACTCTAGGTCCTTCTCGAGTTAGTTCTTTAGGCGGCAAGTGGTATGTGTTAGTCATTGTATTCAGATCTATGAGTTCATTTTTGTGTTCCATGTTCAAGTAATGAAACTTTGATTCTGTTTTCATTTGTGCTTGAACTTGTATTTTGTGTTGCACTGCATGCTTTGATTCCTCTGTACACCATCTTCTTCCTAGGTGAAGTCGTGTTTTGAATCTCTTCTGGAGAGGTGTGTGAGATGTCTATCGGGGTGATGTGTGATTCTTAGTGTGTGTTCGCTCTGTGTAAACTAGAGGCTAGACCTCTTTGATTACTAGCGAAGCACTGTTTTTGGCTTAAATCGAAGCTTGTTTTCTTCCCTTGTCAAAGTCCTCAGCACAGTGTGTTCAGTGTGTGTTCCGACCTTCGAAATATGAAGCCCGACACTAGTTGCTAGTGCAGAGTATTTGGTCGAAGTCCTCAGAGGGAAGTTTGCTCCTGCGAAGGGTGAAGTGTGAAGTCTGCTTGAAGGCACCTAGTGTGCAGAGCCTGCACTGACTTAGCAAAGTTGGGTTTTTAGTGTTGTTGGTGGACCGAAGTCTTCTTGACTTCGAACTTTTGCTCCTTGTAAAGCCTGGTTTCGGAGCTATAAAATACCTCCGAACCAGAACTTCGAAGGGTGTGTTCGAAGCCTGTTCCGCAGGACACAGAATTAAAACATAAGGCTATTTTTGTCTGAAATTTTAAAAGCTCCCATTCACCCCCCTCTGGTCGCTGTTTTCGGTCCAACAGAATGAATAACACTTCGAATGATCGAGCATTCAAAGTTATACTACTGAACATATGCCCCTGCATAGTCAAAAGCAACGTACTCCAAATCACACTATTGCACGCATCGATTGGGTCGAAGTCCCCAAACCGCCACATGAAAAGGGGGACCGATAATCGTGTGTACAGAGTATGCTTCATTAATTGATCATTCGATTTGATTCATTCGAAGTACGGATAAAAATGATTCTCATTCATATAATTGTGAAGTATGTCGATACACTTCGACCCTTTTACTACGAATAAGCGCTATCGAAACCTAAGAAGAAGCGGGCTCGCGATGCTGAAAAAGTCGACCCCCGCTTCTGCTTACGGTGAGGGCCCCCTCAGCTACTCGAACTGTCACCGTAGCTAGACCGTCCATAGCCGGACCATCCACACTTCGAAGCCAGGAGATCCCTCCTTTCTTCTTATAGGTCAGCCCAAGTCCGATTCGCAGGCAGCTCCATATCAAAAGAGGAGAAGTCCAAGGCTTCATCGTTGCCTTGGACAAGTGCCCCCAAAAGTTGGACCCTTTCTTCTTCAGGAGCTACTTCAAATCTCCGTAAGTCAAGTGAAGACAAAGAGCTCCGAGCGGGCTCAGTTTTTATGGAGGCTAATAGCTCTCGAGCTACTTCTAGGTTAACCTCGCACATAGGACCCCGCAGTATACTGAATCGAGGACGGCCTTCAGACCTAGATACTTCGAGCACTACCCAATGGTGGTGAAGTGCCTCTGAATCTTCAAGTACTTCGACATCAACATCAACATTTGAAGATTGATCCTGGGAAAATTCAAAACACCCCCGCATTTCATTAATAAACTGATAAGTTTGCTTTACAGGCCTATGGCTAAATATTAAAAAATGAAGGCCTAATAGATCTACACCTTTGGAGGAGGAGGGTTTGATCCCAAAGGGGGCGAGTGCTGCCTTGCGCGACGAGTGTGGTCGGCCTCCTAAAGTTTGAGGGAAGTTTCGCGTGCTTGGGCCTTCCAAGGCTCGTGAACTTGGCGCTAGGCCTCGAGCACCTCCAGAGCCGGTGAAGTCAAACTCTAAAGAAAGAAAAAAAGGAGACCCATGCCATGATTTTCAAATATTTTCTACTTAGTAGACTAAGTTTCTCGATGAGGATAATTAATTCGGTCGTTGTGGTCGGACTCTATTATGGATTTCTGACCACATTCTCCATGGGTCCCAATTAAATATTCTTTCTCCAATCTTGGATTAGGGAAGAAGAAGATATTCGTGACTGCTGGTGGTTTCATTATGGGGCAACTCATGATCTTCATATCGATCTATTATCCACCTCTGCATCTATTCTTTATTAGCTAAACGGGGGGAAGATCCATCAAATTTGGTTATATCATGGACTCGAAAAACGGATCTGAATGTGACTGAAATACATGATCTTCACATGTATCACTTTTCACGATACCCAAAAGGAAAGTGAGACCCCCCGAAAGCCACTGTCTTAACGGAGGTCGCGGTCTCAAGGTGCTGGCACCCCACTTTGTGGAGCATCTGAAGCACCCCCTAACCGCTACCCTTCCGGAAGTCCAGGCGAAGCCAACCAGGGCACCCTTAGTAACATGGGTGGCCGTATGGAAAAATCCAAGGCGGCGTCCGACAAGATTTTGGGCAGCGAAGCTTGGGGTTCAACACTGAGTTCCCAAGTGCCCCAAAAGTCCCAGTAGGATGGAGGTGGCTTCGTCGACCCCCCGGATAACTTGGACCCTTTTAGTCTTTAAATCTTTGTTTTGGATGCGAAGCTCGTCGGCCTCCGACCTTGACTTCAAGGCATCTGCCTTAAACCTTGCGGCCTCATCCTTCGAAGCTTGGAGGGCTTGCTGGAGGCCCTTATCCTCCGAAGTGGTTGCGACCGCAACCTCGTGGGCCTCGGATGCTTTGGCCTTCGCTGCTTCAATAGCCGCTTTAGCTTGTTGCCGCCATTGGGTGGCTTCCGAAGCCTGGCGATGAAGGATTTCAATACCCGTTGTCGTGAGACCTTCTTGGCAGTCTATGGCGATGGCATCCCCATGAAGCAGTGTGAAGGCCTAATGAAACAAAAACAAAAATATGTTAGAACTAAGAAAAAGACAAAGACTTGACGAACCCTTCACGACCTCTGTTACTTGAAGAATAGTCTCTTCGGCAGTCGCATCGAGGTTCGCATGGCGGTAGCAACTCATCTCCCTTACCAAGTCACTTCCCACGAGGCACCATATCTCCAGCAGGCACTTCTGGTGAGAGGAAAGGTCTTAGCAAAGGTACTCGGCCTGTGGATGGATCCAAAGCCAGGCTTTTCTCCGTTACCTCCACCACATCCTCTAAGGGAGCCTGGCGAGATGCTTCGCCATCAGCAGCTCCATCGTCCTCCTCTTCGTCTGAAGAGTCCTTGCTGGACCCTCCTCGTCGGCGGGGTTAGGGCTCGCTACTTTGGCTCTGGCACCATCTAAAGAAAAGAAAAAGAAGTTGGAAACGAAGTATACAGGAAAAGGAACAGAATGAAAAGGCCATTAAAAATACCTTCGGTCTCCTCCGCGATAGGAGAGAGATTCGGGCAGTGTGGAAGCGCAAAGAAGTTGGCGAAGTCTTCGCTCTTCCGGACCTCCGAATCCATGGGCTCCAAGTCCACCGGATCTGAATCCCTAGCTTCGCTCACCGTTGTATCTGATGGCTCTACTTCAAGGCTAGGACTCGAAGGCGGGGGAGTTCCCGTGCTCGGTGCTTCGACTATCGGGGTCAACCGAAGGGATCCTGAGGGTCATGTGGAGTCTAGGGGTCCTCGGGGGCATTGAGGCAACGAACCCTGTTGTTCGCTATCCTCCGCTCTTTTTCTCTTTGGCCCCTGACTTGAGGACGTTGGGTCCGAGAGCTCTGGGAGGGCAGGTACTCCTCTAGCACCAAGCTGAGCCCATACTCGGTTGTACCACTCCCAATTCCCAACGAGAGCAAGTCTTCAACTCTGTTCGTCGGGCGTTAGAGGTCCCATAACATGCTTCATCGCTATGATTACCTCCTCCGGTGTTAAAGTTTCGTGCTTGGCTGCAACAGTAGAGCAAAGTGATCAGAATTGATAAACAGAGTACTGGCAAATAAGGAAATTATGACTCATAGTTTTACCAAGGAAGTTTGAAGGGATGTCCTTCATGTCATCAATTGTGGAGTCCTCGAAAAGGCCTTTCGGCCATATGCGCCCAAGTGGGCTGATTTGGAGGGTTATAAACTCCTCTACGAGGTCCCTCATGCTCATTCTCCAAGCCACCCTCTGCAGCAACTGAAGACAAGACTTGACAGTGGCGGAGTCCAGCGCCACTTGAGCTTGGTGGCGATACGAAATAAGGGCATTGGTGCTCCGAAGGGGGATTCCACTCCAACTAAGATGTAGAACCACTTCTGGTTCCACCTCGAGTACCAGCGGTCGTTCACAGCCCTCGCTAGAAAAAATTCCGTAAATTCCTTGTGAAACTAGAAGTTGACACTTCCGAAGGCCAAGCCCCTTTCCACTTTGTCTTCTCTAGTCCGCGTCTTAGGCTGGCAATTGGCGTCATGAAGGTCCGCAAAGACATCCACTCGACCCTCACACCCTTTGGCCCTCATTGCCCACTCGAAGATAGCGAACCGGGCTACAACATTCGGAGACAGCTGAGGAAGCTCCAAGTTGTACATATCAGCACTTCTCCCAACATTTCTTTGGCTAGGACCCAAAGCCCTGCTTCAAAAAAGGCTTCGAATACCATGGCCTCATCGGCCCGAGGCGCTGGAATAACATCGGTCTCCAAAATTTGGAGGCCTGTCTTTCTAGTAACCTTGTCGGTGCACGCATCCTTGGTGGACTCCATTGTCGACGTCGTGTTCTTTAGCTCTAAGGTCTGCTCAAACGAACCATAGTGCTTCGTTGGGGCCTTCACTGCAACCATCGCCGTCGCTTCAGACTAGGCCTGAACGAAGCTAGACCCACTGCCCAGAATGAGGCCCTTCGATGACGAAACCTTCTTCGACATCTTGCTTGGGGGATCCAAAAGCAAAGAGGCTAGGGGATCTGAAGGCAAAGAAGCTAAGGGATCTGGAAAGAAAACTAGAGACTTAGAGAGAAATGAAAGAGAGAACGCAAGCGTGAAATGAGCCCTAGCGGCGCTGGTGGACTTTTATAGGTGGTGAAAAGGCACGGCGCTTCCCTCGGGACAATTTTTTACCACTCCCTGTGCCTCCTCCACAGTCTATGACCAGTGGGGCCAAGGTAAAATAGGGCACCATGGCTCCATATAGCAACGGTCCAATTTTGAACTATTGGTCGCTAGTGCGTCATTTGGACTTCTGAGGGTGTCCCATCCACTCCTACAAACATTAAATGTTTTCATTGGCCCTACCATCCACCGAAGCTAGATTCCGAGTACCTAAGGCCCAAAGGGGGCCGTTTGAAGAGGTCATTTGTCACAAGGCACACACACTCCTTTGTTATAAAGGGCTCCGTGCGAGGGGCTACTATTGGAGGAAATAGCTTTACCTTAACAGGGTCCAAATGATAGTATCTGCGAAGCCTCTAGGAGACTGAAGCCCTCTTCGGAGAGTCAAAGCCAAAGAGCCAGTCGAAGACCCCTTCGTTCCACATAAAGCAAAGTATGCAAGTCTATCCAAATAATACCTCGAGAATCATGAGGTTAAGCGATAATTACGAAGTTGTCTGAACTCTGAAGCCACCTCGAGCACCTTCGGGCTCCATCCTAGAAGATGTGCTAAGCCTTCCCCAATCGCAAGACTTCGAACTATGCTCTGATATCCTGTCAAAGCCTTGGGCATCGAGGCCCCCTTCGTAACCCTCCACTTCGGAGGCCACTCCGTTTCGAAGCCTCCAGCCCATACTCTGATGCAGGCTCTAAATATCTTAAAGGAACACTTCGGCATGAAGACATAAACCAGGGTCCTTTGCCCTTGGTGTTTGCATATGTATTTGCATAATAATTTACCGTTTTACTCCTACGAAGTCTTGTAAACAGAGTCTTGTATGACAGTTGTAAGTAGAGAGTAAAATGATCTTTTTCTTTTGTATTTTTTCTATAAATATTGGGCACCTCCAATGTAAAAAGGAGGAGGATACCGAATACAAAAATCGCTATGAACTGGAGGTAAGGCTATTATCCCTCTCGAAGGCTTGAACCAATATAAACCACCTCGCAATCTCTAGCCCTTCGAGGCTAAACAAAACCTATTTGGCGCAAATGCAGTTGCGCCAACACCTTTCTCCCCTAGGATGTTAAGTTAAATGTAGAAACTACACATTTCCCTTTTCACGTGTGTCTATCTATAGAAGAGCTATCGATGCATGTATGGTCCGAGCAAGTGGTTGCTCAAGTAGTTGGTTGTAGCTACATCATTCATTGCTTTGAGGAATACTCCTGTAGAACCAACTACACCAGATCTACAATATTTGGGTGTGGTATCAAAACCTTGATTTCATCGCCACAATGGTTTGGCATAATATCACAAATCCTAACCTGAAATAACCTCCCACAAAGAATCTCATTTTTCAAACCAAAACATAGAACTCAGCGGCCACAGAAATAAAGCTTGGTCACACTTACAAGGTGTTGATCCATGTCAACAAAATTGAATATCTCTCCACTACCCAACAAAATGGCCATCTACAAGTTTGGTCATTTGCTTACACTACTAAAAAACCCCCATTAGTGACAGGTCATAACCTTTATTATTGACAGACAAGTCTCTTGTCACTCTTATCGTGTCAATGATGTAACATCATTAGTGATAGGTATTTACCCATCACTAAATGGTCAACCTTTAGTGATGGGTGACTATATTAACTCATCACTAAAGGGGGGCTATCTGCTCACTTACTATAGCTTTTTAGTGATAGGTGATTATTGTTACCCATCACTAATATTAATTATGGTAATTTTGAAGAAAAATGGTTTTTATGATGTATCCTGAATCAAAGCACATCTAATATTATATTGCCAAAGTACATCATGGACAATTCATCATAGAATAAACACACATAATTCATCACAGAAGATTCATAACCAAATTAATATCACATATATTAACTTATAATTCATTATCTTAAAAAAATTTCATCTCTAAAACAAAGTTCCATAATATCATTATTCCCTAACTTCTAACTTCTAGATAACATCTAACTTTCATAAGAGCTTGAATAATGTCCTATAGAGATTTTCTCTGTCTACCCACTATTAATTTCTTAAGGTTGTATATGTCTAGTTTTACAGCCTCTTTTATGGTCACCTTGTTCTCCTTCTCCCTAAAGAAAGAAAATCAGTACAATATGCACAATGGTTATCAGTGCAAAAAGGAAGATGTATAGTAAAACATCATACCCCATATTTACACCACATACATGACAACCTCAATTGGCACATACTATGCCAACTTATAACGCGTTATTTCAAAGAAAATTGGCTAAAACCAGTAGTTAGGTAGCACCGTCCATCCGTAGATTTATGCACTAAAATTGGGACTACCTCAACTCTACTGTTACCACTTGAATCTTGGTGGTCTGCTAGTATAGGTGAGATGTGATATACTTCTCACAACACTTCCTAAAGAGGTATGTGATTTTGCCGAATCTTATGGTATAAAGTTGATAAACTCTTCACCATACTATGCTCAGGCCAATGGTTAGGTCGAGTCTAGTAATAAAATTGTGATTAAGCTTATTAAGAAGAAGATTGAAGAGTTTCCTAGAAGGTGGCATGAAGTTCTTTCTGAGGCGTTGTGGGCATGCAAAATAGTGAAGCACGGTGCTACCAAGGTAAGTTCATATGAGTTGGTGTATGGACAAGAAGTCATTTTACCCGTAGAGGTAAATCTTGGCTCTTTGAGATTGTTTAAGCAAGATGGCTTATCGGTCGGTGATTTTAAAGTTCTCTGGAAGGACAATTTGGAAGAGGTGACCGATAAGAGGCTAAGGGCTCTCGAGGCTATAGAAAGAGATAAGAGAAGAGTGGCTAGAGCTTATAACAAGAAGGTTAAATCAAAAATCATTCCAGGTTGGTGACTTAGTTTTGAAGATGATTTTGCCTTTAGGCACTAAAACCCCAAAGTTTGATAAATGGTCCCTTTAAAGTTGTTGAAATCGCTTCAGGTAATGCGTATTTGTTAGAGTCTTTGCAAGGAGAGCAATTTCATAGAGCTTTGAATGGTAGGTATTTCAAAAGGTACTTCCCAAGTGTGTGGCAAGATGCTTGAGGTGTCATAAGGCCAATATGGAGCATATCACCATTAGTATGT
Source organism: Zizania palustris (assembly GCA_019279435.1). NCBI lineage: Eukaryota > Viridiplantae > Streptophyta > Magnoliopsida > Poales > Poaceae > Zizania > Zizania palustris. Next base: position 64,562,577 of record JAAALK010000288.1, on the reverse strand, counting down.
TGTGTTTTTGGCTCACTAAGTTTGCCAAAAGGAAGGGGGCATGTGTCGATTGCAAAAAATGGCATTAATTTTCAAAATTGTCAAAATATCAAATTTGGTAATTTTGGGTCGAAAATATGCATCTTGGCATAGGCCGATCCAACTGGCCATGTGGGTCCGGTCAGACCGGCCTTGTCCGAGTCCAAACCGATTTGATTTGTTTTGGTTTCTTTTAATCTCTAACTAAATCATAACGACTTGGACACATAATTTAGTAAATTTAGATTAGAATTGAAGTCCAGAAGCACCAATACCACCCCCTATATATATAGGGGCAAGGCCGATTCAAAGGGAGCCTCTCCAAAACCCTAATAGATCCAATCTAGTATTCCCTTGAATTGTTCTTTTCAATATACTACTTTTCCTTGCCCTAGGATTAGCCATAATGTCCATCTTTGTTGGTTTGCGCTGTAAACCATCCGTCCGTCGTGTCGTAATCACGGTACTCCTTGTCAATTCGCTTGTGAATCGTCCGTTCAATCCACGTAATGGATTTTTATTGGTTTCTACGGTTACTTTTGGGTAATTCAGTCCCTAGGCCAAATTGCAATTGATTTCATATGTTTTGCATGGGCCAAGGTCTCCATCTTCATCGCCAAGGAGCCCTGCATCCATCAACCACCAACGAGACGATCTCCAGCAAGCCGGAGGCCGGCACACCTCGACTGTCGATCTGACTAACGACACCCCTCGGTTCGACTGGCCCATGCCGCCCCGTCATTAGGTGTGCCAGCACACCCCGGTCTGACTGGTGGCCCAAGGTCGGTCTGACCGGTCATGCGCAGACACCCTCAGACCCCTTCGCACCGTGCGCTAGAGACCCCTCGGATCCGTTCACACCGCGCGCTGGAGACCCCCTCGGACCCCTTCACAACACGCTCCGGAGGCCTCCAAACGCTTACCCTTCACGCATTCCGGTCCGACCAGCAACCCGAGGCCAGTCCGATAGCCTGTGCGAAGGGGACTTCGATAGCCTCCTGCCCTTCGCATGCCGAAGGCCTCTTCAGCCACCACTTCGCGCTGCCAGTCCGACCGGAGGTTTGTTGTCGTTCTGACCGGTCCCATTGGTCGGTCTGACCGCCGTCTTCACTTCGGTCCAACCATCCCTAACTTGGCCAGTTTGATCGTTTACTCCACATTTCGGTTAGTTGAGCCATTTTCTCGTGATTCGATTTGATTGCCTAGTGACTCCATTTATATCCCTTGTCACGGTTAAGGGTTGTCGGAACGCGGTATCAGCGGGCCACCCCTAGGCATCTGCGTGCTTTTGGATTGCCAAACTGACATCAGTGTCCGTTGGTGCTTTATCGACAAATTTTAGTGCGAACAATATCTTTATTTCTAAAGTTGCTTCTTAGGCTTATTCTACAAATCCGTACTTCCAGCTCACACCGATAATCTTTTATTCCATGTGCTTAGGTTTTTCTTCTTTATACAATCAAGCGATTCTCGATTCCTATTCAAAAAAGTAATCCAGTGGTTTGATAATCTATATTATTTGGTAAACATGATTATTGATATTGATTGTGCTATTATACAAATGATGATGAGAAGGCTTGAATACTCTTGTTATTACCCTTTTTATGAATAGTGAAGCACTCATAAGCCCATACTCACCAAATGCTGCATACAAAAAGGGATGCAATCGTGCACACACAAAGAAACTTGATGCCTCAATAGTCAAGATGTTACATTTTTAGAGAACAGAAACAATGTGCCACATAATTGGTAAGAGCACTTCTCAACTATGAGCTATTGTATCTCGATCAATATGGGCTTTAACTGGACATACCAAATTGCCCAGTCAGACAATCTCTTTGTAAATCTTACATACATCACTTTGTAAATCTTGCATACATCTTTTTGAAAATCTGACATACACATCTAATCTCTCTAAATCTGGCATACAAAGTCAAGTGAAGGTAGTTGTTTATAGCAAAAAATGGCATTAATGGTCAAAATAGGCGAAATACTGAAATTGGTATTTTTTGACCGAAAATATGTCAATCCCTGGCATAGGCTGGTCCAACCGACCATGTGGGCCCGGTCAGACCGGCCCAATGGGTCCGGTCAGATTGGCCCAGAACTGAAAATTAGAGATAAAGGGGGGGATTCGGGCTGTTTTTATCCAAATCATATCCAAACTGATTTTTGCCCGACTCCTACTCGAATTTTGTGCTAGGATACACCAGACCAACCCCTATAAATATAGGGGCAAGGATGATTCATGGGGCATCTCAACACAATTAACCTTTACACAAAGCCCTAGCTTTGAATCGCACTACTTTCCTTTACATTTTCGCATTAGTTCGTACATCTTCATGGGTTTGCGCTAGAAACCCTCCGTCCGCCGTGTCCGTAATCACGGTGTTCCTTGTTGGTTCGCTTGTGAACCTCCCATTAATCCACGTAACGGATTTCAACCCTTTTATCGGTTTTTATTGCCACATTTAGTGATTCGGCCTCCTGGCTGAATTATATTTGATCTCTTACTGTTTTTGCAGAGTAATTGCCCTCACAATCATCTCCAAGAAATTTGGGAGGGATTGGAGGTTATATACAAGGTTGCCGAAGTCTAGCAGATCCAATCTGCTACTATCGGTCCGACCTGTGGCGAAGGGCCGGTCTGACCGGAGCCCTCGTCACGCCGTTGTTGACAACAGCTGGTTAGACCGACGGGTCTTCGTCGGTCCGGCCGGGCCTCTCCACTCTGCACTGAACACCGAAGCCTGTGCGACGAAGCCTCTGCACCGAAGCCCTTGCCGAAGCACCCCTCTGCATGCTACTCCGCACCTTGCTTCGCTTGGCCAGAGACCTCGGTCTGACTGGGACAATACTGTCGGTCTGACCGGGAATTCCTCGCCGGTCAGATCACTCCGAAGCATTCTTCGCACCCCCGGTCATACCGCGGGTGTACCTTCGGTCCTACTGGGCAAGAAGGCCAAAGCCCCTTTTGGGACCCTTCGGGCCAAACTTTGCCATAGTCCGAAATCAGCTCCAAATAAGCCGATTTCAGGTGCCTAATTCATTTTTACCCTGTTTTACTTTATTATTAAACACTTTTGGCCACTTGGATTTAAATACTAATTATTTCTCTGATTGCCTGGCGACTCTAATTCCGTTATCACTATTCAGGGTAGTCGGAACACGACGTCCGTATCGTTGTGATACTTTTGGACGTTGAATCGGCCCAAGTGCGGGGGCGCATTTTAGCGTCAACACACTTTTTGGTGACTCCACTGGGGACAACACCAACTATGATAGGAACATCTACATTGGCTACGAGTACCTCTACTACGTCTACATTGACTACATCGCCTATGAGTACACTAGGGGGCGCGAACATCGATGACCGCAACGTTATGACGCCCGCCATGGCTAACATATCCGAGGAAGACCAAGCAAAGATCAAAGTGAAAAAGAAAGAACTCAAAGACCTTATGCTCAGGGACTACATAAAGACGCGCTCAGGCTTCATCATGTGCGACACCCCCAATCTCACCTAGGTGTGTCCATCATCGCCTCCTATGTCTTCTTCTGAAGTTGATCGTAGAATAGCTGTGTCGGTAGACCAAGCGGTTAGCACCTCACTAGCTAACAAGTTGGAACCCATAGTTACCTCTCAAGTGGCAGCAGTTTTTAGAAGATTCGGCTTTACCGAAGCCGATTCCCCGATGCCAATTGCTAGTATTCTGCCAACTCAACACATTTATAGCAAAACAGATTGTAATACTGGAAAAACTATCACGTTTCCGGCCTCATCATCAGTGGCCGAAACACATCACTACGCTTATAGCTAGGAAAACCCTACTTACCATGCGCCACCACCACCTGCACCCGTACCAGCTCTGCCGCCGCGACCCGCGCCATACGCTCCTACACCGCAGCATAGGCTAGAGCACGCCGACATACTACCATGCGTCCCGCCTCCGCACGAGAGACACGCACAAGAAGGAGGCCAAGATGATATTGAAGAACGCATTCGCGCATTGTTTAGGGAAGGCATCGGCATTGCACCTCAGGATCACGCTAGGGTTTACCGAAAGTCATACCTTGACCACTTTGATGTTGTCCCATACCCTCCCGGTTATAGGGTTCCATACTTCACCAAATTCGATGGCGAGGGTAGTAAATCCACACTAGAACATATTAGTCAATTTCTAGCATAGTGTGGCGAAGCTAGTGGGTCGGACCCGCTAAAACTTAGACTATTTTCTCTTTCACTGTATAGCACCGGATTCACTTGGTTTTCAGCACTGTCGCCGAACTCCGTGCAGACATGGGCCCAGCTAGAGCAAAGATTCCACGATTATTTCTACGCAGGCGAAACCGAACTAAGGCTTTCCCATTTAACATCGGTCAAGCAAAAATCTAGTGAAACTGTCTCTGAGTACGTAAAGCTTTTGGGACACCCGGAACCGATGCTTTAGTTTAAATATTTTAGAAAGAGACTTGGCAGACTTAGTATTTAAAGTCTTGCGCTCCGAGATAAAGGAAATATTAGACAACCATAATTTCTTAGACGTCACCAAAGTCCTGCAGTAGGCTCTGGTACAAGAAAGTCGAGCCAAAGATAAAAGATTCGTCGAGACTTTCAGCAAACCTAAAGCTGAAGTCCATATTATGGAGCACTCTGACGAAGAGGAGTCTGAAGAAGAAGATGATTCGGTCGATATGTACGTGGCCGAATGGATTTGGAACACTAAGTCCAAGCCCGTCACCTGCTCCGAATTACGGCCATCTCCCTCCAAGAGTTGGCCCAATGAAGTTAAATATTCATTCGACTTAACTAAATGTGATAAAATATTTGACTTCCTCTTGAAAAACCAACTTCTGAGACTACCTTAAGGCCAAGTCATGCCGTCCGCCGATGAATTAAAAAAGCGCCCCTACTGTAAGTGGCATGATTCGCATTCCCACTATACTAATGATTGTAATGTTTTTTGTCGGCAGGTTCAATCGGCCATAGAGGAAGGACGATTGAAAATTGAGGCTAGTCCAAAGATGAAGTTAGATAGGGACCCCTTTCCCATCAACACCATCGATCTCGAGGAGAAGAAGGTGTTGATTCGGCCAGAATAGGCCGAGTCAGCCGAAGGGAAAGCGTCAACATAGGAGAACCACGCACACGCACACTCATACCAAAGAACCCGAAGGTAGAGGTGTGGAAAGAAAATATCAAAGCACCATCTTCGGCTAGGGCCCGCAGAAAGCCAAAGGTAACGTACAAGATGCTTCTGGACAAACACTAGAGGAGGTCCGAGAGGATGAGCGTTCGGCCACGGGCTCTGAGACGGCCGACCCCCCCAGAAGATCCAGCCCTCAGGGAGGAGAGTTCGGCACCCAATGGTCGAACCCACCTCCGTCTTGGACCCAGCCACCGAGTGGGTCCAGCCCCCTATGGATGAACCCACCTTCGTTTTGGGCCCAACCCCCGGTAGAGTTTGGCCTCCAATGGCCGAACCTGTATCCGTAGTGGGCCGGCTTACCTCCGGCCTGGCAGGACCCTTCATTGATATGGTCCGAGGTACCCTCGACGTGGTCGAACCTCCAACAAGCTAGTGGGTTCGGCACTCAGTGGGCAAGGCCGCTGGAGCCTCCGATGCCGCCACCATACTGTTGGACGATGGCCCTGTGGCCCCCGACATGGGCTCCACCGTTGGAGGACTCCGTGCAGCACCCCACCGCTAACACCGCTATTCCTTCTAACGTTTATGATTGGCAGGGACAAAATCTAGCGCAAAAAGAGAACATCTTTCATCGCTTCTCCGTAGTGCCTCAAAACCGAGCCACGCAAGACGACGCCGAAAGAGATGACCGCGGAAACGCCGCGGAGGTTACCATCATCAAGGTGGGGTCCCAAGAGGTCCTAATCCCGAAGAGGACCCCAGCAAAGTCGCACGAAGGTATGTCACCAAACCCAGCCGAAGACCTATCCGAGGCCCGGTCCGACCGGCCTACTGTGGACGGTCCGACCAGCCTTATGGCAAGAATTGACACAGGCCAGTCCGACCAGCCCACCATGGCCAGTCCGACCGGCACACCATGGTACGATCGGCCCAGTAAGGCCGGTCCGACCGATAGAAAGCAGGAAAACACCCCCGGCAAGCGAAAAAATTCCAGGGTCGATCCGGACGAGTCTCGTTCGGCCAAAAATATTAAAAGCAAGGTTGTAGCACCCGGCACTCAGTCGCAACCATTATGGGCACCCTCAGGGATGTCTAAATCACAAAAGAGGCAGTTGCAATGCTTGCGGGCACAGGAGATGCGAGAGGAGAAGGCCGAGGAGGAGCGTGAGGCAATTTTTGAAAATATCCATCCTCGGACCACTGTGAAGAAGATTTGGAAGCCCAAGCTGGTTGTAGTGGACAACCCGTCTCCCATTCCGAGCGACAACGATGACGACCTACTCGACGACGACAACACACCCGTCTTCAAGGGGCCCACTCCTCAGGCGATGGACACAAATGTCGTCGTGCTACCATTTGAGTTCGCTCTAGTGCAGGAGGAGGCCGGGATCACTCAACTGGATATCTACCCACGAGACGCTGTCTTCGAGAAGCCCGAAGATACGGATCGTTACTTGAAGCCAGTCTACATTAGAGGGCACATTGACGAAAAGCTGGTCTCAAAGATGCTCGTCGATGGAGGAGCCACCGTCAACCTTATGTCATACTCCCTTCTAAGGAAGCTCGGCAAAAATGAAGACGACCTAAAGAAGATTAATGTAACACTCAAGGGCTTCAACGACGACACCACAGAAGCCAAGGGCGTGCTATCTCTGGAGTTGACGGTGGGGAACAAGATGCTGCCTACCACCTTCTTCGTCGTCAACATGCAAGGCAACTACAATGTGTTGCTAGGGCATGATTGGATTCATGCCAACCGTTGTGTACCGTCTCAACCTCGTCGCCATTCCACGATAAGGTAGAATGGTTGTCAGGGCGCGATCTCTCAGATTACGATTTTGTTAGCGTATCCGAGGGGAGGTTCGTCCCCATCTTTGTAAAGCCGTACGGTGTGGCTCGGTTATCTTTAAACTAGGAGCATGAATAGCGCTAGTAATCTTGAGTGGCTAAAGTGTCGCGTAGAAAAATATTGGTCTTCTCAATACGGTATTGCTGAAGCCATTGAAGATTTTAGCGATGTAGAAAAGTTAGGACAAGGCTTCTCGTCGACCGATCCTTTGGAACAAGTAGACATAGGAGATGGTAGTGTTCCAAGGCCGACTTTTGTAAATCAAAACTTAAGTGATGACGCAAAGGCCAAAGTAATAAAGATGCTTTGGTCGTATGTTGACTGCTTCGCATGGGATTACAGCGAGATGCCCAAACTAAGCTGAGAGCTCGTAGAGCATCAGCTCCCCATCAAACCCATATTTAGGCCTTACAAATAGCCATCGCACCACTTTAATTCGGCCATTTATGACCGAGTTAAGGAGGAGGTTGAACGTCTGTTAGTGGTAGGGTTTATTAGGCCATGCAGGTACGCAGAATGAGTTGCTAATATCATGCATGTTGAGAAGAAGGAGAGTGGCAAGATCCGTATCTGCGTTGACTTTAGAGATTTGAACAAGGCCACTCCAAAAGATGAGTATCACATTCCTATAGTTGACATGTTGATCAACGATGCCTCGGGACACAAGGTACTAAGTTTTCTTGATGGCAACGCTGGTTATAATCAAATCTTTATGGCCGAAGAGGATGTTTTCAGAACGGCCTTTCGCTGCCCTGGTTTTGTCGGCTTGTTCGAGTGGGTAGTGATGACCTTTGGTTTAAAGAATGTTGGCGCTACATATCAACGTGCTATGAACTTAATCTTTCATGATTTGCTAGGAGTTATGTTAGAAGTATATATAGATGATGTTGTAGTCAAATCGGACGCTACGAGAAATCATTTGGCCGATTTGAATGTTGCCTTTGAAAGAATGTGTTAGTATGGCTTGAAAATGAACCCACTTAAGTGTGCTTTCGGCATGTCGGCGGGCAAGTTCTTAGGATTCATGATTCACGAAAGGGGTATTGAGATTGATCCTAAGAGGCTTGAGAAAATCAAAGGATGTGTGGCACCGGCATGTAAGAAAGATGTGCAGAAGTTGCTGGGCAAGGTTAATTATTTGCGTCGCTTTATATCTAACTTGTATGGTAAGATTGATGCATTTGTCCCGATACTCCAGCTAAAAAATGAAGCCGAGTTCACTTGGGGGGGCGAGTCAGCAACACGCCTTTGAGAAAATCAAAGAGTGCTTATCGACGCCGCCAGTAGTGAGGGCGCCCAAGGCCGGGATTCCGTTTCGGTTTTATATTGCCGCGGAGGAGAAAGTGATCGGAGCCGTGTTGACTCAAGGCATTGAAGGAAAAGAGTACATCATCACCTTCTTGAGTCGCCGCCTGCTAGATGCCGAGACAAGGTACGTGTTTATAGAGTGTTTGTGTTTATCACTTTATTATGCATGTACCAAATTGTGTCAATATATTCTCCCTAGCACATGTATTGTCACTTGTCAAACCGATGTCATAAAGTACATATTGTAGAAGCCAATTCTAAGTGGTAGAATCGGCAAGTGGGCGTATGCACTAATTGAGTATGATTTGGCTTATGAACCGTTGAAAGCAATGAAAGGTCAAATCGTCACTAACTTTATAGTGGATCACCACGTAGATGTCAATTGGAGTGGCGATGTTACTCTAATTGAGGTAGTACCATGGAAACTTTATTTTGATGGTTCGACTTATAAAAATGGTCAATGTGTTGGAATAGTTATCATATCACCTAGTGATATGCGCTTTGAAACCTCGACCCGTTTAGAATTTCCTTCAACCAATAACCAAGCCGAATATGAAGCTTTGTTGCTAGGTCTTGAATTGTTAAACTCCATGGGTGTTAAATATGTTCATGCATATGGTGATTCTTTATTAGTTGTGCAACAAGTAGCTAAACTTGCCCAATGTTTTAATGGTCTATTAAATAGCTACTTGGATAAATGTCTAGACATAATCGCTACTTTTGATGATTTTAAGATTTCTTATGTGCCTAGAAAAGCCAACTCATTGGAAAATGATTTGGCTCAGCAAGCATCTAGCTACCAAGTTAAAAAGTACAGATTCTTTACGCGGGAAAAACCGATGCTCGAAGAAAATGTGTCGGCCGAGAGTACTACTGTCGATCTGATAGGCCTTAGAGGCTCGGTCAAACTGCCTGTTTGCACTCGGTCTGATCGGCTGTGTCAAGCCAGTCAGATTGACCCTGGTCAGTCATCCGGCAATAGCCAGTTAGACTGGGCTAGCATGGCTGGTCCGACCAGCGGTTGATGGAGTACTTTTGAAGTGCTTGGATGTCGATCAAGCTAGAGTTGTTGCGGGTGAAGTCCATGAAGGGCTTTGTGGGACTCATCAGTCGGCCCCGAAAATGAGTTGGATACTCAAAAGAGTGGGGTTTTATTTGCCGACTATGACTGAGGATTGCTTTAAATATTATAGAGGGTTGTAGGACCGAAAGTAGCGACCAGAGGGGGGGTGAATGGGCGCCTTAAAAATTCTTTCGAATCAATGGCCTGTTCCCAACACCCAACGCACCTCAAAAGACTATGCAGCAGAAAAAGAACAGAAGGCCTAAGTCTAAGGGTTTCTAACCTAGAGGCAGCTGATGATAAACAGTGTAATATTAAAGCAGTGCAACTAGACAGATGAACAAAGTGAAACAGGTCTAGACTTCTCAAAGAAATGATCTAAGTATGTATAAGATGAAGAGAGAAGTTACTGTCCAAAGTTGTCTCCTGTTCGGGACTTGGCGAAGCCCCCTTCGCACGTCGAGGTCTGCTTCGGAGGTTGGTGACGGAGTCTGTCCGAAGTGCCGAAGGTGTCACTGTCTAGCCTAGTTCGAAGAGGTAAGAAGCGAAGTATACTTCGGAGCGAAGTAAAAACAGTGCCGGAGCTTGGTTCGAAGTAAGCACTTCGAAGACAAGACTTCGAACACAACTTCAAGTTACGAGCTTCGGAGCGAAGTAGACCAGTGCCGAAGCCTGCTTCGGAGTATGCACTTCGAAGACAAAACTTCGAACACACTTAGAACCAAAAGCTCCGAAGCTGAACCTTCGAACACACGAACTTCGAACACAAAACAGACAACCTTCGAACAAAGAAGCGAAGTCTGTCACGTGACAGAAAATCAAGTCCGAAACCAATGCTCTACCTTCGAAAAGAGCAAACTCCGAAAAGAGAGGCGAAGGATGACGTGTTACACAGAAGACAGTGCGAAGCCAAACGGAGCTACAAGCTTCGAACCCAACTTCGAAATTTGTCGAAGTGTAGACTTCGAACAGATAGGGCCAAAGCCCCTTCGCACTAAGGTTCGAAGTATGCAATGCTGTCAATCAGAAAACTGCTTCGAAACTTAGCAACACAGAGCACAAAACAATGTTCGAAGACTGAGGCGAAGCCTTCAAGAATGGTTAGATCGAAGCCTACCTCACGGAGCTGAGGGACTTCGAACAAAGGAAAATGACTTCACAGAGACAGTCAAAAAGGCATTTACTCCATGCTGCTTCGATCAAAAAGGCAGTACAGTAGAAGGTAAAAAGCAGGCAGCAAGTACTGTAGCTACAGAAAAGTAGTACTACTTGCAGCAGCAAGAACTAGTACTCAGTTTGTGAAGAACGGAAGCAACAGAAGAAGCTTCTCCTCAAGAACTAAATACAGCAGCCCGAATCCAGCGCAATAACTCCCCAAACCGAACAAAATGCAACCAATAAATTCACCAGGGACCAAAGCAATAAAGCATCCAAGAGATTTGAGCCAAAATAATGCAAAAACAGTGAGGGGCAAGTCCTGGCGGCGCACACAGGGGAGAGAGGACGGGAGACAAAAGTGACCCAACAGATTTGATTTCAGCACAAAGGGGTGGTCCAAACCCTAGGGATTGGGGTGCTATTTATAGGCAGCCCAACACTAGGAATATTCTACCAGCCCCTTAGGGTTTTTACAGACTCAAAAATACAGAAAAAGACTCTACTGCCCTTAGGAATTTTTACAGACACAACTGACTGACTGTGGGCCTAGAGTAACAGATGACATATCCTGAAGCTACTCTTCTGGATAGTCGGATACAGAATCAACGGTTGTCAGTTTTACGCCGAAACTGACAAAGCCTCCACCAGCTTTGCACCAGGTACCCGGATTGGGCCGGCCCGACTCCGCAGCTCTCTCAGCCCGGCAATCGCTCACCGCCCGTGTACCTGAGTCAGTCCTGGTCAACAGCCAGTGGGTCTTCTACTGCTTCTAGCCCATGCACCCGGATTGGGCCAGCCCGACTTCGCAGCCTTCTCTGCCCGACAGTCGCTCGCTGCCCGTGAACCTGAGTCACACGCGGCCCATGAAACAGCAGATCTCTTCTTCTTCTGTCCTATTTGACTAACGTTGACAATGACTCATCACTTCTGGAGCCATGAGGCCCACGCTATTCAGCATGGCTCCTCAATCTCCCCCTTGATGAGTGCATTGTCAACACTCCTCTTCTTCAGCTCTTCAGCACCTGCGAGCAAATGTGGAAACACGAAAACAAAACACAAGAAAACAAAGAAGAAGAAAAATAAGGTAAAAAGTTTAACCCTAATGACCAAAAGCCGAACAAAAGCAAGAAGCGGTCATTATGGTTAACCAAAACATAAAAGCTCAAAATGAGTGCGATTTCAGAACAACAAGGATCAACAGAGTAAGAACTCCCCCTTAAACTCTGATCCCAAATTTTCTCCCCCTTGTTGACAAGTGAACTCATCAAGCACTTAAAAGAGACACAGACTCCCCCTGAAATGCAACTCCCCCTCAAAATATGCAGTGAATGCAAGTGGGGTGCAGGTGGAGTGAGGAAAGCATGCTTCTCAGATATGATTGACTGCAAATACAGTATCTAACAAGTATAGCAAAAGAGATACTGTCTAAGACACATGGCATGATCAGTGCAGCAGATGATATCTAAAGAAAGTCATTTAGCACGCATTTTTCAGTTTTTTGCAAATAAAAGCATCACCACATTTTCTAGTAAACAAGCAAGGTAAAGCATAAGATGCAGAAGCTAGCTGATATCTACCAAGATAAGCGTTGGTCAAAACAAAGTGCGTCAGCAAGCTTGTTATCCTTTTAAAGTTCAGGCTTTTTCATTTTCCTTTGTCATTTGTGCCAAGGGTTATTCGCATGTCAAACCTTATGCTAACCGACCAAATCAAGCCTAGGCCAGAACTGGACCATCAGAAGCTTAAGACATTGGTCTTGGCATACACTACACTGTCCTAGTTCATACCAAAGTGCTATGGTAAGCAGTCCAGAACAATATGGTGCGACAAAGCAAACCCACTTGGATCTTTTCAACTTAAGCATAAAAAGGCATGGAATTTTCATTCATTTTTGATTTTTATCATTTTTATAGCACATTTTCCATGTAAAAGCATAGAGATGTCCAAGTTGCATATCTGCATCTATGTGATGAACTAGCTACAAGGCATGTAACAACTAGCAAAAGCACTCAGCCTACACATGCTAGTTACCAGAGGCAATGGTGATCATTTTTCAATTTTGAAACATAAAATCCATGCATATGACAGATATCAGGCATATCATTTGAACTGAACCAAAGCATGATCATCAACATGTAATCAAAAGCATGTACCAGCTAGAATGAGTAAAGCAGTTCAATCATATAACAGAAGCATCTCGAAAGTGTGATATGTGAATATGCAAGATATGAGCACACACAAAAAGACTCAAGAAAAGAGTAAAAAGAAAACTGACACAAAATATCCTAGAAAGGATACACAACACCCAAATCCCCTCTTAAACGCTCAAAAGTAGACTGATCTAAGGGTTTGGTAAAAATGTCAGCCAACTGATGATGGGTATCAACATGAATAAGGTCAATGACACCTTTCTCATATTGATCCCGCAAGAAGTGAAAGCGCACATCAATATGTTTGGTTTTTGAATGGAGACATGGGTTTTTCCCTACACTAATAGCACTCGTGCTGTCGCAAAACAATGGAACCCTGGTAGGAAAGAGCAACCCAAAGTCTCGAAGAGTGGAAATCATCCAAACCATCTGTGAGCAGCAGCTAGCAGCAGCTACGTACTCAGCCTCTGTGGTCGAAAGAGCAACTCCAGATTGCTTTCGAGAAGACCAAGAGACAAGAGAAGAACCAAGAAACTGGCAAGTACCGGAAGTCGACTTGCGATCCAACCGGCACCCACCAAAGTCAGCGTCCGAAAAGCCAGATAAATCAAGTGATGATGATGCTGAATAATAAAGACCAAGATCAGGCGCATAGGTGAGATACCTGAAAATGCGCTTGACAGCCTGCCGGTGAGACGCGCGTGGTGAAGACTGAAAACGCGCGCAAAGTCCCACGGCGAACTGTATGTCTGGTCTTGTTGCCGTTAAGTACAACAGCGAACCGATCATCCCTCGAAATTCTCTCTCATTGACCTTGACACCGCTCTCGTCCTTGTCCAAACCTCCAGAGGTACCCATCGGGGTCATCTGCGGCTTCAATTCACCACCAAAGTCAAATTTCTTAAGCATGTCACGAGTATACTTACCTTGGTGGATGAAGGTGCCGTCCTTGGTCTGCTTGATCTGGAGCCCTAAGAAATACTTAAGCTCACCCATGAGGCTCATCTCAAACTCACTGTGCATCTGCTCAGAAAACTTGGACACAAGAGAATCAGTAGTACCGCCAAAGATAATATCGTCCACATAAATCTGAGCAACTAAAAAATCTGAAGCATCTCTGAACAAGAAAAGAGTTTTGTCCACAGAACCCATCACAAAGCCTTTCCCCAACAAAAATTGCTTTAACCGGTCATACCAAGCCCTGGGGGCTTGCTTCAACCCGTATAAAGCTTTGTGCAATTTAAAAACATGTCGAGGGAACTTAGGGTTCTCAAAACCGGGGGGTTGCCTAACATACACCTCCTCTTCTATGAACCCGTTCAGAAAAGCACTCTTAACGTCCATTTGAAAAAGCTTAAAACCCTTCGAAACGGCAAAAGCTAGAAGAATACGAATGGACTCAAGACGGGCAACAGGAGCGAAAGTTTCTTCGAAGTCAATACCTTCCTTCTGGCAATAACCCTGGGCAACTAGTCGAGCCTTGTTGCGCACCACAACCCCATCTTCACCTTGTTTGTTCTTGAATACCCACTTGGTGCCTATGGGGTTGCATCCTGGTGGCGGCTCAACTAGTGTCCAAACCCGATTGCGGACAAAATTCTCAAGCTCTTCTTGCATAGCATTAATCCAATTTGAATCAGAAAGAGCATGAGAAATGTCTCTGGGCTCAAAAGATGCAACAAACGCAGATTCAGCAAACACAGCGAGAGAGGCAGAAGAACGCAAAGTCCTCTCAGTCAAATCACCAATGATGAGCTCTGAGGGGTGGTCACGCTGAACTGCTCGGGTTCCCTGGTGATCTGAAGTCACCTCACCGGAGTCAGCAGCCGGCACCTCTGGACTCGACTGAAGGGGCTCGATCGAAGTGGAAGAAGTGATCAGAGGTCCGCCTTCATCATCAGTCGAAGTCACAGAGGGTGTGGGCTCTGCGGGGGATGCAGAAGGCCCGCCCTCAACAGCAGCTGGAGTATCCTCATCTTCCTCGAAGATGGACTCTCCGAGCTCATCATCACCAGAAAGCTCAAAAGAAGGAGTCAAAGAAGGCAAGGACTCATCAAAAGAAACCTCACACGTCTCGACAAGCAGCTGGGATTCGAGGTTCCAAACACGGAAGCCTCGAGAATGCAATGCATAACCAAGAAAAATACCATCCCAGCAACGAGACTCAAACTTGTCCAAATGCCCTCCCTTCTTGAGCACAAAGCACTTGCAGCCAAACGCTCGCAAGTGGGTCACCTTGGGCTGTCTGCCAAACCGCAACTCATAAGAAGTCTTACCAATGTAGGCTCGAAGAAAAATACGGTTGGCAAGATAGCAAGCTGTGTTCATGGCTTCAGCCCAAAAACGCCTAGGAGTCCTGTGCTCATCGAGCATCGTCCTGGCCATCTCAACTAGCGTGCGGTTCTTTCGTTCCACAACGCCGTTCTGTGGGGGAGTATAAGGAGAAGAAAACTGATGGTCCAGACCCTGATCGCCACAGAAGCTGACGAATTGAGAGTTCTTGAACTCAGAGCCGTTGTCGGAGCGAATTGCTCGCATCCGACCATTGTTCTCATTCTTCAGCTTCAAAATCAGGTCATGGACAAATTGAAAAGTTTCATCCTTAGACTCCAAAAAGAAAACCCACGAGAAACGAGAAAAGTCGTCAACAATCACAAGAGCATACCACTTCCCACCTACTGAGCGTACCCGAGCTGGACCTACAGTGTCCAAATGTAAAAGCTCGCCTGGATACGTAGTCATCACCTGAGTCACAGGTGAGTGAGAAGCGGCAACCATTTTCCCATGACGACAGGGATGACAGACCAGATCCTTCTCCATTTTAAGCTTGGGCAATCCTCGGATGAGGTCCATAGAGCTTAACCTGACTAGCAGATCAAAACTCAAATGACCTAACCTCCTATGCCACTTCCAGAGCTCAGAAGAGGATCCAGCAATCAAACAGCGAGAAGGGCCAAAAGAACTAGAAAAGTCAATTCGAAAAACTTTACCGAAAGGTAAAATCTGACAAACCAAAGACCCTCTAGAATCAACCACAGAAGAATTGCCCTTCTTAAAACGCACTTCCAAACCATCCTCAAGAAGTTGCGAAACAGAGATTAGATTAAAGTTCAGATTTTTAACCAAAGCAACATTCTTTAAAGAGAAATGGTCTGAAATGTTAATTGAGCCTATTCCACTTACTTTCCCTTGACCGCTGTTCCCGAACGTGATGTACTCTTTGGAGCTCGGGGGAGTGAGACTGGAGAACCATCTGCGATGTCCCGTCATGTGGCGAGAGCATCCTGAGTCCATGATCCAAACATCCTCCAGTCCCCGGTCCTGCACAATCAATGTCTGTAAGTGGGAGCAAATGGTCCGGCACCAGGTTTAGCAAAGGAGCTAAACCAGTGTCGAGCCATCTGCTCAAAAGATGGAAAGCGAAAACCATCAAAAGAGTTTGGACCAAAACGCGGCTCAAAGCGCGGTCCACGGTCCTTCCTAACCCTGCGGCCACGAGGTCCAGAACCGTAGCCAACACGGTCTGGAACCCTGCCGGAACGTACACCACCAACTGGAGCATGGGTACGAAAACCGTCTCCTCTACCACCACCTACACGACGCGGCCTGGCCTCTAGCTTCTCCCCGCGCCGAGGAACACGCAGTCTACCACCCTGCTGGTAGAACTGCACCTGATCACTACGAGCCCTCTCTGCTCTCTCAACCCGCTTCCTCCTGAAGCAAAACTCCACAAGATGCCCGTCTCTCTGACAAAACTCACAATGATAGGTAGGCTTCTTGGGATGTGGTTGAGGCTTGGGGTTCTTGGGCTTGGTAGCGTTTGGTGTGGTCTTCTTGGGCTGAGAGGGTCCAGGAAGAGAGTCTAGAGAAGAGTGGAGATGTTTGGGCTTAGGAACCCAGATAGGCTTCTTGGGTGGAGCTTTGGGTGGTTCACGGATTACTCCATCCTTGGGCTGACAAGCCTGGGAAGACTCAGTGGAGTGAGTCATGGGAAACCTCTGCTCTGGAGTCATTTTACTCCACTCCACTGCCCGGCTGAGGGCACTCTCAAAGTCAGCCTTGGTGTAGGTGTAACCTACTCCAAACCCATCCTTCCTCTTGAACTGCTGGATCATCATGCCGAGCTGTGGCTCTCTGGCACTGATCCAACTCAGGATAGACCGGAGGTAAAAGTTCTCATTCTGAGAATCTGCTAGCTCCTCTCTCAAGGAAGCTAGAACCTCCACCTGAGACAAGCAGGTCTCACACTCACTCTCTACTAGGACAGACTTTCCGGCTTTTAGCTTAATCAACTCCATTCTAAGAGACAGACAGTTCTCACAAACAGTGGGTGGAACTGACAGTGTCTCAAGCTCTAGCCTAGTCTGGGCAAGCTCAGCTCTCAACCTCTCTAAATCACCCAAATGTTCATTACCCTTGGATTTCAGCTCAGCTAAGGCAGCTAGATGAGATGGGCAATCAACACAGGGTGCGACGACAGTGGCGTGAGCATCTTTCAGCTCCTGCTGAGCGCTTTCAAGCTCAGTGGCCAAAGCATCCCTTTCATCAACCCTTTCTGTGTACCTGGACTTCAGAGTCGACAGGTCACACAGAAGCACCTCACACTTCGGGCACTCACTGCTATTACCCAAGCAAGGGGAAGAGGATAGACTCTCAATCCTACCGTTGGCCACGGCAAGCTCACTTTCTAACTCGTCTATCCTTTTCTTAGCCCCCCTAAGCAGTTTCTCCCGATACTTCAACTCCTGACGATTGCTCTCAAGTAAATCAACAATTTCGCGCTCATAAGATGATACCTTGCTATCGTCGTCGTCGGAGTCGTCGGAGGAGCTCTTTTCTTCTCTATCCCCAAGAGCCATGGAGCAGAAGCTCTTGCGGGATCTTCGGCGCTGGAGTGAGCGGCTCTTCGGCTTGTCTCCGAAAGCCATGAAGCAGAGGCCCGCCGGATCGTCCTTGTCCTTCCCCTTCTTGATGGTGATCTCCTCATCACTTGAGCTCGATGAAGAGGAAGAAGACGTGGATCTCTTGGAGTAGCTCTTCTCCATCTCGGCGAAGAAGGCCTTGTCGCGCTTCTTGTTCTCTCGCCGATAGTCCTTCAGGGCCTTCTTGAAGAACCGAGTCTTCGGCTTGCCCTTGTTGAAGGAAGGGCTCTCATGCTTGCCGGAGTCGTGGAAGCTGCTGCCGGCGCCCTTCTTGTATCCACTGCGCTTGGGGCAGTCGGCGATGAAGTGTCCTGGATCACCACATTCAAAGCATCCGGATTTTGTGCCGTGTCTTTTGAACATTCTTTTATCATAGACACGACGCACCCGATTGTTAAAAAGACACAAATCATCATCTCCCAACAACTCAAGCTGGTCCTCAGTGATAGACATCAAAGAGAACCCAGCACAGCTCACAGCAGAGGGATCAACTGAAGGTGCAGCAAGGGCCAGGGATTTTGATCCAGAGCCAATGAGATTTGATCTCAACTGGATATCTACCTCAGTGGCCTTTAACTTGCTAAATAGCTCAGAAATGGTCAAGGTATCGTATGAAGTACTCTCAACGATAGATGATACCTTGATCTCCCAGATCTTTGGGTCCAAGGTATGAAGAACCTTGAGCGCCTGCTCATGATCTGAGACTAACTGAGCACCCTCAGCCTTGTTGTCCCGAAGCTTGTTAATGATCGACTGAAAGCGACCAAACAAGGCTTCAACAGATTCACCCGGCTTCTGTGTGAAATTCTCATATTCACGCCGGTAGGTCTGATAGAGCCGAGCCTTGACCTGTGCTGTTCCCTCATGGTGTGCCTTGAGGGTAGCCCAGATCTCTCTCGCAGTGGAGAGATGACTCACTCGCTCAAATTCAGTGGGACCTAAACCAGAAAATAAAATGTTCACAGCCTTACTGTTGCTCAGATGCTGAGCAATGATACCAGCAGTACCTTGCTCAGTAACTGGCAAAATGACAAATGTGGTGTGAACGCAAATGTCCCATATGTCCGAACCCTGGCTCATGAGATAGGCTCGCATGCGAGTCTTCCAATAATTATAGCCATAGGCTTCCAAGGACGGGACCTTGCCAGGAGACGTCATAGTCACTACCGGGGTTTAGAACCGGTTAAGGTATGGAAAAACCCTAACCAAGCTCTGATACCACTTGTAGGACCGAAAGTAGCGACCAGAGGGGGGGTGAATGGGCGCCTTAAAAATTCTTTCGAATCAATGGCCTGTTCCCAACACCCAACGCACCTCAAAAGACTATGCAGCAGAAAAAGAACAGAAGGCCTAAGTCTAAGGGTTTCTAACCTAGAGGCAGCTGATGATAAACAGTGTAATATTAAAGCAGTGCAACTAGACAGATGAACAAAGTGAAACAGGTCTAGACTTCTCAAAGAAATGATCTAAGTATGTATAAGATGAAGAGAGAAGTTACTGTCCAAAGTTGTCTCCTGTTCGGGACTTGGCGAAGCCCCCTTCGCACGTCGAGGTCTGCTTCGGAGGTTGGTGACGGAGTCTGTCCGAAGTGCCGAAGGTGTCACTGTCTAGCCTAGTTCGAAGAGGTAAGAAGCGAAGTATACTTCGGAGCGAAGTAAAAACAGTGCCGGAGCTTGGTTCGAAGTAAGCACTTCGAAGACAAGACTTCGAACACAACTTCAAGTTACGAGCTTCGGAGCGAAGTAGACCAGTGCCGAAGCCTGCTTCGGAGTATGCACTTCGAAGACAAAACTTCGAACACACTTAGAACCAAAAGCTCCGAAGCTGAACCTTCGAACACACGAACTTCGAACACAAAACAGACAACCTTCGAACAAAGAAGCGAAGTCTGTCACGTGACAGAAAATCAAGTCTGAAACCAATGCTCTACCTTCGAAAAGAGCAAACTCCGAAAAGAGAGGCGAAGGATGACGTGTTACACAGAAGACAGTGCGAAGCCAAACGGAGCTACAAGCTTCGAACCCAACTTCGAAATTTGTCGAAGTGTAGACTTCGAACAAATAGGGCCAAAGCCCCTTCGCACTAAGGTTCGAAGTATGCAATGCTGTCAATCAGAAAACTACTTCGAAACTTAGCAACACAGAGCACAAAACAATGTTCGAAGACTGAGGCGAAGCCTTCAAGAATGGTTAGATCGAAGCCTACCTCACGGAGCTGAGGGACTTCGAACAAAGGAAAATGACTTCACAGAGACAGTCAAAAAGGCATTTACTCCATGCTGCTTCGATCAAAAAGGCAGTACAGTAGAAGGTAAAAAGCAGGCAGCAAGTACTGTAGCTACAGAAAAGTAGTACTACTTGCAGCAGCAAGAACTAGTACTCAGTTTGTGAAGAACGGAAGCAACAGAAGAAGCTTCTCCTCAAGAACTAAATACAGCAGCCCGAATCCAGCGCAATAACTCCCCAAACCGAACAAAATGCAACCAATAAATTCACCAGGGACCAAAGCAATAAAGCATCCAAGAGATTTGAGCCAAAATAATGCAAAAACAGTGAGGGGCAAGTCCTGGCGGCGCACACAGGGGAGAGAGGACGGGAGACAAAAGTGACCCAACAGATTTGATTTCAGCACAAAGGGGTGGTCCAAACCCTAGGGATTGGGGTGCTATTTATAGGCAGCCCAACACTAGGAATATTCTACCAGCCCCTTAGGGTTTTTACAGACTCAAAAATACAGAAAAAGACTCTACTGCCCTTAGGAATTTTTACAGACACAACTGACTGACTGTGGGCCTAGAGTAACAGATGACATATCCTGAAGCTACTCTTCTGGACAGTCGGATACAGAATCAACGGTTGTCAGTTTTACGCCGAAACTGACAAAGCCTCCACCAGCTTTGCACCAGGTACTCGGATTGGGACGGCCCGACTCCGCAGCTCTCTCAGCCCGGCAATCGCTCACCGCCCGTGTACCTGAGTCAGTCCTGGTCAACAGCCAGTGGGTCTTCTACTGCTTCTAGCCCATGCACCCGGATTGGGCCAGCCCGACTTCGTAGCCTTCTCTGCCCGACAGTCGCTCGCTGCCCGTGAACCTGAGTCACACGCGGCCCATGAAACAGCAGATCTCTTCTTCTTCTGTCCTATTTGACTAACGTTGACAATGACTCATCACTTCTGGAGCCATGAGGCCCACGCTATTCAGCATGGCTCCTCAAGGGTGTGAAGCCTGTCAAAGGTTTGGTAATATTTAGCTAGCTCCTGCATCATTTCTTAATCCTATTATCAAACCATGGCCATTCTGAGGTTGGGGCTTATACTTCATCAGCCAAATTTATCCTGCCTCTTCAAAAGGGCATCGGTTCGTGTTGATGGCGATGGATCACTTCACCAAGTGGATCGAGGCTGTGCCTCTCAAGAACATGACTCACAACGAGGTAATTTGTTGGACCAGAAACGGCGACCAGAGGGGGGGTGAATGGGAGCTTTTAAAATTTCAGGCTAAAAACAACCTTCGGTTTCAATCATGTCTACTGCGGAACAGGCTTCGAACACCAACCTTCGAAGGTCTGGTTCGGAGGTATATGACAGCTCCGAACACAGGCTTCGCAAGGAGTAAAAGTCCGAAGCCAAGCAGACTTCGCTCCACCAACAACCCCGAAACCAACTTTGCTAAGTCAGTGCAGGCTCCGCACACAGGGTGCTTCGAGCAGGCTTCGTACTTCACCTTTCGCAAGAGTGGACTGCCCTCTGAGGACTTCGACCAAGTACTTAGCGACAGCAACTGGTGCTGGGCTTCGTACACCGAAGGTCTAAATGCACACTAGCGGACTTCGCTAAGGGCTTCGACACGAGAAGCAAAACGGGCTTCGATCAGGGCTTCGCTAGTAAGCAGCGAGGTCTAACCTCGAGTTACATAGAGCGAACGCACACTGAAAAACACACTTCGCACAAAACACCCTTCGCCTAGACAGGCTTCGGTGCACTACAACTAGCGAGGTATGTAAAACAAGCTCAAGCAAAAAGCACACCGAGGCAGGGCTTCGCCGCTTGAACAAGGAACACAAAAATGAACTCACTGGATGTATTCAAGGTATGAGGAGGCTAGTACAGGAGCTCAACAGTGAATGCTCAAAGTGTTCTGTCTGTGTTCTATGTTACCTACCCAGCCCCCATATTTATAGCCCACGGTTCATCCCAAGTGAATTGACTACTTTACCCCTAGGGTTTACACCAGTTTTGTCTCTACAGAACAGAGGGGTACAAAAGGTAGTCTAACTTTATTCTGGAGGCTTCTCTGTCAACTTTGCAGAGGGGACAGTGTCAGCTTTTTGAAGAGCAGACAATGTCAGCCTTTGCAGTCTTTGACTTTCTAGAGCCTCCCTTCGCACGCGAGGGGTGCGGTAGCTTCAGTGAGAAGCCTTGAGCCTGACGGCCTTCGCTTCACCGAAGATAGCCTCCGATACAGTGACGGTTTTGAGCCGAAGCCGTCAAAGCCCTTGGGCCTTCGCACCACCACCTCCGGAGTGGACCACCACGGCTTCGTAGCTACTCCCAGCTCGAACTCCGTCAGTCTGTGTACCGAAGCCATGCATGGCCGAAGCACCACAAGTCAACCTTCCTCCGGAGCTAGCCTCGCTCCGAAGCCTTCCTCACTCCGAAGCCCCACCTTCGGAGTACCACCCTTCGAAGTCCCTCCTTCGTCCAAGGCCTCCGCACGAAGCATTCCATGAGCACTTCGTCGCAGTGTCTCTCCCCGAGCACACTCCTCGATGAGCCTCACCCGGACCATGCCTTCGATGCGCCTCGACTTCTGAGACCTTCGTCGGGCACCTTCGAATGTCTCCCTCCAGAGCACACTTCGAACTCCTTTCCTTCGCAGAGGACTTGATCCATCCAACTCCGAAGTTACTCCATCCGGAGTACCTTCGAAGTGCCTCGCCTCCGAGGACTTTGTCTCGGAGTACCTTCACCCGGAGCCACGCTCCGCACTCTCTGCCTTCACCTAGCGCACCTCGACCCGAGGACCGACCCAGACCCCTTCGCAGCCACCGTGACGGAGCTCCCTGCTCCCTTGGCATCAAGCCTCCCGCTTGACCCAGGTTCACCTGCTACGAACCGTCCGTCGCCTCCGAAGTCCCCTGCGCACCACAGACAAACAGACAAGTGTATCCAGTACTCCGGAGACCTCTCCGGGTTAGCAACCTTCGGCACACACTCCGGTGTACCACCCAAAGTACCGAGACCTTCGGTACGAACCCAGTCATCGTGTACTGTCGGACCCCTCCGACAGGCACACTCCGCTGCAACAGCTGCAGCAACCAAACCACCGAACCCTTCGGTGAAACCACCTCCGAACACCTTCGGAGGTCCAACCTCCGAACCCCCTTCGGAGGTACCCCTTCGAATCAGAGGTTAAAAGCCTGTCAATCACTCATCATACACACCGAAACCAGCCCTTGGTTTCTCAATCTCCCCCTTGATGAGTGCATTGACAACCAATTTCAAGTTCAAGAAAATTGAAAGAATTTCAGCACACAAGTGACCATAAAAACTCAAAAACGAGCCAAAACATGTCACTTGATAAAAGAATTTTCCTCCCCCTTTACAAAAGAGTAAAAGTCCCTTCGGCAAATCTCCCCTTTTTCAAGATAAAAACTCCCCCTGAGTTAATTTTCCCCCTTTAGCAACATAGAACCCAACTTTCTCTCCCTTGCAGAGAGCTCAAAAATTTATCCCCCTTTGGCAATGCAAGCATCAAGGAGCATGTAAAAGAGGCATTGCTTGGAAATGAGCAGAATTGCAAAGACATATAAAGCAAAAATATACCAACAATAACACCAATGATCATGGGCTCAGCTCAAATTAACATTCTCTAAAAACATGATGAAGCATGTGATTTGATCATTTTTGAAATAAAAGCATCACCACTTAGTCAAGGAAACTAGACAAGTAAAAGCAAGGACTGCGCAAAGCTAGTCAATTTCTACTCCAGACAGACAAGTCCAGTTCAAATGGAGCAATGAAAGCAAACTTGATGATCAAAGAATTTTGTTGTTCTTTTCTTAATGCCAGGGGTTATTTGTTTGTCCACCTTATACTTTCCAATCAGGCCAAGCCTAGGCATGAAAACCATAAGAATCTTAAGGCAATGATTTTGGCATACACTACACTATTCCAGTTCAGACCAATGTGCAATGGAAAGCAGTCTAGAATAGAGTAGTGCGACAAACAAACCCACCTGGATCTTTTCACTTAAAGCGTGCAAATCATGGTGTTTTTGATTTTAATTAAGTGAACCAATTTGTTTAGCACTTGATGAACTTCCATGAATATGTAGAACAATTTTCAAGTTGCAATTTTTAGCATCCAAGGAAAAGGTGTCTTGCTATCAAGCAGATAAAAGATAGCTAAAGCAGTCCTGCCTAAACATGCTAGATTCAAGACTAAGCAGTGAGCACGATTTGATTTTGAAAAGAAAACATCATGCACATGAATGTTTCAGATAAATTAAAAAGAGCTGAGCTGTCATGATGTCATGAATTAAAATGAGGCATATAAGTGCAACAGATGTACATGCAATTTCACACATGATGAGCATATGCCATACAATTAAAGACAGATCCCCCTCACAAAATGCCGTAAGGGTGACAAATACCAAGTTCCCCACGCAAGTAGGCAAATCGAGAAGCATCGAGGGGTTTTGTAAAAATATCGGCTAGCTGGTGTTGGGTATCAACATATTGAAGTTCAATATCACCCTTCTCATTGTGATCTCTGAGAAAATGATATCTCACATCAATGTGTTTGGTTCTGGAGTGCTGAACCGGGTTGTTTGCAATACAAATAGCACTAGTGTTATCATAGAAAAGTGGAACACTCTTATAATCTAACCCGAAATCCCGCAAAGTGGAAGCCATCCAAAAAATCTGAGAGCAACAGCTAGCTGCAGCAACATATTCGGCCTCAGCCGTCGATTGTGCAACACTAGACTGTTTGCGGGAAGACTAGCAAACCAATGAAGTACCCAGAAAATGACAAGTACCAGAGGTACTCTTCCTATCAATTCTACACCCAGCAAAATCCGCATCAGAATAACCTCGAAGACATAAAGATGAAGATGCTGAATACCATATGCCAAATTCGAGGGTATGTTTGAGATACCTTAGAATACGTTTTATCGCTTGGCGGTGCGAAGCTCGTGGTGAAGCCTGAAAACGAGCGCACAGACACACTGCGAAGTGTATGTCCGGCCTCGTAGCAGTCAAGTAGAGGAGGGAGCCGATCATGCTTCGGAACTCCTTCTGATATACGGCTTCTCCATCTTCGTCAGGGTCCAATGCTACAGATGTAGCCATTGGAGTGGCGAGGGGCTTCGCATCGGACATGTCAAACTTCTTGAGCAAGTCCATGGAGTACTTCGTCTGGTGGACGAAGGTACCTTGTTTGCTTTGTTTGATTTGCAAACCAAGGAAAAAGGTGAGTTCACCCATCATAGACATTTCAAATTCCCTGCTCATGGTATCTGCAAACTCAGCAACCAAAGCATGAGAAGAGCCACCAAAGATGATATCATCCACATAAATCTGCACTAGAAGGAAATCTTTGCCATGCTTGAGAGTAAACAGGGTTTTATCAACAGAGCCCATCAAATACCCCCGCTCAAGCAGAAAAGACTTAAGTCTATCATACCAAGCCCGAGGGGCCTGCTTGAGTCCATAAAGAGCCTTATGAAGTTTAAGGACTTTATGTGGGTACTTGGGGTTTTCAAAACCAGGGGTTGTTTTACATAAACATCTTCACCTATGAAGCCATTAAGAAAAGCACTTTTGACATCCATTTGATAGAGTTTGAATCCCCGGGATGTCGCAAAGGCAAGCAAAATCCTAATGGCCTCAAGGCGAGCAACAGGTGCAAAAGTTTCAGTAAAATCAATCCCATCTAGTTGTGAATAACCCTGAGCTACAAGTCTAGCCTTGTTTCTAACTATAGTCCCATCCTCCCCTTGTTTATTTTTGAAAATCCATTTTGTTCCAATGAAATGAACATTTGGTGGAGGATCAACTAATGACCAGACTTGGTTTCTCTCAAAATTTTCAAGTTCCTCATGCATGGCATTGATCCAACTAGAATCAGAAAGTGCATGACTAACATCTAAGGGCTCGAAAGAAGCAACAAAAGCCGAATTAGTGAAGTGAGCATGAGAGCGTGTTACCCTTTGATCAAGCTCACCAATGATCTGCTCGGGAGGGTGCATCCTTTGAACATGATGTGGAGCCTCGCGGCGGGATGCAGTCTCCCCCTCAACTTGTGCGTTGGAGTGGTCCAAGATGACCGATGTCGAGGTGGTTGCTTCGGGACCTCGTGCCGAAGTGGTTGAAGCGGGGTCAGCTTCGGGGGTCGATGTCGAGGGTAGTAGGGGTTCATCCTCAAAATTTTCGAGATCTTCTTCTTCAAAGATGGTTTGTTCCATGTCGTGTTCATTTGCCTGTTCAAATGCAGAACTAATAGAGGGGGTTGATTCATCAAAAGTCATGTCACATGACTCGATGACAGTGTTAGTCTCCAAGTTATAAACACGATAAGAGTGACCATGAGTAGTGTAACCCAAAAAGATCCCGTCAGAAGAGCGCGACTCAAATTTATCCAAGTTACCACGTTTTAGGATAAAGCAACGATAGCCAAAAACTCGAAGATGAGTAACTTTAGGTTGTCTCCCAAAACGTAGCTCATAAGATGTCAAGTTCAAAATTGAGCGCAAGAAAATTCGGTTTGAGATGTAACAAGCAGTGTTCATGGCCTCAGCCCAGAATTTTCTAGGAGTCCTATGCTCATCAAGCATCGTCCTAGCCATCTCAACCAAAGTGCGGTTCTTCCTCTCAACGACATCGTTCTGTTGAGGAACCCGCGGAGCAGAGAATTGATGTTCTATGCCATGCTCCATGCAAAAGTCAACAAAGAGACTGTTTTTGAACTCGGTGCCATTATCACTTCGAATGAATTTCAATGCACCTGGGAGTTCAGTGAAAAGTCTCAAAGCCAAGCTCCGAAAGTGTGAAAACACTTCATCCTTGCTGGCAAGAAAGAAGACCCAAGAGTAGCAAGAGAAATCGTCGACAACAACTAATACATACCACTTGCCGCCTAAAGAACTAACCCGAGAAGGACCTACAGTGTCCATGTGGAGAAGTTCTCCGGGTTGTTCAGTCATCACTGTGGTGACTGGCGAATGCGAAGCGGCAATCATTTTTCCATGTCGACACGGAGCGCAAACTAAATTCTTCTCAAACTTGAGCTTGGGCAATCCTCGGATCAGACCTAGGGCGCTCAGACGAGCGAGCAGCTCAAAGCTCATATGCCCTAGTCTCCTATGCCATTTCCAAAGCTCAGAAGTCGAATGTGCAACAAGACAATGAGAAGAACCAGATGACTCTGAAAAATCAGCTCCAAAAACTCTCCCAACTCTAAAGATCTTACACACCACAACGCCATCAGAATTGAGCACTTGCGAAGTATCGCGATGAAATCGCACTTCGAAGCCCTCATCAAGCAACTGAGATACAGACAGCAAATTGTATCCCAGGTTTTCAACCAAAGCAACATCTTTGAGAGTGAAATTCGAGTTAATTCTTACCACACCTTTACCTTTCACTCTACTCCTTCGATTGTTTCCGAAGGTGATATGTTCCCTTTGCTTGGTTGTGGTGAGGCTGGAGAACCATGCTGCATCTCCGGTCATGTGGCGCGAACAACCGGAGTCCATGATCCACATGCCCTCCAAGCCTCGATCTGTCGCCTACATATGATAAGAATATCTCGATCGCTCAGTGCTGGGTGAGTGAAAAAATGACGAGGCAACCAGCACTGAGTGACACAAGTAGTAGGCGCAGTAAAAGTAGACGGTCTACGCACATAATAATCTGAATGATGCAAAATGCGAGGTCTACCTACATGCTGTGATCGAACAACATGTCGAGGTCTCCTATTCTGACGAGGTACAAAGCTACTCGCCCGGGGTCTACCACCATATGGAACATGGTGAACACCTCGAGGAGCAAAACCTCTCCGAGAAGCACGAGGAGCCTCAAAAGCAGGACGATAGTAAAACTCAGACTCATGCATACCTAAAGATGGGTAATGCATGTCCTGGTAACTCATCGCCTGAGAGCGTCGCTCATCCTTAATGCGACAAAAACAGAAACCAATCAAATGACCCGCCCGCTGACAATAGGAACAATGAAACACTCTCCTCATGGCACTCTCATGGGTCACAGGAGCAACTCTCACAGGCTCCTTGGGCTTCTGCTGAGTGGTTTTCTTGGGAGGATTTTTCTTGGCAGGAGGAGTGATTTTCTTTGGTGGTCGGGTAGGCTTTTTGGCTGAAGGGGTGTCTAACAGAGCTCTCTCTTTCTCTAAGGTAGTGGGTGAGGTGAAAACAGTTTTGATCTTACTGTCTGAAGAAATCCTCTCAAAACCCAAACCTAGAGCTACCCCTGCTCTGTCAGCACACATCTTGGTTTTGGCCAAGAGAAAATCCATCCTACCCTTTCCCTCAGTGCATTTGTGTAGCGCCCCGATTTAATAAATCAGGACTTTATTGAAATTCCATAGAAAATCAATAAAACAAGATGTTCATCATGCGACCACGTACAGTACGAACAATCATTCACGGTTCGTAGACCGCATTAATACAAAAGTGAATAAAGGTGAAGAGAAACTAATAAAATAAGGGTCCTAGATGAACGCCTCCTTCCAGTCTCGCCTTGACTGGGTCGCTACTCCAGACCTTCATCCTCCTCGTAGTAGACTGGCTCTGATGGTGTAAGTCAACGAGGTGAGTACAGATGTACTCAGCAAGCCACCGAATGCAAATATAATGCAAGGTAATAACAAGGGAGATAGTGGCTAATTTAGCGGAAGCAGCATAATTGTAAAGCTTTAAATGTGGGCAAATTAATTAGTACGGAAAAGTAAACATGTGTGTGTGCATCATCATCTTCTAACTCGAGGGGTACAGTCAGCCCCACCTCGCTCAACAGTCCTTACGTGCCATGAATAACTTGAACCATCAAACAATTGTAAACTAACTGCGAGTAGTCACACAACCCGCCCTTGACCGTGGGCTCGGCTTTTCGAAAAGATTGAATTACTTTGATCAGAGATGTACCACTGTACCCACAAGGCACGCACTCATCACCTACACCGAAGTGTAACGAGATGACCCATCACACGGGAACTCGTGCCAAAACCTTCCATATAGTCCTCCCCGACTCAATAGCACCCTCTTATGGGTTTCATATGGTGTCCCGACGCATCGGAGCCCCACCATACCCCCCTTGAGCCTCGTCGGTACAAGTCGCCCGCAGGCTAGCCCCTTGCCCCCTCCTCTATGGTGCATCAAGCCGGAGTATTCCATACGTCCAGTTAGGACTTACCCATTAGACTTGTGGTTGGTACGGAAGTGCTTTGCAACAGATCCCGCAGACCGGTCCTTATAGTGCCGAGGGTGCGACAAACCAGTGCCCGAGCTTGCACCCGGAACCCACCATACTTATAACCTAGCCAACTCCAACAGAGTCCAGAGACGAGAATAACAGGGAAATTCATATACAGAATCCAGCTATCTACGACTCGTTCTTTTTAACCTATAGCAGTTGTGCCGGTACATTGGGCACTAGCTAATATATCTATAGTATAGTGACAAGGAGTTAAGGCTCAATAAGCATGGCTTGGGTTTGCACACAAGGACGGGGATCTAATAAATATAAGTGTAAGGCTTGAGTATTTGACTAATGCAATATTATCCTATGGGTTATAGCGATAAGTTATTAAAACATGGGCTCAATTATGATCAACTGTTTCCACAGAGATGGTCGATGACTTGCCTTGGTCAGCAAAGGGGGATGGAGGAACCTCGGGGTAGAATTCCTGCTCCTCGACGAACTCGTAGTCTTCTCGATACGGAAAAATAAATAATACATTCAATAAACAGATAAAATTCACCACATAAAAGAACATACATAGTTGTGGATGTTTTTATGTGAAGTAATATTTTAATATTCTGAGTTTTTGCATAAAACAGTAAAGTTTAGCTTTTTAGGATTTTCCTAATTTATTTTGTTGAATTAATAATTTATCCCTAATGGGTTTTTATTCTTTTATTTGCTAAAAATATTTTGGGTAACAGTAACATACTGTTTTTATGGCATTAATGTGTAGAGAATATTATTCTGGATTTAACAAAATTTGAATGGTGAAATTTGGAGTTAAAATGAGCAAGATATGAATTTTCAAAGTTTAAACTATTTTCTGAATTTTATTTAAAACCAGAAATGGGCTCTGGTCCACGGTGAGCCAGGCCCACGGTGGACCGCGCTACTGTGCGCGTGGACCGGCCGATCCAGAGCCGTAGGATCCAGATCTGGCGGCTGAGCGCGAGGCGGGAGGGTTTTAATGAAATCGGACGACTGTGATTAAATCGTAGCGAAGGGGTACGCGTGGACGTCTGAGATCGATCGGGGGGTTTAAGTGGCGATCGACGGCCGAGAGGCCTCGATACCCCTTTGACCAGATCCGAGGGCCCAGATTAAATCCCGGAGGGATTTAATCCTAGCCCTCCGATCGTGATCGAACGGCCGAGGCGTGATCCGGCACGGCACGGCGTAAGGGGGCGTGTACCCCCTTCGTCTCCGGCGACGGTGGCCTCTGGCGTGGTGGCGACGGCGGCGGCGAGGACCTAAGGGCCTAGCTACGGCCAAAAATGGAACGCGGAGGGAAAGGGGATCACGATGATACCTTCAGCGGCGACGATGGGTGATGGACGGCGACGGCGGCGAGGGTAGACGGCGAAGAGCGTACGGGTGCTCGACGGCGACGGCGGTCCGGTGGTGTCCACGGCCAACGGAGGGGTGGCCGGGGACGGGGAGTCGTCGACGGTCCCTCTGGTGGCGGTGGGTAGGGCGGGGGAGACCGGGATCGACGGCGAGCGGCGGCCGGAGTTGAAACCGAACTAAAGCTCGAAAGAAGGGCGACGGCACTCTGCTTTCGCTCGACAATGGCTTTGCTGGTGTGGGGTGAGTGCGGTGAGGGGAGGGGCTTAAATAGGGGTCATCGGCGGCGAGGATGGAAGGTTAAACCGGGGAAACCCGAAGGTTTATTTCCTAACTCCGGCGAGGTTCCCATATCCTCGGATTTACTTCCCTAATCACGAAATCGCGTGGGCTATGGATGGAATGGGGTCGGTAACGCTCGGGAAGGTGATCGGAGGGTGATCCGAGGCGATCCGGTGGCCGGCGGCGAGGAAACAGAAGGGGATCGCCGGGGAAGGAAAGGGGAGCGATCCCCTTCCATCGGAGACGAAGGTCCTGACAGGTGGCCCCCACCTGTCAGCGGGCGAAACAAAATAGGAAGGGCCGACAGGCGGGCCACTACTGCCAGAGAGAGGGAGACGGAGGCGAGAGGCTGACACGTGGGGCCAGGCGGCGTGGGCGGGAGAGGGAGGCGGGGGAATGGCGCCGACAAGCGGGTCCCACCGGTCAGTGGCTCATGGTTGGGCTGGGCCGGGCTGAGGGAGGTTTCGGGTTGAGGCCCATTAAGGATTAAAATTGATTTCTGATTTAAAATAATTCCAGTAATTCGAATATTTGATTAAGGGTTGAATCACTGTTGATAAAAATTTGTAAAAATTCCTAAAATTGTATTTTGGTCTCTAGTTCATCTCATAAAATTTTCAAGTCCAGATTTTGAGTATTTCTCCCTGTTTGGCTTTATTTGGGTTCTTTTGTGATTTTCCTTTAATAAATAAATCCAGAAATGATTAAATAATATTTTTCCTTTACTTTAATCCTTTTAATTTCTGGGGTGTTACAATCCTATCCCCCTTACAGAGAATCTCGTCCTCGAGATTCGGATCAATCCTCGAATAGCTCAGGATGCTGTGCCTTGAGTTCATCTTCTTTTCCCATGTAGCTTCTTCTACCGGATGATTGCTCCACTGCACTTTGCAGAAGCGGATTACTCGACTCCTGGTGGTTCTTTCTTTGACTTCCAATATCTTGACAGGCTTTTCCACATAGGTCAAATCTTCTTGGACATCCAACTGCTGAAGTTCCACTTGCTCTGTGGGGACGCGAAGACACTTCTTGAGTTGGGAAACGTCAAACACGTCATGCACTCCAGCCAATGAGGGCGGTAATTCCAACTGATAAGCTACTTCGCCTTGGCGTCGGATAATGGGGAATGGTCCAACATATCGAGGGGCCAACTTTCCTCTCATGTTAAACCGTTGAGTACCACGGAGAGGCGTAACCCGAAGGTAGACATGATCTCCTTCTTCAAAGACTAGGTCTCGGCGACGATTGTCTGCGTAGCTCTTTTGTCGTGATTGGGCTGTCTTGAGTCGGTCTCTGATGATCCGTACTTTCTCTTTAGATTCACGAAGAATGTCTGTTCCGAATACTCGGGATTCACCGGTTTGGTCCCAAAGTAGTGGCGTCCTGCACTTACGTCCATATAGGGCTTCAAAAGGAGACATCTGAAGGCTGGCTTGATAGCTGCTGTTGTATGAAAATTCAGCGTACGGCAAGCTCTTGTCCCAAGTGGCTCCAAAATCCAAACACATGCTCGAAGCATATCCTCCAGTATCTGATTCACCCCTTTCTGTTTGTCCATCTGTCTGAGGATGGTAGGCGGTACTGAAATTCAATCTCGTGCCCATCTCCTCTTGAAGGTTCTTCCAGAAACGAGAGGTAAACTGACTTCCTCGGTCAGACACTATCTTCTTAAGCACTCCATGAAGACATACGATCCGGGCCATATATAGTTCTGCAAGCTTAGGGCCACTAAAGGTAGTCTTGACGGCTATGAAATGTGCTACTTTCGTAAGCCGATCGATGATCACCCAAATAGAATCATACCCAAGTTGGGTCTTAGGTAATCCAGTGATGAAATCCATACCGATCGCTTCCCACTTCCATTCCGGCACTTTAAGTGGCTGTAACAATCCTGCAGGTCTCTGGTGTTCAGCTTTTACTCTTCTGCAGGTGTCACATTCGGTGACAAACTGGGCAATCTCTCTTTTCATGCTAACCCACCAATAACGTTCCTTCAGATCCTGGTACATCTTGGTACTGCCGGGATGAATGGAGTACAATGTCTCATGGGCTTCTCTTAGGATAAGGTCTTTATCTCCGGTTTATCCGGCACACATATCCGGGGTCCAAACTAGATGGTGCCATTCTCGTCCTCTGAAAATCCGGGGGCTTTCCCTTGTCTCATGTTCTTCCTAATGGCAGCTATATCCGGGTCCTCCAACTGAGCTTCACGGATTTGCTCAAACAGAATAGGCTGGGTTTCCAAGGTGGCTAGATATGCTCCGGTGGTCAACCCAAGATTCAACTTTTCCATCTCCCTACATAACAAGGGTGCGTGTTCTTGAATCATCATGGTTGTGCAATATCCCTTGCGACTTAAGGCATCAGCTACCACATTTGCTTTCCGGGGTGGTAGTGAATACCTAAGTCATAGTCCTTGATTAGTTCTAACCATCGTCTTTGCCTCAAGTTCAGGTCTGGCTGTGTGAAGATATACTTCAAGCTCTTGTGATCCGTAAAGATCTCACAGTGATTACCAACCAAATAGTGCCTCCAAATCTTAAGG